>JAJPUD010003195.1:132321-232484 GCA_023553655.1 Myrmecobius fasciatus
AGAGAGAGAGAGAGAGAGAGAGAGAGAGAGAGAGAGAGAGAGAGAGAGAAGCAACCTGCTGTGCCCTATATATCTCAAAGGCATTTAAATGAACTTGTAATGCACGGTCCAGTAGTTGGAGTTTGCATTAGGTACAGCTCAGAGCATCAGGAGGACTGTCAAGGGAAGGTGTGATGGATTATTATTCCAGCTCTGTCTGTACCCCCAGGACCTGCTAGAAGATGCTATACCTCAAGGTGACTATTCTGGTGAAGAGAATATAAAATTAATTAATCAATGGTTACATATAAATAATGAAGAGAGGGAGGCTACTTGAGTGATAGTTCAGAAAAATGGCCTTCACCCATGTCACAAACAGTGACAGCTCAGCTGAGCCATTGATAAACAGGACTAGACGTTGGGGGCAGAAATACAGCCTTTTAAATTAATTGCTCCATGTATTTCCTTACAATGAAAGAAACCAATAACCAGAACATATTTTAGATGAAAAGATGTTAGATAAGATATAATCATAGAAACAGCTGGAGCTGTCTGTTTATCATTACAACCTCAGAATGTTGTGTTTTTTTTAATAGTGATGTAAGAAGATTAAGGTTCTAATGTTATTGACAGAGAAGAAGAAGAAAGATCATCATATCAGTAACACAGAAGGGGAGAATTATCACCCTGCCAAGAACAATCAATGTGAATGCAATTTTCTATGTTACAAGTCATTAAGTCAAAGATAAATGAGAAACAGTTTTAAATATAACATATAATTGGAGGCTATTGCAATACCTCAAAACAGAAATAACTTTCTTTTAAATGCACCAAATCAATAAGATAGATATTCATTTAATCAAATAAAAACTTGCTCTTTTGGGCACAGGCTCTGGATTTTTTGTTTCATAAGGAATTGCAATGACTGTCCTTCATTCCTACCTTCAGAAACACATACAGAATTATGAGAGAGATTAGGGACCTTCCACATCTATTTTTGTCTTCTTAAGTCGATGCACCGATAAGAATAGTCAGGCACTCTAATGGGGCTGTGATCCATGCACCAACTTCCAACCACGCTGACCTCAACCCAATCTGGCCAACTGAAGCCAATCTACTACACGATTTGTGCTCATGGTCTCCCAGATGTTTGCCATGGGGAATTCACCTAGATGGCTCTGACTCTCAAGAAGCTTACAATCTATTGGGAGAAAAAAAAATACTTCTATATGCACACCATTTATGAGCTAAATAAAGAATAAACTGGGAATAATTTCAGAAGGAAGGCATTAAGATTAAGGAGAACTAGAAAAGGCTCCTTGTAGAAGGTAAGACTAGTCAAAACTTGAAGGACGCCGGGGAAGCTAAAAGGCAGAGTCAATCAGTCAGGCAACAGATTATCAAGTGTCTATAAAGTGTCAGACTCTGTACCAAGTGCTGGGGATACAATCTCTTCTCTCAATGAACTCACAACTCACAATGAGGGAGACAACATGCAAACAACTATATGCAAATGAGCTATACAGAAGCCAAATTGGAGATAATGACCACAGAAAAGGCATGGGGTATGAGAGAGAGAGAGAGAGAGAGAGAGAGAGAGAGAGAGAGAGAGAGAGAGAGAGAGCCATACAGTGACAGAGAGACAGACACACACCCAGAGAGAGAGAGACAGAGACAGAGACAGAGAGATACAGAGACAGAGATACAGACAGACAGACAGAGACAGGCAGACAGACAGACAGAGACAGACAGAGACAGAGACACAGAGACAGACAGGCAGACAGAGACACACACACAGGGAGAAAGAGAGAAAGAGAGGGAGAGAGAGAGAGAGAGGGGGAGGGAGGAAGAGAGAGAGAATTCCATACAAAGGAGACAATAAAAACATTTAGAGCCAGGAGATGGGGGACCAATAGCCAATAGCCCTGGATCAGACTACTCAGAAGGGAGGAAGGTGTAAGAATTGGACTTCAGACTCCCTCGGGGGCCAGGGAACTCTGAGGCTTTTGTGGATGGCTTTTTCTCCACCTTCATCAGCTTAAGTCCTCCCTGCCTAGGTTCACATCTCTGGGGGGGAAGGGGGTAGTTAAGTGAAGTAACTAGCACCTTTTATTATAATTATCATTATTTCTTATCAACATCTTTAAAGTTTCCAAAGTGATTTATAAATATTTCTTTTTATCCTCATAACCACCCTGGGGGTTAGATATTTTCATTCCATTTTATAACTAAGGAAATGAAGATGAACAGAAGAAAGCCAGGAAATGAAGTCAGACAAATGAAGTGATTTGGCAAGGTGATGTAGCTAGTGGCAAAATATCTTCACCCATTCCACCTTGGTCTAGGCTCTAAAGTCAGTTCAGTTCTTAAATAGTTCTGGTCCCATTGAGGCCATCATGTTCCATGTCCCATGACTGCCAGTTGAGCCCACTGAGCTGGGTTCCCCAACATCACTCCTTGCTTCTCAGAACATGAATGCCAGTTTGGTTGTGACACTCCAGTATGGCAATTTATCCTTAAAACATGAATACTGTGCTAACTACTAACCCCAAATCTGTAACACTGGGATGCCAAGGTACACTCTGGATTTTTTGAACTTACAAAGTTACAGGGCTCTACTCCTTCCTGTTCTAGATCATAGCAGAAGAGGCCCCAGGATGGAAGGGAAGTTCCAACATAAGACACCAACTGAGGCATGAAGTCCAAAGTCAGGAATAAAGACAGGAAGGGGAGGGAAGGCTGGACCCTTCCTCAGAATGGAAGCCCTAGAAAAAACTCAACAAGAGAAGAGGGAAAAACTGGCAGAGAGATATTCCTGGGTGAGAATGCTGTAGGGATAGTTCAATATTTCAGTGTCTGACACATAGTAGGAACTTAATAAGTGCTTTTTGACTGATTATTCCTTCTGTGTCTCAATTTTCTCATCTGCAAGAGAAAGGAATTAGGTTAGATTCTTTCTGGGGTAACTTCCTAGCCAATATCTAAGCCCTGACTGAATATCATTCATCTCAGTGATAATGTATTCATGCTAAATATTATAGGAAGCATCAGTAATAAGATAAACTGGCTCCCATTCACCTCTCCAGAGAAGAGAGGAAAAAGAACCTTTAGAACCCACCAAGATGGGACTTGATACAGATTGGAAAGTGGCTAATAGATTTATACAAGGAAAGAAGAAAAGGAGAAAAAGAAAGTTACATGATAGCATATATTTAAAAGGAACAGTAAATTAAACATATTTATAATTTCATATTTAATCATCTTTCTTCTATTGTACTGTTATGGGAATGCTTGTTTTATTAAGTTCAGAATAAATTAAATAAAAATAAAAGATTTACACAAGAATATCTGTGGGATGCTATAATCTCATTTTCTTCTAAGACTATGTGGGCTAGCCCCTAGTAAAGGGAACCCAATTGTTGAAGACCATGGATGTGTTTCTTCCAAGCTTAATAAGAGAGGAAGCTAACATTGTATCAGGACTAGAGGGCAGCAATTTCCCCCACAGCTATAGTTTGAAAGCTTCATTCAAATAAAGAAGAATGAACAAATAAAGGAGAAAGAAAAGGGGCGAGAATAGGGAGGTCAACGACTTCCAGCTAACCATTTCCATATCTTATACACACATGGGATAGCATCATGGCTAGAGTTACTGGTGGCAGCAATATCTGCAGATTTTTGTCCTCAGATTTAAGATGTAAAAATTAAAGGGACAACTTGAAACATATGAAACTTTGCTTTCTGTACCAGGTTCAAACTCAAGTGACTAAAATGCTGAGAAAAAAAGAGTCACTTTTGTAAAAGTCTGCTGGTGGATCTGGCTAACACAATTCTTTCTCTACTCTAGTCCATCTTCCACTCAGCCATCAAAATGATTTTCCTAAAGTACAGTTTGGGAGCAGCTAGGGCATCAAGTGGAAGGAATACCAGCCCTGGAATCAGGAAGATCTGAATTCAAATCCTGGCTCATTTGCTTCCTAGCTGTGTGATCCTAAACAAGTCACTCACCCTCCTTTACCTCAGTTTCCTCATCTGTAAAATGAAAAGGAATGGCAAACCACTTCAGTATTTTTACCAAGAAAACCCTAAAATGGAGTCAGAAAGAGTTGGATACAACTGAAATGACTCAACAATACCAGAGTAAAGATTTGACTATTACTGCCCTATTCAATTAATTTCAGTGAATCCATAGGGATTCACTCAGGATCAAATACAAAGTCTTCTCTTTGACTTTTAAAGCCCTTTATAACCTAGCCTCTTCCTGCTTTTCCATTCTTCTTACATCCTTCCATAGATTCTGTGATCCAGACACTCTGGCCTCCTGGCTGTTCTTCCCATGAGCCATTCCCTCTCCCAACTCTTGGCTTTATCACTGTGCCCCATGCCTTATTTTCTCTCTCTTTCCTCAGATCTGCCTCCTGCCTCCTCTGGCTTACTCCAACTATCAAACTGTACCTTTTGCAAGAAGTTTTTCCCAATCCTTCTCAGTTCTAGCTCCCTTTTTTTGAAATTATCTCCAGTTTATTTCGTGCATAATTGTTTATACATCGTCTCCCCAATGGGTTTACAAGTTTCTTGAGAGCAGAAATGACCCCAGAGTAGGGACTGTCTCTGGCATTTCTTGGTATCTCTAGATCTTTGACACACAGTAGGAACTTAATGTTTGTTGAAATGAATGTGCATGGATAAAATTTTGGTGGTACTTACTCACGCCCACACACTCCATTTGACTTCAGAGGGCATAATGGGAACCTGATTGTGTCCTTTTATTATGTTCAAGACTTGCATCTGACTAAACTTTTCCTATTTTTCCTAAAGATTTTGGCTGACCTTGACCCTTGCATTTTCATTGTATCATTTTATAAGTGACATGAAGGCCACTAACAAAGGACCATTTGTGAGAGCCACAGAGTAGGGGGGGGCATCATCACAAACACTCATGTTTCATAAGCACAGTATCAAGGACAGAATTCCTAGGAACACAGGATTCAAATCTTTTCCAATACAGCTCAAGAATAAGCCTATTGTGACATCTAGTGGTTAGATATATGTATCACCAAATGAAAGGTTAATTTAAAGAACAATTTAAAAAGTCAAGAACAATGCAGGGGAACTGTGAAGAGATAGTGTCCCCCCAAAAAAGGGTGACAATTCATGCCTGTGTTCTTCCCCACTTCCCCATATTCTGCTCTGATTAGACCTTGTCTGTAGTGTTAATAGTCAATCCAACGGGCTATATTATAGGAAGTGTATTCAGTTCAAGTTTATTAAAGGAGATGGGCTAGATGGACTAGAGACCACCCCAGAAGAAGGAATTGGGGACGTTTAGCCTGGTGGAGAAATAACAAGGCTTTAAGTAATAGAAGGAAGGTTATGAATATGAGATACGGGTTTTTTCTTTAATTCCGGAAGATGGGACTAGAAGATGTTGGTAAGAAATTTAAGCTTGGCGTAAAGAAAATATCCCTAAGACCACAATTCTCCCAAAATGGAATGAGTCACCAAAATAGAGTATGGTCAATTGGGGGCTATTCTCTACCTCCCCCTAGTGCCTTTTCTATAAGATTATTTTCCATTATTTATATCTTATATGTACTTAATTATTGTGTCTTGTCTTCTTCCACTAGAATGGGGACTCCTTGAGGGCCTGGACTATGGTTTTTGCCTTTCTGTGTATCTGCAGCATTCAACCCAGGGAATATGAGAAATGCTCAATAAATGTTTTTTGACTAATTCCCTGACTGGTGGATTCCCATAACTACCCTTGGTGGAGGTTTATCAGGCTAGGAACCTGCCTGCCTGCCTGCCTGCCTGCCTACATGCCAGTCTGCCTACCTTGCTTGGCAAGAGCATAATAATCAGCTGTCACCAAGTAACCTTCTGTCTTTTTGGAATGGGAGTCATGACATCACGTCTAGAAGGAACAATAGGTGGGTCTCAGAATCCTGTGGACTGGCTTAAGGACAAGACTTTGTTGTTAACTGGGAAGAATTTCCTAGATTCAAAAGTGACTCCGACTTCATCATCTGACACGCTGGCCATTGGTGCTCTGAACTAAGAATACAGAAGATCCAATTTACAATAGTCTTCATTCTCCAAGAACTGGGAGCTATTGCATATGGCCTGATTTGATCAGAATGAGGAACTCCAGCTTAAAAATACAGTTCTCTTCTATTTACAAGGTAGAAGGATAGAGCCCCAGTTTTGGTCCTAGGATCAGAGACGTGAACTCCCCCTTCCTTTCCATTTCTCTGCCTCTTATCTCCCTTTCTCCTTCTTCCCAAATCATTTTCCTTTTCTGAATTTCCTCTACCTCTCTGTGTATTATTGTGTGTCTCTCTGTCTCTCTATATATCTTGTTTCATATTCTTTCACTCTGTCTCATCTTTTTCTTTCTGTCCGGATGAGAAGAAATCTTTTTGATCTCCTTGTCCCACCCAACACACATTTTCTCCCTCTCTGCTATGAGTTAGAAAATCAATGACTGTGTCAAAGTAGATCCCTCCTGGCCCAGGAGAGGTAATCCATTGTCAAACTTCTTTCAGAAAGAACTGTCTTGTATATTTAAGGTTAATGTTAAGGATTCTGTTTTCATTAAATTGGATTTATTTTAACAATCTGCTTATTTAATGGGGATGAGCCATCTGGATGTATATTGTTCCTAACTGAAGAAGATCTCTACATCAGTCTGTGTAACAATATAGAGACTATATGACCCCATAAAAATTATACATGTAGGATAAGGTTTTCTCCTGAAACCTAATTGTACACATTAGAAAAATGGCAATAGTTAGTCAGAAAACCTGCTGTTTAAGACCCAAGAATCCTTTCTTTAGAAGAAAGATTCACTTGGGATTTTTATTTCTGTTTTACTACTAGTTATAGAACAGTTTAACAAGTATGTAGTTCTAGCCTGTTCTCCATAGCATAGGTGCTTTGTACAGTTCCAGCAAATGGAATAATTTTTTTGGTAATATGTCACAAATAGGGAATAGCAAAAACAATCATTCTGAGCTTACAACAGAATAATTATATGTCATGATCATTAACAACAGACACTATATTATCTGTTATTGAAGGGAACCAATCCACTTGAAATAAGAAAAAAATGGAATCTTAAGGAATCTTAAAGGATTAACCATATACGCTATAATAAATTACTTTTTGCAGTAAGTAAAATTTTTATTAGAAAGAAACTTGTTAATGAGTTGTATTCCATTCTGAGGTTTTTATGTGTATCTAATTTTGCTCCTTTGCCTTCTATCAGCAACAACAAAACTTGGGTTCTTTTTTGTCATTACCTCCATATAGTTGAGAGCCAGGATTTGAATATGAGACATATCATTGCGGTATTTTCCAAGGATGTAAATGTTCCTCATCACACATTCAATTCTACCCTCTATGCATACATACAAGAGGGAAAGCATCATTTTAGACCTCAATAACATTAGTGTTTCCTTGCTCCAAACTGATGCCCAAACAAAAGGAGAGGAAAGGAAAGCATTTAATGAATGCTTATTATTAAATCCCTACTATGTGCAAGGTGATAGACTAAACACTTGATAAAAAGTACCTTTGGTCCTCATAACATCCCTGTGAGACAGATGCTATTACTATCTCCATTTTAAAGTTGAGGAAGATGAGATAGACAGAATTTAAGTAAGAACTCTAGAGTAAGAACTGCTTCAACACAGAGATCAGGTATGATTTAGGAAGAGTGCAAAAAGTGAGGTTTGGAAGTTCCCTACCAAGTCTTTTTGATTTTGGAGCAGTTAGATGGTATAGTCAAGTGAATGCCAGGAAGTGAAGACCTGAGTTCAAATTTTGTCTCAGACACTATATAACCATAGGCAAGACACTTAACCCCTCTCTGTCTCAGTTACCTCATTTGTAAAATAGAGATAATAATAGTATCTACCTCTCAGAGTTGTTCTAAAGATCAAATAAGATAATAATTGCAAAACACAGCACAACAAGCACTATTATCATTATCCTGTCTTAGTGGGCTTTTGTATTTTCTCTGGAAGAAAATAACAACAATAATAAAAATGAGGCCAGAGATATGTTAGAATCAGTTCCAATCAGCCAGCCTGTTGTTAAATTTTCATTGAGAGAATTTACACCTTAGAAGTTCATAAAAATCAGAGCCTAACTTACAGATTATTGATTGTCTAGACTTAAGAAAATGAAGAAAATGCTAGAAAAGAGGTTTAAATTTAAAAGTGTGTCCTCTCCTTTGATTGTTAAAGTTACCACTATACCACGGATAATAAGGCAACAGGGTATAATGGATAGAATTTAGGTTATGGAGACAAAGAGACCTGGCTCTTATTTCTATATCTGACACTCTCTTTGAAACTCTGGAGTTGATTCTTTCAAGCCTTAAACAATTTCTCTTTTAAGTCATTAATGGGTTTTGATTTGCCTTGGGGAAAAGGAGTTCCCATTTGGGAGTTTACATGAAGAAGTTGCAGATCTTTCATGCAATAATGATTTTAAAAAAAACAACTTATAAGGGTTTTCAAGTTAGACAAATGCCCCATGTGTTTTATCTCATTTGAGCATGGCGGTAAAATAGGTAGATCTTCAAGGTATTGCTGTTTCCATTTTGCAGATGAGGAAAATGAAATGCAGAATGATTATTATCCAGGATCACAAAGCTAGCAAGGGTCAAGAACAGAATCTGAATCCAGGTTTTCCTGAATCAGAATCCTGGTGTAGAATACGGGGTACTTGATCATAGGATTTTCAGATCTTAAGTCTTAGGGACCTTAGGAATGAAATCTGAAAGAGGTCCCACCACCAAACATTTTCTATATCATAGAAATAGAACCAGAAAAAAACTGAAGCTGAACTTCCTTATTTTGTGGATGGGGATACTAAGGCCCAGGGAGAATAAATGGATTTATTTTAAGTCATATGCAAGTTAATTAAGTGAAAGATGGAATTTGAATTCAGGTCCTTCAACCCAAGAATTCATGTTCTTCTTCCTAGTGTATCCATCTGATCAGAAAAGAGCAGAAATAAGGCCTGAATACAAGATTTTCTTAATTCCTATTCCTGGGTCCTTTCTAGTTTGGGGACAAATAAACAACTGGATGATCAATAGTCATTATTGTTTTTTGGAGATGCTGATAGCCATACACTTGCCTTCCCATTTGAATATAAGTTCATTTCTCTGATGCTGATATTCCTCATCTGTAGGGAGTGAGTTCCATTACATGAAAATGGGGTAAAGATAGGAACCCTGGGGGAAAGTTCAAGATTTATTTAAGCATAATCTGAAATGTACCCTTAATTTGCTGAGAATAAATTTCAAAAGAACTAAAGATAATATTTTAATAATAATTTTAGTCATTAATTGGATCTTAAATTCAACGTATCCAAAACAACATCTTTCTCCCCAAACCCTTCCCTTCTTCCTATTTTTGTCAAAGGTGTGTACCATGGTCCTCCCAGTCATGCAGGTTCACAATCTAGGTGCCTATCCTTACAAAAAGCCTGCCAGCTGGTCTCCTTACTTTATCTCTTAACACTTTAGGTCATCTTCCACTCAGTTGTCAAATTAAGAACAGACAGGGCTATATCATGTCCCTATTCCATAATCACACATGAGTTCCCATTACTTACAAGAACAGACATATGATTCCCTAAACTTGGTCCCTTCCTACTTTTTTTAGCCTTTCTTATACCTTATTCCACTCTACATTTTCTATGATCCCAGTGACATTGTGCTTCTGCCTGTTCCTTTTGCAAAACCCTCCCTCTCCCAAATAAGAGCTTGGAACACTCCCCTTCCCTCCTCCTCCTCATCTCTGTCCCTGGACTTCTCTGACTTCCTTTAAGAATCGACCTCCCCAATACTCCTTAATCTTTCTGTGCCTTCCCTCTGGGAGTACCCTCAATTTATCCTCCATATATCTTTTCTTAATCAGACTGTGAGTTCCATCAGAGCAGGAAATGTTTTTGTCTGTTTTTGTATATCCAGATTTTAGTGTAGTGCTTGGTACACAGTAGACTACTGATAAATGCTAGATTAAATAATATAATCATTAAGTTACTAATTAATAATTGAATTACTAAATGCTTTACAGGTATCATCTTATTTGATCTTCACACAACTTTATGAAGTAAGTGCTGTGGCTATCTCTGTTCTTCATATGATCAGGGAAACTGAAGCACAGAGAAGTGATTTTCTCTGAGTCATGCAACCAATTTGTGTTTAAGACTCTGGGCGTTCTCTCTGGCTGTCTCCCTGGTCTGGAACCCACTCTCTCTTTCACCCCAACTACTGAATTCTCTGGCTTCCTTTAAGTCCCAACTAAAATCCCACCTTAAAGCCTTCCCCAAATCCCTCTTAATTTCAGTTCCTTTCTTTTGTTAACTATTTCCTATTTATTCTGTATATAGTTTCTATTGTATATATTTATGTGTTGTGTCTCCTATTACATTGTGAGCTTCTTGAGGGCAGGGACTGACTCTTTATGTACACCAGCACTTAGCACAGTGTCTGGCATATAGTACGCATTTAATAAATGTTTACTGGTTGATTGAGGTAGAATTTGAATCCAGGTCTTCCAGAATCTAAGGCCAGCATATGGGTATCGACTACATTACCAGCAATCTAAAGGAAAAAGATGACTCTTAAAGATTAATAAGAAGGAAAAAAAGCAGAGATGCCTTAAGGTAAGTATAGGTTCCCAAAGAACTCACCAAACAACTTAGCTTTTTAAAGATGTAGAGAAAAGATGGAAGACAGTACGGGTAAAACTGAAACACTATCCATTAAGAATAGTGTAAGGCAGGAGTCCAAGACCTCATGAGTTGGAAGTTGATAGGGAAAGCTCATGGTCTTACAAAAGGCTGAGTTGTTGTTTTCCTAAGGTAGGTTGAGGAAAGATAAGAGAAGTCAGAAGCTTAAAGAGAACAGAGCTGGGGATAATCCAAAATCCATAGAAAGCAAAGGTGTACCTGCTAACTTTCTGTCTCTTTTTTTCCATCAGAGATGGAAATTTAAAATGGAAAGAAGAACTAGAACTAGCAAGATGTTGATTCACAAGACAAGAAAGCATCTAGCTGCCCTTGATGAGTTCAGGTCACCAAGCCATTATGAATGAATCTTTGGATACTGAATTCACAGGCAGGTACCATTGTTGAGTCACTCACTGATCAGTAGATCATCAAAAATGTTAGTGATCTCATGATATCAATTTTTTCTTTTAAAAAGAAAAGAAAGAAAAAGAAGTCTGCAAACTATGGGGAGATGAGCTCAATTTCTATTCTGAGCAACAGTCAGTCAATACACATTTATTAAACACTTCCTATATGCCAGGCATAGTGCTAAGTACAAATTACTTCAAAGACAAATAGAAAGAGATGTAAACAGAAAGACAGTTCTTACTCATAAGGAGTTTACATTCTAATAAAAGAAGACAAAACATAAAAGAAACCTGAAAAGGATTAAGATAACTGGCGTGGAAACATAGTAAAGAAAGTCTGGAGCTCACCCTGGAAAAACATGAAAAATGGCTGGCTTGGCCCCCTAAAATAGAGGTTCTAGAAGAAGCCACCCAATTTTGGGGGGAAGGGAAGGGAGAGAGATGGTACAGGCAATACATACTTCTAATGTGTGGATTGCAAAATGTTTTAAAGTAATGATTAGTGAACATCTGGAAAAGGAAGCATTGATCAAAAAGAACCAATTGGGCAATAGGCAGTTCATTAATAAGCATTTAAGTGCCTCCTATGTAGCAGGCACTGTGCTAAGTACTGGGGAGAGAAAAGCAAAAAACAAAATCAAAGCAAAAAAACAGTACTATTCTCAGGTGAATGGAAGAGGCAATGGGCAAAACAACCATGTATAAAAAGATACTTTGGAGATAATCACCAGAGGGATAATTAGTCATTCAGACCAGGTCATACCAGACTAATTTCATTTTCTTTCTTTTAAAAAAAAACAGCATTAATAGACTTAATAGAACAACAATACTTGAGTTTGCATAATTTTAGCAAAACATTTGACAAAGTGTCTCATGCTTTTACTTTCAAAAAATTTTGTGGACTATGTAACAACTTTGGTGGATTTGGAACTAGCTCAATGATTGAGAATTCTCCCAAAGACTATTAATGGTTCAATATTAACATAAAAAAGGTCTTCAGTGGTGTGAATGAGGGATCCATCTTTGATCTTCGTTGCTAAACAAATTTAAGATGAAATATCTATATCATATTCAGATGACACAAAGCTGGAAGGATTGCTAATACACTATACAGACAGTTCTAAAAAGAACTTGACAAGCTAGAACATTAGGCTGAACTCAATAAAACAAACTCTTCCATTTGACTGCAAATAACTTCATTAAGTATATCATGAGAGAGGTTTTGTCAGGTAGTGTTCATCTGAAAAAATATCTGAAAGTTTTAGTGGGCCTATGAACAAGTGAATGTGACTTTAAGTTGCTATTCTGGGCTGGGCCAGATCCAGGTTATTCCCCTGATAATTTAGGTTTGATACTGGGGAAAAATGGGAAAATCATAGGTCATTCAACAGGTTTAAAAAAAAAAAAGATTAACTGTGCCTTGGCAAGAAAAAGTTATTTAACAAGGACAGTCAATTAGAACCCATTAAGTTGATTCAGATGAATGAAATTTCCATCACCATACACCTTAATCATCAGGAATCCAACTCCTCACAGCAGCATTGTATTCACATAGTGAAGATGTGACATCAACAATCTGGGACCAGAGTTCCCTAAATCAATCATGTTTTGAGAAATGTCTTGATAACTTTTAGGACAAAAGGGAATAAGCATTTATATGACACCTACTATTTGTCAAGCATTGTGTACTAAGTGCTTTTTACAAATATCATCTCACATGTTCCTCACAATAACCCTATAAGGTAGGTGTTGTTTGACAGTTGAGGAAACTGAGCCACAGGTTAAGTAACTTACCCGGGTTTATACAATTATTGTATCTCAGGCCAGCATTCTAGTGCTATACCAGCTACCTCTAAAACCTGTTAGTAAAAAAGTAGCTTAACTTGAATGGATATCGGGATTAGTACATCACTCCCACCAAAACTGCATTAAAAAAAAAAAAGATGGCATCCAAGAATAGAGAAATTATCTTTCCTATTGTTTTGACTACATCTGGAACACTATACAGTCCTGAGCATGACATTTTATAAATGCATAGAAGATGGAAAGTTTTGTCGCATTTAAAATTTTGAGAGCCTGGAATTCCGAGCAAAAATCAATTTATTTGCAATACTAGCATTTACCAATAAATGAGTCAATGGTCCCTCAAAAACCAAAGACAAATTCTGAGTTTACAGAACTTATTTTCATAGTCATAAAAGAGAAACAGAAAAAAATTACAGAATCTTGAGAAACCTGTTTTGATAAATTTCTGATTGGTTGGGGTTGACCAAGAATGGAATTATTTACAGGAAGAGGGAAATACAATAAGAACAGGGAAAGCAGGTTGATTTACAATATTGAACTACTGAATGTATTAGGGGAATGTAGATCACCAATCTGTCTATCTGATTGGCTGTAATATTACATCAGTTACAATTGATATCATGAGATTACTGAGCTAGCTAAAAAGTGAGGCACCTATAGTAAGTATGGTTGAAAAACTACTACAAAATAAGGAAATGACTGTGTCAGCTCTGCTTTGCAAGATCTCACTTCAGCTGTACAGGTATTCAGCACTAAAGAAATGAGTAATCTCTTACTACAATGATTATATATATAAATATATATATATGTACATAAATTTATATTATACACATCTTTAACTATATCTTAATCTAAAAGCTATCTGAATTAGGCCTTACAAACTAAATCAACAGGTTGATTAATATGAACTTAATTACGAATTGTTTCTTTCAATTCCCCCCATTTGATCCTCAAGGAAGTCAATTCCTTGTTGATCAATTAAATAAACTATGAAATTCCCTCAATTGCTCCAAAGTTATTAGGACCAATTTCTTAAAAGATCTATTTGACTCTGCATGGCTAGAGTCAGTTGTCCAATTTCTATTAACAGGTCTTATAATGTATTAACACTTGTAATGAAGTAGCAAAAGTCCTCAATGTCTCAGCTTTTAAGATTGGGTTCATCTAAAGTATTCAGTAGTGTTCCCAATCTAACTCTTTTGCTTATATTCATACCAGCCTGAAAACATTTCTTAAAGCAACATGCTGAACAAGTTCTCCTACCAACTCTATCAATTATATGATTATTTTGTAGACAAAAAAGTATGGCTTTTCCCCAATGTTCACTTCTAAAAGAAGACTTTCCAGCTGATATAGGTGACAGATCCATAATGAAAGCCAAAGACAATGTCCCCATCAGTAGCTCATTTCAGAACGAACTAAAGTTTGAATGGTTGATAGTTTGAAGAAGTCTCAGGAGTCTCATGAGGTTCAGGAAGAAGGTTCTCTACTGGATAGGATGAAGAGGCCCACTTGGGATTGGAAGTTGAAGAGCTCATGGATGGCTGGAAGTTCTTGGAAATGTCTTCAAACTGGGATATAGTTTCTTGTTCCTTCTAGAAGAGTGGGGAGACTCAAATAGTTAACTCAAATTACCTCATATGATTAAATTATTATTATCAAAACACTTGACCAAAAAATAAGACTTACAATCTTAGAACTTATAATTGCAAAATTAACTATTATTTTAAAGCATGAGACATGGGACAATTCAGGGGAAATCACATCTATAATTTTCATAAAATCATTTTAGTGAATAATGCATTATAAAGGCTACAGCAGTAATTCATATAGTTAAGAGTTATATATTCCAGAAGCCATTTTACCAGAATGTTAAAAAAAAAAGTCCTCCAGAAAATCAAGAGGGATCCCACCATAATCCAGTCAGGTGCTGATAAGTCTCATTTGCAATATGTTGAGTATTGACTATGATCTTTTGTAGATTTGAATATTCATGATAATTTCACATGATCTTTTAATGTAGGAACAACAGGATTTTTTAAATCAACTAATAACAGGTGCTTTCCTGTGTAACAGTGAGATATAGTACCAAATGATGTTGGAAAACCATTTCTGCTAACAAGCTAACCTCTATTTGAAGGGAGAGCAGTGTGCTTAATGTTTGACCAATAGTTTTGATTGCAGCCTAGGCAAGTAGCTCAATTTATATAGAAATATTTCTAGCAGATTGACATAAATCATCCATCCCAATGTTCAGGAACAGGGTCCAGGAAACTCTGGCCAAGAACAGATTCAGTTGCAGGATTTGTGATTTTCTTTTCAGATGCCTGGGCCACCAGGTCCTAATTTTCCAGTTTCATCTTTGCCTATTAGACCAATAAAATTCATATAGATTGAAACTAGTGACACTACATAGGCTATTCCACATGTCCCATGCTTCCCAGGGGAAGAGAAGAAAAGGGTAAACTAGCCCAGATTTTTAAAAAAACTGACCTAGAGTCACTAACTTCCCTGGTAATTCTGAAATTTCTGTATCATTATTGCTAAAACCAGTCCTGTTGTAAGTAAAAGTTGTAAATGAAAGATTTCTAGAATGAGAATCATTCCTAGAAGTAAAAAGGCAGCTTTTAGCACAAATAAATGATTCTGCCTAGTTAATCTCAGGGTTATGAAGAGTAAGGTTACAAATTACATCATTTCTAAAATCTATCCATCTATTTTCAGTCTTTTGCTAACACAAAGAAAATGTTGTCAGAGACGTTCTGTTTCTATATGTTTCATGGCCTCTTGGACTCAGGTCTAGATTTGGGTGTTTCTATGATGATACCATCCAGTTAGCCAGACTCTAATTAGTAGCATTAACCTTGTAGATGGCAAAGACAAAGGATGCAAAAGGTCCTGAAAATTTTGGCCAATCTTTGAAGTGGAATGAGTTCCCATGAATAGGGGTGACTTGACAGAGCTGTTAACTCATCCAATATCCCCAGGGCCTAATGACCTTTGCTTTATATAAAGATGATCCCACCTTACCATAAGAATCAATGAGAGAACTGTAACTTTGCCACATATCAAAAGAAGTCTGAGCTGAGGAGGATAGAGCTATAGGCAGCATGAGATTATTACTGTGCAACAAGAGTAGATTTGCATGCTACTACAATTACAGAATAAGGTTATTAGTAAGATAAAGATGACAGTAGACATCCAATCTTTATCTAGGTTATCCCAAAAGATTGGAGAATCTCAGCACTTGATGTTATTGGAAATATTGGTTAAAAAAAACTGCTTGAGGGGAAGTTAATTTTGTTCTCCTGGCAGCCATTAAACCACTATATAACTGAGTTGTATAAAGTTGCTCCAATCAAATGTCCCTGTCTTATCAGCAGAATTTAGCCACCAAATAATTTTTCCCCTCATATTTGAGCTGCTTCATGTGTTGTTGTCATTATGTTTTATCTGGGGAGAATTTCCAGCTACTCAAACTAGCCCTACATTTCCATCTTGTGGTGGTTTATAGCTGCCATAATCTTTACTTTGGCCTGGAGGCTGGATTTGAATAGCTATCTTTGTATTACTACTTGCAAGAATCATATAACTCCTACTTTGGCCGACTTCTACACAAGTGCCAGTTTGTCTCATGTGAAAGCCTCTGCCTTCGCCACAATAATACATACCAGGTATTGGCTGAAAGCCCAGAGAAACAATGAGTAGGAACAGCAGAGAGAGAGAGAGAGACAGAGAGAGACAGAGACAGAGACAGACAGAGACAGAGAGACAGAGACAGAGAGACAGAGACGGAGACAGAGAGAGACAGAGACAGAGAGACAGAGACAGAGAGAGAATGAGAGAGAGAGAGAGAGAACTTGAGAGGAGGCTGTTTGTTCTACCCATCCTCCACATTATAATTCCAAAAAGTACAAAGCCTGATGCAAATAGTGTAGCAAATAATGCATTATCCATTCTCTATGGGTATTTGGTTTCTATCTCCCTCATCAAGAGTTAATGCATCTTCTCAGTAAAGTAGAACAAGATAGCACTAATATGTAAGAGAAATCAAAATAAATATGTATTATATTTGTCATAGCAAACCAATTCTTATAAAGTAGGTTAAAACAAATGTAATTGATCTCCTAACCAGGAGCTGGCTTTACATATGAACAGTATAACAATGATCTCTCTTCTCTGGTCTTGCTCACAGTTGGGGTAGTCAGCAGCACCTGGAATGGACCTTACCAGGCTGCTTGAGTTTCAACAGTCCAATCCACTGAAAGTTCTTGATGTAGACGTAATCACCAGAATGAAAATTGTGCAGCAAAAAGTATAAAGATACAGTGTGTACCATTGCTGTTCTGGCTTCAGAGAGTTCTATTTTGCAATTTTCATATACAAGAAGAAACAGAGATGTCTCCTCCCAGCAATAACATATATACTGGAGAGGAAAGTTTTGCCTTTGCAAGCAGGACAACATATGAAACATATGAAAGGTGGGTTTCAGCAAAGAATTTGCCTATTTTGATTTTAAGTTCCTTGTTCATATGTTTAACCTGACATGATCCTTGAGGGTGGTAGAAGTATGAAATTTTGGGGACATTCCTAGAAAGGAGTACTAGGCAGTTAGATGGCACAGGGGACTTGAATTCAAATTCAGCTCCAGATACTTACTAGCTGTATGACCCCGGGCAAGAGACTTAACTCTATTTGCCTTAGTTTCCTTACCTGTAAAATGAATTGGAGAAGGAAATAGCAAACCACTCCAGTGTCTACCAAGAAAATCCAAAATGGGGCCACAAAGAGTAAGATATGATCAAAATAACTGAACAACAATAACTAGACAGAAGTAAACCTCGGACAAGACCTAATAGGTAAAGTGAATCTCCATATCATAGGCAATTCAAGCATGTGGACCAAAGCAAGGAATAATTTCTTTCAGGAGGATTTTTCCAACAAAGGATTTTTGCTGTTATGGCTCTAGAACCAGAGAAAGTCTCAACCTGCCATGAAAATTGATCATCAATAATAAGACAAACCTTGTAATGACCAATTTTAGGTATACAAATGAAGCCAATTTGTAAATGCCCAACTAAGATGGGAGCTAGAGGGAGACCACAAAAAGTGACTGCTTAAAAGTCATGTTGGTTAAATGCCTGACAAGTAAGGCAAAAAGAACAAACATGAATTTCAACAGAATATGTGATGCCAGAGATGACCCAAGATTATTTTAGTGGCCATTATTACCAAAGTGGCCCCCTTCTGAATAAAGTGTCATATCTAGTGGTAGAAGCCCCTGTGGAGGAGTGACTCAGCTTCTACTGTCCCTCAGATCCCAGAGACTCATTTGCCTATATACCAATGTTTCCATTTCTTGATCTCCACATCATGGTAGACTTAGTAAATATTATCAAAAGGAAGAAAGAAATCCTCACTTCTGGGTATGGAAAGGTAAAAACACTTTGGCATTTTCTTTTTGGTCATTACTTCATGAGACTGTTCATGTGAGCAGGGCAGCACACGAGGGCTAATGCCTTGGGTTGTCAAAGAGTAGAAAGATGAAAATCTTTCACAGTTGGGGTGGTCAGCAACACCTGGAATGGACCTTGCCAAGTTGCTTGAATTCCACTAGTCCAATCCACTGGAAGTCCTTGATATAGATGTAATCACCAGAATAAAAATTGTGCAGCAAAAATATAAAATTACAGTCTGTACCACCACTATTCTGGCTTCAGAGAGTTCTATTTTACAATTTTCTTATACAAGAAGAAACAGAGATGTCTCCTCCCAGCAATAACATATATACTGGGGAGGAAGAAGGAAACTTTGCTTTTGCAAGAAGGAGAACATCTGAATACTTAAGGTGATGAAATCAGCATTACCAATGATCTTAAAACTAGGAAGTTAGGAATATTCACTGTAACCACAGCATTTAAATTGTAGGACAGATTATGAAGGCATATTAGAAATCTTAATGGAACAATGGTAGGTGTTAATAAGGTTCTATCCCTCAGAAAGACAGCAGGCTTCTATGAGTGGTTAATTCAGTTACTTAGATGCTGAATGATCAGCAGAGAGGCTGATTATATAATATCTCTTATCAGAATGCACAGTGCAATCCCTCATCAAAGAGGAACCATAATGTACCAATACTAGGTCAGAAACGTGTAAAGAATGTATCAGAAAGGTCATTGTGAGGTTTCTCAGATCTGTCCACAATAGTGGACATGGAATGGTTCACCTAAACTAGGTAGATCAGGGAGCCAAATGGCTGGATTCCATATAGAACACTGCTTTAGTCACATTTCCTTTGCCCAACAAAGTCATTTCATACTTAGCAAGCCTTTAATCAGAAAAGGCTTGAGAATGGTATCTCATCAAAAGAGCTTCAACCAAGAACACCATAATGTAAATGAGTTCCTTAAACCAAATCACTTGATTTTCTCCCAAAGGACAGATGCCACTGTAGTTCTCAAATGGGGTAGAGCACCTACTGAATCTACCTGAGGGGTATTACGTGTGGAGTGAGGATCTGAAGTGCTAGGTGAGCACCCCAGAGGCATAAAAAGAGAAAAAGAATTACTGTAATCTGGATGTCCAAGTGCCAGAGCTGAGAGCAAAGCCTTCACGAGGGTGGCAAAGGCAATTAGATGTTCATGGTCAAGCTTCAAGGATTCTGTAACAGTCTTTGGTTAGAACAGTTAAAGGCTTAGCTTAGTGGTCTCTCCAAAAGATGGAATCTACCATTAGTACCTGGGCTAATCCACCTGGCTCCACCTAAGATGGTGCTAAACTGTTTGGAGCTGACAGCTGCTGAATGGCTTGCTCGTCTTGGAAAAACAGTGCAAATCCTGGCAGACAAAAAGAAACCAAGAATACGAAATCCGAGAAAGGTACCCCTTCACTTTTAATTTGGAGAGTCTTCCACAGTGAAGCTGGAGAAAAAGGCGATGGCTTCCTTCTGACAGATGTCAATACTGGGTCGGACTAGTATAAGATCATCCATATACTGAACAAGGAAGGAACCTTGAAAAATAATTAAATCTAAGTTTTCCTGTAGAATTTGAGAGAACAAGGAAGGACTTAAGCTATATACCTTCATGGCAAGCATATCTTTTTTCTAGGTAAAGGCAAATGAGTTTTGGGTATCTGGATGAATGGCAATACTAAAAGAAGGCTGAGCACAAAAGCAGGTGCCTTCACAAAAAACAGAAATGTTTGTGGCATGATTGGGTGCTGTAGAGAATCTAGGAATAATGTATTTTATTGCATAAATCCTGAACAGAGTAATAAGTAGGCTTCCTGATGGGTCACTTCGATAATAGTGGTCTTTTCTCCCAAGGATCCATTAAAGCAGTGACATCTCCACCTATGAGACTATGACTTCTAAAAAGTAGTTTGAAATTGAGAGATAACAGATACAGGGTCTTCATCAAATCTGGGAGTCTCTCCTCCACACAGAAAGATCAGTTGGTCTAAAAAGCTGGTGAGTTCCTAAAGATTACAGATATCTCCTGTCATGTCATCGAGTACCAGTTTTCCCAGAGAACATACCAATAGCAGGTTCCTCCTTTTTGGAATTGAAATAGGTAAGAGGTGGTGGAACAGAGGATTTCTTTTGAAGTGATAGAAAGAGAATCTGATGAATCAGCTCAACAAAATCATTAAGTCCATGTGGCCGGGGAAAGACCCTTCAATAACTGCTCCCAATTTTCTCAATGGGCAGTAATTAAAAGAGCAGTATTGAGACCAGATTTCCCACAATTTGATGGCACATTTCTTTTTTAGTTGAATTGAGAGTTTTCCCTGGTACCATCATCTTAATTAATTTCCCCATGGTGTTTCAATAGGAATGCTGTCAGTATTCACCATAATTTTATAATTTAGTTAATACTTTAGCAGCAAGTCTTATTTTTCAATAGTTAGAGCTGTCTGCACTGCAAAGACCTTTTTTATTGCGAATCAATTTCAGAGGCAATATCTATACCTTCTAAGGGGTTAAAAATCACAGAGAAGGCCTTTTTCTTAAGTTCCTTCTCTAGGAGTTACATGTATTTTTCTAATTGTAAAATAAATAGTTCTACCTGTAAAAAAAAAGCCTTTTTCCTTTTAAAAGGATTTCACTCTCCTTCTCTATCATAGTTCTGCAAACAAAAATTCTAGTAGTTTATGAGACCTTGCTCTATTTATGACAAAGAATTCTAATGTTTATGAGTCAGATTCTCTCATCTAAGGTGTTACCACAGAAAAGACATGGACATATATGAGTTAATGCACTAAATATATAACTCAAATTAGACAAGGAGACCAAAACAGAACATTAGAGCAAATCACAACAGATGCCAAGGAAAACCTTAAAAATCTCTGGGGTCTCTAGAGGTAAGGATCTTATTTACTTCCTCAAATAAATTTTTAAACTTCTAACAAGGTTTCCCATACCCATGGGAGAAATGTTTCATCTTGTGAATGAGGTTCATCTGTTTGATTAAGAGGAGGTTTTTCTGTCACAAGGATTATCCTATGTTCAGAAGAAAATCTCATATTAATCTCAAATTTGCCACAGGAGATCTCTATCTTGTTAATTTTATTCCCCCATGGAAGATGTCATTCTAACTTCCAAAATATCCTGGGGAAAAATCAGTTTACTATAACCAAAACACACACACACAGAAATACTTAGCAAAGTGTTCTTCCTATCTTCCACTAACAAAGGTAAAGTTCAGCCCTGTTAGATGGGAGAACTGATTAAAACTCTGTTGCTAAAGTGGGCACACAAGTTTAAAATGAAACTAAAGGTACCTGTCACTTAAAAAAGATTTTTCCCTTATCTGTTGCTTTAAGAGGTCTTTACCTTACAAAGAAGAGGAAAAGAATCTTTCCCAACAAAATGGAGGCTTATGCTGGCTGGGAAGTATTTGGATTTGGGCTGAGGGGAGTCTGACCATCAAGGTGGTCCTCCTCAGAGAAGTGTCCCAGTGCAAAATCCTCACTTAGATAGATTACTAAGAAAGGGCCAGAGTGAAGGGTCAAAATCTGTCCCTTGGTCCCACCTAGTTGCCAACTGTAGCATTTCAAATTTTGAGATCCTACATGCTAAGCAAACATCAATTGTTTAATAATGCTAGCCATTTTACCAATTCTCTTCTCAGAAACAAGTAACTAAAAAATGGAGTCAGTCCACCTAGGAAAGCCAATTACCAATCAATTACCAATAAATGATCGATGGCCTCTCAAGAACCAAAGATAAACTGGGGATTTACAGAACTTATTTTTACAGGCATGAGAGAGGAACAGAAAAATAGAATCTTGAGAAACTTGTTTTGATTGATTTCTGATTAGCTGGGAGTTGACAAAGAAATGATTTACAGGAATAAGAAGTACATCACCTAGTAGTATATTCAGCAGTTACTCAAATTCTACATACTCCAAAAAGTTTTGTTTTGTCCTCACTGATTCTAATTACTTTGGTTAAAATTTTTCCTTGGTGCTAGCCATATTTTCCTGAAGAAAATTAAATCTTTTAGGTATCTCATGTGAGGATGTCAATTAGATTATTGATTGTCATATTTTAAATGACATATGTCTTAATACCATGTGTGCTACATGGTGACAGATTAGTAAATATTAGAGTTTGTGAGAAATTTGGTAAGAACTTCTAAAGCTCAACTCTCTTAAAACTCTCATTCACTTTGCAAATGAAAAAGCTAAAGTGAGTACAGTCAATTAGCCATTCAAAAGATACTGAGTGTTTATTGTGTGTGGGGAACTATACATATAACTAGAGGTAAAAAGAAAAACATGTATCCTTTCCTGGGAATAGAATTCATTGTGCTTTATATCATCATGCATTTTTTTTCTTATGGACTTTTAAGATTTCTTTCACTTTTGAAATTTTGTGATCTCTATGTGTCTTCCCTTCACATTTAAAGAAAGAAAATGGATGAGGATAAAAAGATGTCTGTTTGAGATGATGGTTCTGCTAACTGGACTGACTCCATTTTTTAAATTATTTGTTTCTGAGAAGAGAAGCACTTTCACCCTACCTAAAACTCCATTTCTAATGTTTAAGGTGGTTTTAAAGTATGATAAGTGAGAATAAAAATAGATCCACATAGATACTTGTGTGCCCTGTACCTCATTTGTCAATCCCCAGAGATGCTCATTTCATATTAAAAGTAATATAATAGAATGGAATCTTTTTGAAGGCAGGAACAATTTAATTTCTTTTTCCATATTCTAAAAGTAGTGCTGCTGTTATGATCCATAATGCTATAAAGATACAAAAATATCATTTTGACATCTGAATCTAGGCTGCTTTCCAGCTAGGAAATAAGATGATCACTGATTTATTTACTTTATTTACAAAGATAAAGTTATCTTTGTACTTCTATGGGTATAAGTACTGCAGAAAATAATTACCCTAAGACTATCTCACATACTAACCTGAAAGCTTAATTGGGATTCAGTCTCCTCCACTGCTAAAAACAACAGCAATACAACAAAGCAAACAAACAAAAAACCTACATATGTATGTGTGTGTGTGTTTGTAAAACATAAACAATTTGATCAAATGCTTTTACCTCTTTTATGATCAAGGTTTTTTTATTATCAACTAATCCAAGCAATTGAAATCATCTTGCTGTACACATCCTAGAATCATGTTAATTTCATATTATATTGACTTTCCATCACATTTCCTGTCACAACATTTAAATTCACATATAGATAAACTATCCCCATGCGCTTTCCTAAATCCTGATTCAAGTTGGCAAATGCATGTCTTTCAAGCTTATCTGCAAACCCCAGAATTATACAACCAGTTCAATAATATATGGAAGATACAACCTGTATATGTAAAGATACCTACTGTTTATATTCAATGTCTAGGCTTAGGATCAAGATCTGTCTGTGTTTACATTCCAAAGAGACCATTAACCTTATCTGATTACTTTTAAAGTAAGTCTTTCTATACAATTTAGAAAATAATATTTCAAAATATATTGTACCAGGGAAAATAATGTATGAATAGCTTTCAAGTGAGAAGGAATTTGGAGGAAGAGAGGAGGAAGGAAGATTTAGCTTACTTTCTTTAGACATAATAACCTTTGTTGGTGCCAAATAGATTATTACTGACAACTCAAAAATAAGACTGAGTACAGTGCTGAAAAAAAAGGGGGAACGTAGGGAGGGAACAGCCCTCCAAGGCATGGACTCAGGAAAAAACTTGAATACTAAAATGGCAGTATCAATATTATCATTGTTCTTTCCACACAAATAAAATTAGACCTAATCAATTGGAAAAATATTAAGTGCTCATGGGTAGGCAGAGCAAACATAATAAAAATGACAATACTACCCAAACTAATCTACTTTAGTGCCATACCAATCAAACTCCCAAGAAATTATTTTACAGATCTAGAAAAAATAGTAGCAAAGTTCATTTGGAAGAACAAAAGGTCAAGGATCTCAAGGGGATTAATGAAAAAAAAGGCAGATGAAGGTGGCCTTGCTGTACCAGATCTAAAACTATATTATAAAGCAGCGGTCATCAAAACCGTTTGGTACTGGCTAAGAAATAGAGCAGTCGATCAGTGGCACAGGATAGGTTATCAGGGCAATCTAGGCAATAACCTTAACAATCTAGTGTTCGATAAACCGAAAGACCCCAGCTTTTGGGATAAATACTCACTATTCAGCAAAAACTGCTGGGAAAATTGGAAACTAGTGTGGAAGAAATTGGGGCTTGACCCATACCTAACACCACATACCAAGATAAGATCTAAATGGGTTCATGATCTAGATATAAAGAGGGACTTTGTAAGCAAATTAGAGGAACGTAATATAGTTTATCTCTCAGACCTGTGGAGATGGAATAAATTTATGTCCAAAGAAGACCTGGAACTCCTAATTGAACACCAGATGGATAATTTTGATTATTTTAAGTTAAAAATTTTCTGTACAAACAAAACAAATGCAGACAAGATTAGGAGGGAAGCATCAAATTGGGAAATCATCTTTACATTCAATGGTTCTGATAAAGGCCTCATTTCTAAAATATATAGAGAATTGTCTCATATTTATAAGAATTCAAGCCACTCTTCAATAGATAAGTGGTCAAGGGATATGAACAGACAATTTTCAGATGATGAAATTAAAACCATCTCTAGTCATATGAAAAGTTGCTCCAAATCACTATTGATCAGAGAAATGCAAATTCAGACAACTCTGAGGTACCACTACACCCCTGTCAGATTGGCTAAAATGACAGGAAAAGATAACGATGAATGTTGGAGGGGATGTGGGAAAACTGGGACACTAATACATTGTTGGTGGAACTGTGAACAGATCCAACCATTCTGGAGAGCAATTTGGAGCTATGCTCAAAAAGTTGTCAAACTGTGCATACCATTTGACCCAGCAGTGTTTCTACTGGGCTTATATCCCAAAGAGATCTTAGAAGAGGGAAAGGAACCCACCTGTGCAAGAATGTTTGTGGCAGCCCTTTTTGTAGTGGCTAGAAACTGGAAACTGAAGGGTTGCCCATCAATTGGAGAGTGGCTGAATAAATTATGGTATATGAATGTTATGGAATATTATTGCTCTGTAAGAAATGACCAGCAGGATGATTTCAGAGAGGCCTGGAGGGACTTGCATGAACTGATGCTGAGTGAAACGAGCAGAACCAGGAGATCATCATACACGGCAACAACAGTATTACATGATGATCAATTCTGATGGACATGGCTCTCTGCAACAAAGAATTGTCTCAAACCAGTTTAAATTGTTCAATGAAGAAAACCACATACACCCAGAGAGAGGGATATGAAATATGGACCACAACGTAACATTTTCATGATCTCTATTGACATTTGCTTGCATTGTGTTGCCTTTCTCTGATTCTTTTTTTTCTTGTAGATAGGATTTTTCTTGCATAACTTCTCAAGCATTTCAACATTATTAATATGTAGTGGACTTCCTGCCATCTAGGGGAGGGGAGGGGACTGGGGGTAAAATTTGTAATGGAAAGCTCTGTAAAGATCAATGTTGGGAAACTACCCATATACATGTCATACAAATAAAAAGCTTTAAATAAAAAAAAATTATCATTGTTTCTAAAAGTCCATTCAACTGTATTTCAAGGAAAAGCTTTTGTTGTTGTTGTTGTTGTTGTTGTTCTATAATGTCATTTATGTAGGAAAATGGTACACGAACTCACATAGCTAATGGCTGGCAATTTATAATCTTATAATGAGGCTTTAGGGGGTGTCATGATTTACCCAAGTTCACCCAGCCAGTATATATAGGGAGGGGAGACTTCAATCATTTGATTTGAACTCTTATGCTGTCCCTAAAAAGTTAAAATGAAAAATCACCTAAGTCTGGATCTCAGATTTTCTTTGCAGCAATGGAAGTAATTATCAGCCTGACTGAATTGAACTTGGAATTTTTTGTAAATGCCATTGTTGCAGAGAGGCAACAATATAAACTTAAAAGGAGAAAGCCACAGGAGAAATAAAAGTTTAGGGCTAGAATTTATTTTTTTAACTTAATCTACAGAATACCTTTAGAATTCAAAGAAAGGTTTATTTTTTTTTATTGAAAACAAAATTACCTTAGAAAAACAGGAAAACATTTATTTTTCTTTTCTCCTAGTTTTGATTCAATTAAAAATAAAAATTTGGCCAGAATAATTTTAGATTTGTACAAATTGTTGTTCATTTTAAAAATGTTTATATTCATTTAGAAATGGGATACAGAACAAAACAGTCAGTTTCTGGAGCTATGATTATTTGCAATTACACTTATGTCAAATTGTTTGTTTTGTACCTTTAGGACAAAGTAAAGTGACATCCAAAATATATTAAACCAATTTAATCTATTGTTTAAAAAAAATTGTTGCAGAAGAGTTGGAAGTGTGAAGAATTTTTTCTTGTCTTCCTTCTTCATTTGTTATTTTTTCTAAATTATGCAAATTTTATAAAGGCAGAGCCAAGATGGTAAGGTAAAGACAGGAATTTGTCCAACCTTTCCCCAAAACTACTCCAAATTCTTTAAATAATGACTCTAGACAAAATAATGACTCTAGATACCCCAAAAGATATAGTAGAACATTTTCCAATGGAAGACAACTTAGGTCAGCAAAAAATTCTGTGGAACCGGGGGCAGCTAGGTGGCGCAGTAGTTAGAGCACCAGCCTTGAGGTCAGGAGGACCTGAGTTCAAATCTGGTCTCAGACACCTAACAGCTGTGTGACCCTGGGAAAGTCACTTAACCCCAATTGCCTCAGCAAAAAAAAAAAAAAAAAAAAAAAAATCTGTGGAACCACAATGGGAGCTAGCTGTAATCCCAGTGAAGACCATGCCAGCATAGCTCCAGCCCTGACCCCAGTGCCAGCACCATCAAAGCAGTACCCCAGAAATCAGCAGCAGCTCTGGCGGTTTCTAGATCTCTCAGGCAGAGACACCAAACACAACTTGGGAGGTCACCAGAAAAATTTTTCCAGGAGGGTGAGAGGACCTTGGGAAACCAGCAAACCAGGAGTGAGCATGGGCAGTGATGGTGCTGGCAACTCCAGGAGGACTCAGCTCACAGGAGGTTTCTCTACTTCACTGGGGAAGAACTCTCTTGCTTTAACACACTAGAATTTACTTCTACATTGGGATAGGGATACTTCTAAGAGTTCCAGGGCAGAAAAGAGGCTAATGGTCAAGACCCTAGAAGGATCTCTGAAAACAGCTGCAAAAAACTCCTAAAACAGTACATCCTCTACTCTGGAAGCAGAGCCCTACTTTAGCAAAGAATTAAAATCAGAGTAATAAGTTAGGAAAAGGAGCAGACAACAGAAAAAGTTTCTGATTACAGAAAATTACTATGATGACAAGGAAGATCAAAACAAACTCAGAAGATAACAGTCAAAGCCCTTCATCTACAGACTCCAAGAAAAATAAGAAGTGGTCTCAGGGTATGGAAGAGCTCAAAAAGGATTCAGAAAATCAAGTAAGAAAAAAAGAGGGAAAATTAGGAAAAGAATTGAGAGTGGTACAAAAAGAAATCCCAAAAGCTAATGAAAAGAGTGCTTTAAAAAGCAAAATTGGCCAAATGGGAAATGAGGTACAAAAGCTCACTGAGAAAAATAATTCCTTAAAAATTAGAATTGAGCAAAT
This sequence comes from Myrmecobius fasciatus, assembly GCA_023553655.1. Classification (NCBI taxonomy): domain Eukaryota; kingdom Metazoa; phylum Chordata; class Mammalia; order Dasyuromorphia; family Myrmecobiidae; genus Myrmecobius; species Myrmecobius fasciatus. Next base: position 160,415 of record JAJPUD010003195.1, read on the forward strand.
GGAAGCTAAAAATAATATAGCATCTCTCAGGGCAAAAAAAAATTGGAAATTGAGGGGATGCCTATCAAATTGGGGAATGGCTGAGTAAATTGTGATATGCAATTATGATGGAGTATTATTATTATATGGGAAATGATGAATAGGATGCTCTCAGAAAAAACCTGGAAGTTCTCCATGAACACAAAGTGAAACATATTGTATATAAAGTAAAAGTAGTGTTCTGGGATGATCAGCTATAAATTACTTTGCTATTTTCAGGGTTTTTTGTTGTTTTTTTTTTTAGGGTGGAGATCTGTTTTCTTTCATTCACAACATAATTTTTTACGGAAATATTTTGCATTAAAAAGAATGCAAATGTTTAATCCTTTTTTATGCATTTGTTTTCCCTTGACATTTTTCAAATGGTATTTCTGAAGACAGTGAGTTGCATGCAAAACAAAGTGGAAATGACAGTGATTCTCAACACTAAAGTCCTGCTTTTGACCTAAGACCTTTGATAAGGAAGTCACTTATCTTTTATCTTATAGATTGGGGATTTTTAAAAAATACTTTGTCTATTCCAGGATTGTTTTGATACTTTAGGATTATCAGTCATTTTAAAATATGGGCAAGCTATTATCTTTGCTTTTATTATGATTTTATAATTTATTATAATCAAACAGAACTAGTTATTGGATGCTAATGTGAAATGTGGAAAAAGAAAGAGGCAAAGAAGGGAAGGGGAAAGATAAAAGAAAAAAATGGAAAGAAAAGAGAGGGAGGAGAAGAAAAGGGAAAGTCAAAGAGAAGGAGAGAAAGGGGGAGGGAAAATCTTCTGAAAGATTGCAATTAAAATATCTGGAATTTTGAGTTCAAAATCTAGTGTCCAAAGGGAAAAATGCAAAAATGTCATTCTTTCTTACAAGTAATTTCATTTCTGGGCTCCTAGTCTCATATCTATAAAACCTTGGTCTAAAGTAAATTGCAGGAGCTCTTGGGATTTTGTTGTGTTTTGTTTGTTCATTACTGTGTTACACATGTGTTTTTTAAAGAGTAAGGAAACCAGGAAACTATAGTGTGTGATTAAACACACACATACATGCACACACACACACACACACACCCCTCATTTTAGAAATGATATTTGAAAACCTCTACTTGTTAATATGGCATCTTTTCTCTTAGCTATCCCTTGAGAAAAGCACAAAAGGAGTTATAGTTCACAGCTCACCAAGTAGCATATATAAATAATAAACACTTTGTTACTATATATGGTTTCATCCTTCCAAAGCAGATCAATATAAAGAGGCACAGTGAGCAATGAGATTTTGGAAACTCACCAAGGCCAGATGAAGCATGGGGACATGAAATTTGGCAGTTTTATTTATTTCAAATGCAATGTTGATCTGTTCTGTTCAAGTTAAATAATCCCACTTCCTATTTTTTATTTAAAAAAATATATAATCCTTCTGCTCTATTCCACCTTCTCCATCTGAATGCATCCTCTGTCACTGCCCAATCTCACTTACAATGGGTTGTATTCTTTGAGTAATGGAAAGTCTATGAGTGGATAAGCTAAAAGTGAAGGTGGATACAGATGGAATGGAAATAGGACACAACTTGATAACCCCATCTACTAGCTATTCTCTTCAAACATGTCTATATCTTCTCTTCCTCAAAAAATTCTCATCTAATCAATCCGTCTAAGATATTTTCACTCCTCTTCTGGCTGCCAATACATGCTTATGCTTTCTATCCTTTTACTCAAATTAACTCTGCAATCTGACTTCTAACCTCATCATTTAACTGAAACAACTCTTTCCCAAGTCACCAATGATCTCTTAATTGCAACATCTCATTGTTCTTCTCAGATCTCATCCTCCTTTACCTCTCTGCCACCTGACACTGTCCATCACCCTCCTCTCCTTCATCCTGATTCTACCTATTGAGCAGCTTCTCAGTTTCTTTTGCTGGATCTTTGCCTAGGTCACATGTTCTGTGATGACCATGGCTATACCCTAAGATTCTACCTTGGGCTCTTGCCTGTTCTCACTCTATACTACTTTGCTTAATGATTTTAATTCATTAATTAATAATTTCACTAATTACATTATCTTTAATACAGATAATTCTCATATCTATTTCTCTAGCCTTAATCTCTTTCCTAACCTTCAGTCTCACATTTTCAACTATCATTTGGAAATGAATGTTATATAGGCATTTTAAAAATTGAACTCATTATCTTTCTCCCAAAATCCTCTCCTCTTCTTAACTTCCCAATTGCTGTCAGATACAACTGTCATCCTAGTCACTCAGTCATATCTTAAATGTAATCCTTAATTCCTCAAGGGAAGGGGTGATATCTTTCTATACTCCATAAAATCCTTACCAATATGGACACAAAGTAGTTAAGAAAAATCTGAGAGCAAGCACTAACTCACATAATCAAGTGACATATTTGACCTTAAAATAACTAAGTCCAACTTTCTACTCAGAAATGGGGGCAACTTGTCCAGCTTATGAATTAGGCTCTCTGCTTCTCCTTTTCCCTCTAAATACCTACCCACCTAATAAGATTAATCCCAATTACTCTAAGAGATCCTATGTATCTCTTATAATACATGAAATACCTATGACAAGACCTTAATTAATAAACACAAGGCTTCCAAATTCTGGGTATTTTAATAGTCCATGGTGATTCCATTTGTGTATGTGTAAAAACCAAAAGTTGATCATGTACATGTACAAGGAGGCCTTACATAGGAAAAGACATGCAAAAATTGTGGGCCACAAAATTTCAATCTGCAACAGAAGGTAACTGAGACAGAGCTCTGAGCATAATCAGTTTATTAGGGAAATCATAGTCCTTAAGAAACTGGATCCATGATCTTCCCTCTTGGGCAAAAATCTCTCAGCTTATAGACTGCTGATTTTTATTGGCTTTGGGAGTTGAAAGAAAACAGAATGAGGCAGAACACTTGCATGGTTGGTCATTTTAAGTAGGGAAAGTCCAATGACTGTCTTAAGGAAAGAAGTAGAAGAATTTCTGTGATTAATCAAAGGAGACATTCATCAATCACTTAATATTTTGTTCTTTGGGACTTTCAATAAGCCGTAAGGCTTTGTCAAGCAGTACCTTGGGGCTTTCCACAGTAAGAACATTATGACAACATGACAACATAGGAAAATTCTGGTTTTTCAAGTAAAGTTCATTCATAAGACTCATAGGAGTGGGGGGAGTGAAGAAGTACCAATTTGGAAAATTCCTAATGCCAGTTAACATATAAATTAATAACTAATACAGTATAAATCTGTCTTATAAATCAATCAGAATATTATCATTAATGCATGATAAATTTATTAATCATAATCTACATAATTCATTCCCATAGTATTAACTAAATCACATTTAATCCTACCCTACTTAACTCAAATCACTGATACCCATTAAATCACAATGAATTGAGTAAATACTGATTAAATTAAGTAGGGATATCAAAATTATTTTCACGATTCACCCCTTTGATCCTTAAAAGACCTGTCTTTTATGGATTACCAAGGGCATAACTTTAACATACTGATTAAGTGTCAGTGAATAAATTTGGCTAAATACTATGAGAAACATCCATATAAAAATGACATACTTCTCAGAGCACTAGATCATGAATAATAAGAATGAGTTATATTCTAAAGAAGCAGTTTTATAGATTGGGCATGAAGGATTGCAGTCTAAGTCGGCATCACACTTGTTCTCATTGCACAAAATCAATTATGCTTGTATTCTTCAGTATTGAAAAAGGAAATTACAAGAGTTTTTTCAGATGATTATCATTTTGGCAGTGGGACACAACAATATTAATTCTTACACATTATGCAGGCCAGCACGGGCTTGTGCTGAGAATCATGGAAATAAAGCATCCTAAAAGTTGGAGCAACCAAGGAGATGGGTTGTATTCTTTGAGTAATGGAAAGTCTATGAGTAGATAAACTAAAAGTGGATACAGATGGAATGGAAATAGGACACAACTCAATCACCACTTGTGTAATGTGAAGGAAGAGACACAAAAGATTAAGATGCAGAGATGAGGACAAAAGGAGAAATATCAGGAATATCTGGAACCACTTGTGGGGGTAAAGATTCAAATAAGTAAAAAGCTGGAAATTCTGGGGCTATTATTAATGGTCACTGTGGAATGAAGGTAGATTTGGCCAGGGGACAAGCTCAAAAAGAAAATATATGGCAGTCAAAGGACAATTGATAGGGCTGTCTCTCTCATATTCAGGCAATCATTTATGAGCAAGATTGCCTAAGTGTGTGAGACATTCAACAGTTTTAAGGTGTTCACCTAACCCAAAATCCATGCTCTTGGAATAATACTTCTTCAAACAACATATTGTACAATTTAGACGGATATTCAGAGGCATTATTGTTTCTGCAACTTAGAACGTCCTTTTTGCTACAGTTTTGAAAAAATACCCAAAGCTGTCACAATATAGGGCCCCATAAGGATAACTGCAAGCAAACCCACTATAGACCGGAAAGATCAAATATTGGAGAGTTTCATTAGTGCAAAGCAAGTCCCAATGTTAAAGAAGAACCAGTAGCTTATTGGAATGATACTCTAGAAATGTGGTTAATCAGGAAAAACAAAAAATGAAAAAAAGGACAAACACAAAAGTATTAAGCAGAGGTAATGGATAAAGTGAAGGGAAGGACTTTTGTTCTCCGTTGGGCCAGATTCAGGTGTCTGGAATAGTTGGTCAGGGTAAACCATAATCAAGTCCTGTGAAGATGAGGGTGAGCAAGTAGTCTATTTTTAGATTTTTGTAAACCTGTAAAGTGGGCATAGTAAAGGGAAAACCTAAGGTATTAAGGTCAATCTTTAAAAAAAAAATCATCTAGCCCACTGTTACAACTGCTCTGTGTGGGCATTTCATCTGTGAGCAGTTAAGATTTTCTAACCTGAAGGCTCATACCCAAATGAAGACATTTATTTAAATGGTATGCTGGGCCATTTCTCTTAGTAATAGGAGACATAATAGGAAAGTAATAGAGCACACATTCTTTTCAAACAAGGGAATTGACTTTTCTTCAATAAATAGCAGTCAGAAAAGTAGGGCAGGACAGGTAAAATCCCATAATGATAACTAGCAAGACTGGTCCCAATCACCAAATAGGTGCTGAAGTGATAATTAGATTGAGATGTAGAAGACATGGGAATTAAGGAATTCTGATGAATACTCTCCTCTTTTTCTCTCAAAATAAACTAGCAGTCTCTGTCACAGTCAAGAGTTTTGATGATTGCTGGGCCTTGTTAGATGGAGAAAGGTGATTGTGGAAAAAAAAAACAATTCAATTTTCTGGTGTATCTTGGATTTGCAGACTGCTTTCAAAGAGTGGAATAGCCATCAAACCAGGATAATCAGAGATTAAAATTGATAAGAAAACATTAATTATCATATGAGCAATTAGAATAGAATGTTAGACTAGGAATCAGCAAAGAAAAACTCTTTCCATTGTTCCAAAGTTTGCATAACTATCTGTGCTGACACAAATTTTGAAAGGAGCTAATAGAATCATGGATAAGTTGAGCAAAGTAATAAATTTGATTTGTGAGAGGGTCATTAGATTTCCCCAGAGACCCAGTTAATCTCCTAGAGATAGATTAGTGGCAATCTTGATGTTTGTTGTTTGTTTTCCAAAGTTTCTACAGGCACTGCAAGTAGGATCCTTAAAATAGTCTTTGGTAGTTCTCCACAAATCACACAATGGTCCCATTGAAGCAATCCAAAGTCCTCATGCATGGGCTTGGAAAAGACAGCAGTTAGGTAAAGAAATACAGTTAAGTGTGGGGAAGACAAAGCACCCTGTGGGCTCATGAGTTCTAATTCCAGAGAAGTAGCCATTTTAGAAAGATCCAGAACAAGTAATAAATTCTGGAGATAAAGAAAATAATAATTATCAGTATTGTCACTTGAATTTTGAGGCCAACCTTAAAATCAACTAATAGGTACATGTAGCATAGTCAGAAAAGAATGATAATGTACATCATAGGTAGAGCCCTTCTGAAAATAAAGGAGAAAATTCTTGGAAGTTACCCAAGAAAGCTAAGATGATAGATCCCACCAAGTTCCACCACCTGAGGTTACATGAGTTTTATATGCTGTAAGAGTATCACTCACCATTCTTTGAAGCTCGTGACCATTAGTGACACTGTCATCTGAGTGACTGATGTAGGAACAAAAGGATTGGTTAATAATGGCTCTGCCTTGGACAACAGTTAGAATATTCAGTGCCATTTGATTTTACTTAGCCATATGAGTCACAGTGGCCATTTCTGCCTAGAAGACTGTGGAGTGATAAATGGCGGCAGATATATCTTCAGCAAATCATTCAAGTTCTGCAGACAAATTCCTGCAGAATCTAATACTTAAGTCTTTCCCAGATTAGAAACCAGAGTACACAAAAATAACTTACACCAAGTTTCATTATAAAACCCTAACTCTTGCCGACATTGTACTACTTTTTGAATTGATAGAACCACCAGACTCCCATATTTTAGGCATTATACTAATCCCACAAAATTATTCATAACATTCATAGATAAAATTAGATAGAATATCGTACAAGTTCATACCATCCTGGTGGAAGAGAAGAAAAAGCAGCTCCGGCACCAAAAAAAAAAAAAAAGAAAAGAAAAGAAAAAGAAAAAAGAAAAAAAAAGCCAAGTGTTAATTCGCATATAATTCAGTAATCTTTGTGGTACCATAAATAAGATTGTAGGAGACTATTATAAGGGAAAAATTTGTGATAGAGCTTTATTATTTCCTTTAAAATGTTGAATTAAAACACAAAACAAAGGAAGATACATTATTGATATTTAAAATTGTGAAAGTAAAATTATATTTTTACTGAGTTTTTTATATTACATTACTTTTATTAACACAGAGAATGAAGTTTGGTAAAGGTTAGCTCATGGTTAAGAGGGGCCCTAGATTTAAAACTCATTTGGGTTATATTATGATGTAATAAGATGTGAAATCTGATATTCTGAAGGGATTGATTTTCATAGAGGCTGGATTGGCTCATTTAGTTATGCTAAAGAGCTATTTACAGCACAAAGGTGCAAATGGTCCACCTGATACTTGTGGTATAATCTCACTTGAATTAACAGAGACAAGTAACCAAGAATCAGAACTGTGTGTGCAAATTCGCTGACAAACTTAACATTCCCTATGTCCCTATAGGCTTAGCATGATGTGGTTTTCATGACTTAACTGGATATACATACCAACAATAGAACTATTTAAAACCCACTCATTCTTAGATGAAGCAACAGCTTACATTGATGACAATGAAGAATTTCTCACATAGGTGTAATTGGTCTAAGAAAATTTTCCTGCTTCAGAGCTAGTTTAACCACCAAACAATTCCTATCCTATTACAACTATTGCTTGAGATGAGAATTAAAACTTTTTTCTTACACCAGCACAGATAAAGCCCCCATTATTCTTGGGTGTGTGAGTGTGTGAGTGAGTGTGTGTGTGTAAATCAAAGATATGTTGCAAACCATCATTCCCAAGGATAAAAAAACAATAAAATAAACAGGGCAAGAACATAGCATATTGTTAGATTTATCATCTTTTTTCATCTTCATGTGACCTAATCAACTGAGCTGGGCTTAGGTTCCTCCATATTTTCATACTCCCCAACTGTAACTTAAATAAATGATGCCCCAAAATGTTTCAAGAGTACCACATTCTGAATTTTTTATTTAACTGTTTCCTTTATCTATGTCTATGAATTTCTTTTATTTTCAAAGTATCCTCTTCTATATGGAACAGCACTCATCTATTTGGTTACAGTTGGTAAGAACTATACTGCATTAAGTCCATACTTGGAACATGTGGTTCTGGCTCAAGAACATCGCCATCATTCCATCATTCCAACTAGCAAACCATTTATAACAATAATAAGCTCCCAATGATCAATAACAACACTGAAATACAAAAAAAGAGAAAAATACTATCTGCCCATCTACCATAAGAGGCACAATGTAAAAGGCATAAGTTATTGCATTTTCTAGCTATTGAGTAGTTAATGGGCTAAAAAGATTTGCATGGAAAACTTGAAGTTAAAAAATATATTGCAGGAGAACTGCTGGGAGTTGTATTGATGAGAACTCAAATCATTGTTAAAAATTTATCTGAAATGACTCAATCTTTTAAAAAAGACTGATTGATGGAAGCATTCAAAGATGGAGGAACAGTGCTATGAGAATCCACAGAGGAACTGGGTTTTAGAGTAGATTGAAAATGTGTAGATCTAAACTGAACCATCAAAGTTCCCCTTCCTTTCCAGACACAAATATAATTTGGAGAGGGAATATCTGTGGCAAATGCTAGGTAATAACATCAAAAGTGAAAGTTGCACATGAGGAATAACTCATCTGGTTTCAGATACTCAATCATTATGTGACAAAGAAACAAAAGACTAATAGGAACTATCAAATAAAAACAATCCATACTCCTACAGGAGTTCTGTTCCTATCTAAAAGAACATGATTAGAAAAAAAACTCCAAGAAAAGTCTAAGAGAATCATAACTCAGAATGTGGTACAGAATTGGTTTTTTTTTAATTTTTTAATTTATAGAATAAAACAAATATTTCTATAACATAGTACAATAAAAAAGATTGCACATGAAACTGCAAATCTCCTATGCATAACTTGCAATTCCTTCCAAATATACAACAAAATTATATTCTCCCCCTTTTTTCTTCCCACTTTTCCCTGACATAGAGGTGGATAACATTAGACACAAATGTGTATATGTGTGTGTGTGTATATATGTAAAATTATTCTGTACATCTATCGGTTCTTTCCCTGGATATAGTTATCATCTTTCTCATGACCTTTACAGTTAAATTGGGTATTTAAAAATAATCAAAATAATCTACTCACTCAAAGTTGTTCTTAAAACAATAATGGTGTTACTATATACAATATTCTCTTGGTTCTGCTCATTTTGCTCTTCATTATTTCATGTAATTCCTTCTGTATTTTTTTAAGATCACTGATTTCAAGATTTCTTATAGCACAGTATTATTCTATCAAAATCATAACATATTAAGCCATTCCCCAATTAATGGACATCCCTGCAATTTCCAATTCTTGGCCACCTCAAAGAGAGATGACAGAAACATTTTGGAAAATATAAGTCCTTTTCCTTTTTCTCTAATCATCTTTGGAAACAGACATAATAATGGTATTGCTGAATCAAAGGATATAGATAGTTTAATGACTCCCTGGGCATAATTCCAGATTGCTCTCTAAAAATGATTGAATCAGTTCACAATTCCACCAACAATGAAATATTGTCCCAATTTTTCCATATACTCTCAAACATTTGTTGCTTTCCTCTTCACTCATTTTAATCTGGTACCTGTAAATGATATCTCAAAGTTGTTTTAATTTGCAATAATGATTTAGAGAATTTTAACATAGGACTATTTGTGCCCAACATGCAGTGGAGTGTTCCAAGCTTATACTGGCTTATACCAGTTGGATACACTGTTGTGTAACTTATGCAACAAATGTAACTTGATTCTAATTTGGTCCTTTTCAAAAAAAAAATAGATAACTAAAATCTCTATCTCTAGGTCATGTATACATTTTTATATTCTCTTGGTAAATGTTATAAGGTAGTTGCCTATGTGGCACAGATTTTATGTGTGAACAATGAATACTTTTCTCCAATCTGGACAACAATGAGAGTAGTCAGCAGAATCTGGAATGGGCTTTCCCAAAAAGGCTGAGTCGCATAATTCATTGAAAGTTCTTGATGTGGACATTTTCATCAGGTTAGAAATCATGCAGTAAGAAGTCCAAAGATCCAGTTCATACTACTACTGCATTGTGAAGCTCTTTCAACCTATTCTGCAGTTCTCATACATAAGAGGTAACAGAAGATTTCCCATGGAGCAATGAAGATTTCATCACGGAGAAAAAGTTAACACGTAAGACAGTGACTAAATATATATATATATATATATATATGTATATACATATATATATATATATATTTCATAAAGTAAAATATGTGACCCTCCCACCCCGGTCTGCTGTAGGATAGAACAAAGTCAAAGGGAAAACAGCAATTAGGGATTGCTTCAATCCACTGAGTAAAATGGTCAACAAAGACAAGATGATATTTATAATCTGCTTTGGAAATATCAACAAAATCAATCTAAGTGTTCAAAATGAGTCAAAACCAAAGGATGATCTCCAAAGGCTATAGCTCAAATTTTATGTTGACTAAAAGCTAGGCAAGTGGCTTAGCAAACTGCCATTGGGGTGAAAGCCTTCAGCAACCCAGCCATGCCTAATTGAATCTATTATCCCTATTATTCTTATTGAGCTCCTTTTATGAACAAAAAGACCTGGTGGAAATTCTGGGGGAGGAGTGGCTAATCTTCCTCAATCACCCAGACCCTAGAGACCTATTTAGTCTCGTAGCATCACTGTAAGGAACATTACAGAACACAATTTGTTTCCCCCAAATTACTGGAGATTATTTACCCTCACTTGATATCAGTTATTGGTAAAGTGAGAGTGCTCAGTTGACAATGGAGAATTGTTGAGAGGATGTAAGAAGGTTTTTCCATAGCAGCTAACTTTGCAGAGGAATCAGCCTGAGCAATTCCACAAGAGACAAGGTCAGTTCTATTATTATGAGCAGAACAATGGACAGCTACCAAGAACTTAGATCATTGAACAACAGAATGAATACCTTTAATAAAGCAGCATTGACAATTTTAACACAGTAAAGAAATCACATTGCAACAACATCCTGACAAGCCAAACATCAAAAGCTTAGCAAGAGTCAGTGTAGATGGCAGAAAGATGACAGACTTGAGTAAGGGCAACGAGCTAAGTAGCCTGGGCACTCAGGTTAGACAGCAATGAAGCTGCCCAAAGTGTGTTATGGTTAAAGATCACAGAGGCTCCAATGTAGTGGTCATCAGCTTCCATAAAATAATAGGAGTATGAAAAACAAAGTCTGGTTTCCTAAAAAGTTCATCCAGGAGGTCAATAACTGAGGTACATTTCTACTCACCAGATATAGGTAAGGGAGCACTATTGCATAATTGAGAATACTATAAAAGTGACTCACTTTCTCTGGCAAAGTTACTTCATACCCCTACTAGTCTCTGGTCAAAAAGTTGGATACAATAACATTGCAATATAGCCTCTACTTAATGGAGGCACTATATTAAGAGGCATTCTAGGAAAAGACCCCATAAATTCTCCACTGAGGGCAGTGACTGCCACTGACCACAGGCAAAATGGGCACTCACAGCTAAAAAATTCAGCTGAGCTAGATAAGCCACATGGTACAGTGCAGGTCCTAATGGTTAATATAGAATCCTGGAAGTCACTACCTTCCATGTACAAAGAGTAAAAGGCTTATTGCTGCAATCTGAGATTCTTAGGGCAGCAGCAAACATTGGTGCATTTTTAATGCTGATCAAGACAAGATACAAAAGTTCAGTAATCTCAGCGTTGGTAAAACCAACAAGAGATTTAGTAATCTCACCAAATGATAGGATCCACTGCTAACTATCCTGCTACTCCAAGGATGACACATACTGGCTGCTTAGTCTTTGGAACATCACTGTTGAAAAGTCTGGAAACAGAATGTGTCCCAACAAGACACAATGGATACCAAACAGGGATCTTCCTCAATTATATTTACAGACAAAAATGGAGTGCATATAGTTTTCTTAAGGCTAAATAAGAAGCTCCAGTGTCTATGAGACGTATCATAAAAGGCAATTTGGGGTTCTCTAGTTTAAGGAAATAGGGATAATGGGGCAAGGATTTTAGATTTGAATGTGCTGACAGGGTACACAGGATTTGCTTTTCATACATCTTCATGCTGGAGGAGTTCCCTACAGCTGTCTAAAATCTCAATTTGCTCCTGGGATCTTACAAACCCATTACCATTTGGTGACCCCAAAGGTCTATTGTTTCACTCCTGAGACCCGGTGAAGCTACTATGGAGTCTTTGCTCTCCCTCTTAATTTTTCCCTTAAACAGTTTTAAGATCAATGTCCTCCTTTGTGGCAATAAAAGCACTCAGGTTTCATTCTGGGTTTGTAAAGTATGGAATGGGCCTGTGACCTTAATTGGGATTAAGGTAGATAGGATTTTTAACTTGGGCTTCTTTCTCTCATTCTGTTTCTTCCTTCATAAACATACTGGGGAATGGCCTTTAGTTCACTTTTTTTTAATGCCACCCAGGAGCATGTTATGGAAATACTACTCAATTTCTGACACTGACTCATTAGCAAAGGTGACATTAACATTCTGGAGATTAAGAGCATCTAACCCAGTGAAGGATTTAGCACTTTTATATAATCTGTCATAAAAGTGCACAGGGGTAGGTAAAGAATATATGGCTTCAATCAGAAAGGTACAGTATTTGGGGCTATTAAGGTCCCAATTTGGGTGTTGTAAAATCCAGAAAGACCCCCTGGACCTGCTGGAGCATTTCCCCTTGGAACTATTAGTTGCCTCTGTTATGGCAGGTTTTTGTCCTGGGCATAACATGGTTTCCATTAGGTCATTTTACATCTCTCCAGGTGAAGTATAACTTCTAAATATGGTCTGAAATTGGATTACATCAGTTACAGGATCATTAAATGTAGGAGTATCTTTCCTTCAAATGGAGAGATCAGAAGGGTTAAAAGCATTATGCTCTTTAACAGAAGCTCCAGCCCAACAACCCTTTTCACAAGAGGGAAAATGCCAGTATGCAGTTCATTTGTAATTGGTGTAGGAGGAGACTCAAGTTATAGGTGCAGGGGGGTCAATAAGGAGGAAGATCATCAGGTAAAGCAATATCATGACTGGAGGGTTGGTTGGAAGATGCAAGATGTAACTTTGAACTTCCCCAAAATACCAGCAGTTCATTTGGGCTATATACACCTTAACTTTCTAAGTGTAGTCAAAAGTTCCAAATATTGGCCAAAACAAATCACCTGAATCCTTAGTATTTTTCAATCATGTTTTACATAGTCTTAACAGCTTTGTCATCCCTGGTGATATGGGAAGATTACCATTATCCCATGAGGCAAAAATTTACCCAAGGGAGATCTTGGAGAAATGCTCACACTTGATTCTATCTCTTCCTGGGCAGCCCTAGTGAATTTTCCTCCCTCTAACTCTCCTAAAAGAATATCTCTGAGAACATTCCTCTAGAAATTACCAAAGTTCCTAATTTACTCCTGAGAAGTTCCAATGAGGATATATCTAAAACATCTGAGGATCCTTCAGTATAGGTCCTTTTCTATCAGGATATTCTCTGAAAGAATTTGAGAAGTCCCTCACTAGAAATTCTTGAAGATCCTAATTATCTCAATCAGTTTTTCAGAAATTTGGTTTTGATGAAATTATCCACTTTTTTCATTCAGTAAATCTTTGTGGGCTTAACTTGGTCTCTGGGAATTCTCAGTGAAAACCCAAGCCTTCTAATGTTCCAAGGAATTAGGAATCCCTCTTCAAAAAGTCATATGGTTCAAACTACCTTGGTCTCTACTTCTTTGGGGGGGCTACTGCTGGCCTAATGGATATGGTAACCATAATCCCTTAGTGGCCAGACCAGCTTTGCTCAACAAGTGCAGAGATACTTCAAGAAATCTAGATGCAGATTTGGTATTTGATTCATTAAGTTTAAAGGAGACCTTAATAGGTGTTTTCTATCAAGGAGCCTCATGATTCAGCTTGATTCTTTGACTCCTGCTTTCTATCAAGACCCAGGTGTGGCTATCTCAAGAGTCTCATCACAGGTTTGGTTCTTTCTTACAGATATAGAAGGAAATCGTAATAGGTAGTTCCTGCTGAAGTCTCAAAGTGTTCCAGTTGGCAGCCCTTGCTTTCAAGATTGTAATCACTGCTATCACTTCATAAGGTGGCTGCTTACCAACCTTAGCAACTGAGCACATCAGTTTATAATAAGGGAGCTTTCTAAAAGGCCAAGCAGCAGGTTAAGTCTCAATCTGTGACTAAGAACTAGTGTTTTTTATACACAGAGACCAGTTCCATTATGAAAGACAGGTTTAGATAATTGGCCGTTTAAAATCAATTTTACATTCAAAACCCCAGTTTATATTCAAAAAATTCTAAAGAGGAAGCAAAAAAAAATTGTTCTAAAAAAAAACTGGCTAGTTTCACAGACTTTACACAATTGGCCAGTCAGCTGACAAGAGGATAACAAAATCAGACTAGTACCTAGTTTTTGAGCCCCTTTTCAAAGAGAAAAGGGTGAGGGAATTAGGTTGGTGAGCACTTTAAGTTTTAAGGTTTGGAGATTTTTTTTCATCAGTTTTCAATTTTTCCTAATTTTAAAATTCACCTAACTGCTCTATGGCTTTTCTAGCTAAACCTACCTAATAAACACGAAATTATGTTTGAAAATCATTATTAGTTTCTTTGACAATCCCAATTAAGGGATCCATTTCAAAATTAAATAAAAAGACTAATTTGGAAATAAAGGCATACTCACCAACTGCCATTTGGAGAGGCTCACATGTACCATGGAGAATTTGGGAGTAAAGGTTAAGGAGAGCCTAACCTCCCAGGGCCGTCTTACTCAAAGGAGCCAGTGATGAAAAAAATCCACCTGGAGTAAATTCCTTTCTGTCTCTCTTGGAGAGGATGGCCAAAGGGAATTAGGAGTCTGTGACTCAACCTCCTAGCTGGCTTGACAACAAAGTAGGCCACAAAATTTCAATCCACAACAAAAGACAACTGAGTCTGAGCTTCCAGTTAGGAAAACTAGTGGCCTATAAGCAACTGGATCCAAGACCTTCCTCTTGATCCCTCAGCTCATGGGCTACTTGTTTTTATAGCCCTTGGGAGGTAACTAAAAATAGAATGAGGCAGTATAGTTGCATAATTAGTCATTTTCATAAGTGGGGTAACTTCAATGATTGACCAAGGGAGACATCTATAAACCATTTAGAACTTTGTCAGCAATCTTTTAGGGCTTTCCATGTGCCATAAGATTTTGTCAGCAGTATCTTGAGACTTTGAAAAGGTAACCACAGAGGGAACCTCTGGTTTTTTGAATATCTTTCATTTATGGGAGGGGAAGAAGGAAGGTAATAGTACAATATAGCAAATTCCTAACAACTACTATAAATCCTTATACAACCCTAACTAGCACAGTATAAATGTATCCTATATTTATCAGAAACAGTCATTAATATTAGTGGTTAATTATAACCTACATAACTCTCATACATACCTACAGCATTAACTAAATCAAAATTTATTCTACTTAACTCATTAATGCAGTCACTGATGTCCATTTAATCACAATGATGTACTGACTATATTGAGTAGAGGTATCAAATTTTCACAGAATCTAAAAGCTCTTGAAATGAAATCTCTCCATAAAATAACTTAGGTGATCCTTTTTGAATGGAGCCATAGATGCTGTATTTATATTTGATGCTCTAGGGGCATGACACCCAACTATCCATAGTCAATTAAGTGATTAGGCCTTTATTCTTTAGCATTTCCTATAGCATTTCACACTGTTCTTCACCACAAATTCAGAATCCCTAGGTACAGTATTCTGTTCTTATGGTATTCTAGGATCACCAATTTAGAGTGAAAAGACACCCTAGTTCAATATGCCCCCTTTACAGATGAGGAAATTGAGACTCAGATAGGGTAACTTGCTAACTATTACACAGCAAGAACACAGCTAGGATTTGAATTCTTCCATCTCTCAATCCAAGGTTTGATCCTCTGCACCATGACTCCCATGCCATTTTTATAAAAATGCTTTTTTCCCAATTACATGAAAACAAAAATTTTTTATATTTTTTTTTCAAATTTGAGTTCAAAATTCTCTTCTCTCCCCATTGAAAGATAAGCAATTTTATATAGATCAATTGTACATGGCAACAACAAGACTATATGATGATCAATTCTGAAGGACATGGGTTCTCTTCAACAATGAGATGTTTCCAATCAGTTCCAGTTGTTCAGTGATGAAGAAAGCCATATACACCCAGGGAGAGGCCTATGAGATCTGAGTCTGGACCACAACATAGCATTTTCACACTCTCTATTGATGTTTGCTTACATTATGTTTTCCTTCTCAAGTTTTTATTTTCCTGTACAGCAAGATAACTGTATAAATATATATATACATATTCGATCTGTCAAAATTTTAATATAATTAACATGTATTAGATTTCTTGCCATCTAGGGGAGGGGATGGGGGGTAGGAGGGAAAAATTTGTAATAGAAAGCTTTGCAAGGGTCAATGTTGAAAAATTACCTATGCATATGTTTTGCAAATAAAAAGCTTTAATAAAAAATTATAGATCATGCATGTGCAATAATGCAAAACATTTCCACATTAGCCATAAGATACAGATCTGCCCCCCCAAAAAAAGCAAGATAATAAACGCTTCAATCTGCATTCAGGATCTACCAGTTCTTTATTTGAGAGTGGATAGCTTCTTTTTATCAAAAGTTCTCCAGTTTTGGATCACTATATTGTTAATAGCTAAGCCATTCACAGTTGATCATCACATTTTTACGTATGCAGACTATTCTCTTGGTTCTGCTCACTTCACTTTGTTAACAGTTTATGTAAGTCTTCAAAGTTTTTTCTGAAAGTATCCTGCTTATCATCTTTTACAAAACAATAGTATTACATCCCAATTATATACCACAATTTCTTCAGCCATTCTCCAACTGATGGGCAACCCCTCAATTTCCAATTCTTCCAATTCTTTTCCACACAGAAAAAAGTATAAATATTTTTGTATATATGTGTCCTTTTCCTTTATTTCTTTGAGGTACAGAACTAGTATTATTATTTATGAGTCAAAAAGTATGCGTAGTTTTATAGTCCTTTGGGCATAGTTCCAAATTGCTCTCCAGAATGGCTGAAATAGTTTACAATTCCAACAACAGCACAGTAATGTCACTACTTTTCCACATCCCTTCCAACATTTGCTAATTTTTTTGTAAGATTAGTCAATCTGATAGTTGTGAGGCGATACCTTGGAGATGTTTTAATTAGTATTTCTCTAATCAATAATGATTTACAGCATTTTAAAAATATGACACACTTTTAATTTTTTTTCTGCTGAGAACTGCTTGTTCATACCCTTTTACCATTTATCACCTGGGGAATGACTTATCTTTTTAGAAATCTGACTCAATTCACTTTCTATAAATATTTGGCAAATGAGGCCTTTATCAGAGAAATTTGCTATAAAAGTTTTTTTTCCCATTTCTTGCCTTCCTTCTAATCTTGGTTGCCTTTGTTTATATCAAATTAAAGTTTTTGCACAAAACTAAGTTCTATTATGTCCCATAAATCTCTCTTATTTGATAATAAATCTTTCTCTTACCCACAAATCTAACAGGTTAACTATACTATCCTCCCTTAATTTGCTTATATCACTCTTTATGTTTAAATCACGTACCCACTTTTGCCTTATCTTAGGATACAGTGTGAGAGGTTGGTTCATACTTAGTTTCTGCCAAACCGTTTCTCAGTCTTTCCAGAAATTTTTATCAGATATTGATTTCTTGTCGCCAAATCTTGCATCTTTGGGTTTGTGAAATACTAAATTGCTATAATCACTTACTACTGTGTGTTATGTACCTAATTTATTGTACTGATCCATCATTCTATTTCTTAGCCAATACCAGGTTTTTTGATGGTTACCACTTTGTGTTTCTCTCTCCCTCCTTCTTTCCTATCCCTCTTCAAAAATGTTTTCTTTCTGACCACTACCTCCCTCAATCAACTCTCCCCTTCCACCAGTCTACCTCCTCTTATCTTCTCCCCCCCCCATATCTCCCAGTAGGTTAAGAGATACATAAATTAGCATTATTCCCTCTTTGAACCAATTCTAAGAGTAAGATTCAAATGTTGCCCATCACCCCCTCACATCTTCTTCTCCCTTTTAAAAGCTCTTTCACATTTCTTTTGTGAGATAATTTTCCTTGTTCTTGCTCTCCCTTCCCCTATTCTCCCAGTGCATCCCCCTTTAAAATCCTCCTGATTTTATTTTTTAAATGATCTTACAGTCTCTGTGTATACTCCCATTTAACTGCTCAAATAATGATAAAATTCTTAGGTTTTACAAAGATCATTTTCCCAAATAGGAATGTAAACATTCTAACTTTACTGAAGACCTTATGTTTGAATTGAATCCCTCTTTTTTATATACCTTTTTATGCTTCTCTTGAGTTATAACTGAAAGTCAAATTTTTCTATTCAGCTCTAATCTTTTCATTATGAATGCTTCTATTTCACTGGAGTTGTTTTATTTTTGTTTTCCCCTCCTAAAGGAATATTTATACTTAGTTTTGCTGGGTAGGTTATTGTAGGGTATGATCCTACCTCCTTTGCTTTCCAGAATATTCCAACCCTCTTGTCCTTTTCTGTGGAAGCTGCTAATCCTGCACCACAACATTTGAATTGTTTCTTTCTAGCTGCTTACAATATTATCTCCTTGATATGAGAGCTCTGGAATTTGGCTATAATATTCCTGGAACTTTTCCTTTGGGAATCTCTCTTAGGAGATGATTGGTAGAATCTTTCAATTTCTATTTTATCCTGTTTCTAGGATATTAGGGCAGCTCCCCCTTGATCACTTCTTGAAGTATGTTGTCTAGGCTCTGTTTTTGACCATGGCTTTGAGGCAGTCCATTAATTCTTAAATTATCTCTCCTCAAACTATTTTCAGGTTCAATTGTTTTTCCAATGGGATATGTGACATTTCAATCTATTTTATTTTTATGCTTTTGATTTTATTATTTCTTGGTGTCTCACAGAGTCACTGGCTCCCATGTCCAATTATGTTTGAGGAAGCTTTTATTTTTCTTTTGCCTAATTCTGTTTTTAAAGGCAGTCTTCTCTTCAGTGGACTTATGTGCTTCTTTACCACTTGGATAGTTCTGGGTTTTAAGATATTTTCTTCAGTATTTTGGGGAATTTTTTTAACAAACTGTTGACTCTTAAAAATAATATTCTTGCATTATTCTCTTTTGCCTTCCTAATTTTTCTTCTCCTTCTCTTATTTGGCTTTTAAAATCCTTTCTGATTTCTTCCAGGAATTTTTGTTGGGTCCATGTCCAATTTATATTTTTCTTTGATGATTTGTTTGTAGCAACTAACACTATTTTCTTCTGGGTGTATGTCTTGATCTTCCTTGTCACCATAGTAACTGGTCAAAGTCAGGTTCTTTTTGTTGGTTATTGTTTGTTCATTTTCCCAGACTATTTCATGACTTTTAACTTCATGTTGAAATTGCACTCTGCTCCCAGGAGTGGGGGCACTGTCTTAAGCTTCAGGCCTTTTTGCTATTGTTGTCAGAACTAACTTTGAGGGTCTCTAGGTTCTTCCAAGTGGTATGATTTACAGAGAGTTGTGATCATTGCTCTCTTGGCCTGCACTTTTGTCTTTACCCAAGGAGGGATCTTGCTCTCCTGTAGTCACCAGCTCTTGCCTTCTTCTGCTCCTGGGACTGTGACCAAGTCCCCCATTTTCCTGCAGTCACAATTGCTAGTGTTCCCCTCCATAATGCAATTGAGATCAGGGTCCTCATTGAGTGACCATAAGTACTTCTCTCCATACTGTAACAACAACTAGGGTCCCCTGCTCCCCTGCAGCCACAAGTACTATTTGTTCCTTTTAGCTCTGGGCATCCAGAACTGCATATGAACAATGCCACAGAGTCCTGAACTCAGCATCAGCAAAGGGTCCTCTGTAACTTTCTTCTGTCTTACTGTTCAACACCCTCCCCCCCATCTTCTGTGGGTTGAGTGGTCCTGAAGCTGCTGCTGCCACTAATGCAGCTGTTTCCAAGGTCCATCACTGATACCTCACTACGGCCTGTGCTGTGCATTCTATGTTGTGGGCTCAACAACCACCCTGGTGAGACAAACCTTTCCTGCCAACCTCCTAAATTGTCATAGGCTGGAAAATTGTTTCATCCAATTATTTTTTATTCCACCACTCCAGAATTCAATTTGAGGTGTAATTCTAGGAGTTGTTTGAAGGAAAATTTGGCAAGAGCTCTGCCATCTTAGCTCTGTCTCTCCCTATGCTGCTATTAAATAGAATTCAAGTTTTATAGTGAAGTTTTTCAGTTATACAGTTTTCTATATTTCATATGCCTTGTGCTGAAAACGAAGCTGTAATCCAGACATATTACTCTCCTTCAAGGATGTCACAAGCCAACCTAAATGGCTTTCTTACTCTTCTCCATTTCTTGTCTCCATGCTTTTGTTATAGCTGTGCCCCATGCCTATAGTTTCTACTCATTTCTACCTTTTAGAATCTCTAGTTTCCTTCAAAGCTCAGCTTAAAACTGTCCTCATCCTCTTGGTTTCTAGTGATCCACCCTCTTCCTCCAATTATCTTTTATTTATTTTATCTATCTTGTATCTATATAGTTCATATATCTACACATGTAAATGTCTTCTCTGTTGGAACAGAAGTTCTTTGAAAGCAAAAACTCTTTCATTTTTGTTTTTGTATATTCAGTGCCTAGCCCAGTTCAAGGTATATGTAAAGTACTTAATAATTGTATGCTGATTGCCACAAAATCCCAAAGAACATTGACAGACACATGTCACAAAAGACACATAGAAAGATGTAATGGTGAACATTACCTTCACTTTTATTAGTTGAATCCAGCTTAAAAGTACATACCAGAACGACCTGATTTGTTTCACCATGTTTTTTGTTTTTTAATCCATTGGATTGTCTTCAATTAACCAAAATGTTACTTCACTAGGCCCTTACTGGAAAATTTCATTAGTACATAGAATTCAGGTTTTCACAAAGAAGAAAAAAGAAGCTGGAAAATTAGATCTGGCTTTTTACACAATCCTTTTCAATGTGCTATATATGAATGATAAATCTATTTTATATTGAATCATCACATTAAGCAACATCAGGCTTATCATTTATCCTTTTTTCAAACAGTCAATGATTATATGAGAATTAATAAGATATTATACAATAAGTAACATAGTTCAAGTCGAAAGATACTGTAGCTAGAAAATAATTTAACACTGTAATGGGATCTCCAAGATCAATTCTATTTTATAGATTCTGCAGCAAAAATAACATTTCTAGTAGGAAGGAATTAATTATCAACTTAGTAAGATTTAGACATTCACATAATTATGGAAACAGTTTTTAACATGATTTATTACATTTCCAGAAGGGTTAAGCTTTTTAGAGTAGGGTGGGTTTTTTGGTTAAATTTTCTTTAATATAGAGTAGTATATGTGTGGAGATACATATATATGTATATATATAGATAGACAGATATATGTTGTTTGAGGGTATGTGTGTATATATATATATATGCATATATATATAATCTTCCCATATATATCATATATACATAAAACTTTCACTTTCTTTGCATGTTTAAATTGAAGGGGAAAAATGAATTGCCATTATGTGTAGCTCATGGCAAACTTTCCTTTGGTTTCACAAATGGGCATATCTGGGTGTAAACAAAACATTGGGATGTTTCACTGCAGAAGGGTTGAAAAAGCTGTAGGACGGTGTTTTCAGGATGAACTGTGTAGTTCCTGGCAGTAAATACCTAAAAACGATGGTTAAAAGGTCAGATTTTAACAAGCAAGGCAATACATTTCCACCTAATTGTCAGTTTCTAATGGATCATACCATGTGAAATGACCCCAGAAAGGCCATGACATACATATAACAAAAGCTATCTATTTGCATGTTTCTCACAGAAAACAAGAAGACATCAGAAACACTACTTCCAAGTCTGGATTAATGCATATCCTACATTCACTTATTACATTTCTGAAATTGTAAAGAAAAAATATGGTTGCTTTTGTATCAACAAAATTTCTAAATCAAGACTAAGATTAAATTTTCAGTCTCTAAAATGTCTTTAGATTTCTAACAGGTCATTTTGTTCATTAGGGCCAGTATTTTGGAAGGAAATTCTAGATCAAGAAAGTGACCACTTGTGGAAGGCTTATAGAGAGTGATTGCCACACCAGACTAGTATATACAATTTTTTTTTTAAAATGCTCTACCCAAAGACAAAATAAATGATCAATCTTTCCCTCAACAAGAAATCCCATCATAAAGGAACCACTCTCACCAAATTCTAGCCAATGACATATATGATAATTGTCAATGTGGATTTCATTATAAATCTGTATAAAGGTATCTATATATTCTTTTAACTCACAATAGTTACTTATATCAGCTTCATGTATGTACCCTAAACAAAGTATGAAGTACTGTATAAAAATTTGCAATATTTAGTATAAGAGAAATTCAGGCTATAGTAAAAGCAATTATTTCCAGGGATATCAAGACCCTTAATCATAATTTAATAATGCTTTGTTGTTGTATTATCTTGTTGTATATATGGGGAAACTGAGGAATGATGAAGTTAGTAAACCTTACTATGAGCCTCAGAAGTGGCCCAAGTTTTATATAACTCATGAGATGCTCACAACTTCACAACAATATAAGCAATACTAATGATATGCTTTGCTTTTTCCTTGTTCAGGGCCAAACATGACTTGTTGCATCTCAGGAGTTGGGGAATAGGGATGTGAGGATAGGGAAGAGATATGTGAAGATAGAACTTGTGTCTAGATGCCACCAGTTTACTATTAGGATGATGAAAAACTCTTTATGAGCAACAGAATGGTTTCCAGTTAACTTAATAATGAACATGGACAGAATCAACCAAGATACTCCACTGGAAACAAAAAAAAAAGCTATCAATGATTAAAAGGGTAATGGGAACAGGTCATGTAAAACAAATTACAACAAAACTGTGGAGACAAGATTTTAAAAAGCAGAGATAAGAAGCAATAAGAGGCAGTCCCTAATTAACAGCTTTCTTGGAAAAGAACCTAGAGTGGTAACAGAATATCTTATTGACCCAGGAACATCCCAACTTTCATCATTATATTCCTACTTTTATAAGCATCTACTATATCATATGGAGACTACCAAAAATATTGGCAGTGGCTCTGTTACCTATTTTATGGAATACATTGCTGGCAGTCATTCCTTTGAATTGGCAGAAAAATATTCTGTGCTGCTTTGAATACACATATGTACAAACTTAAGTGTTTATGTATCTAAAGTATCATTTACTATCAAGGAACTTATGTAAAAAGGATAAGACAGTAATTTTCTAATGACACCTGTAAGCATAATTATTGAATTTATTTATTTCTGAATTATAACCTATAATTAGTTGCTAAGAAACTTTGTAAACAGAACAATAAGAGAGCATGAAACATTCCAAATTAAATGTTTCATTAATAAGAAGTTGAATGTAAGCTCCTCAAAGGTTGACACATTCATTTTTGTTGTTATCTACAATGCCTAATGTGGTATTTTCATGTAAGTTCAGCAGATTCTGACTCCTTGTGGCCCCCTTTAGGCTTTCCTTGGCAAAGCCACTAAGGCAAATGGGATTAAGTGACTTGCCTAGAGTCATACAGCTAGAGAGTATCTGAGGCCGGATTTGAACTCAGGGAGATGAGTCTTCTGACTCCAGGCCCAGCCCTCTCTGCACTATGGTGTTCCAAGCTGTATGTCCTGCACACTGGAACTTAATAAATACATGCTGATGTGACTAAATAACAAAATTAAGATTTAAGGCATTGAGGCAGCTAATGTGCATTTGTGTCATTGATGGCTAGTCTGATATCCACTGGCAAAAGGGGTCTCCCATCTCTTTGACATTCTGGTGCCCACATAAACCAAAAGCACTGAAAAGTTCTTTTATTCCAAAGAGAACTGCATTCTGATGATATGCAGGGTTATCCTAGTAACCAATACCTTCTTTCTAAATTACTTTCTTTCAAAAGTGCAAGCCATTGTTATTTTCTATACCAAAGGAAAGAGGATAAAAGTTCTCAGATCCCTCCTGCCTGAGGAGTTCTCCATTTGTGCTGAAGAAATCAAAGAAGACTTAGGTACCAGAGAACCAAGCTGTCCGATCAAGGGCTCTATAGTTGTCCCAACTTTAAAATCACATGAATCCCAACTGTTCCATTCCACTTGTAACAGAAATTTAAAGCATGACTAACTTTGGGAGTGGGAAAATATTTAACTCCTAATCTAACTTTCTTTCATCTAATCTAAATCTAAACTTTTTGATAAAATCAATAAAAGCCAAAAGGAAAGATTTTTCAAATCTCAAAATGACAAGATCTTGTATGGGCTTTAAAAAGCATCGAAAATCACACTGAAAGAAATATTTTTTTTCTTGAAAGAGTGCTGTGGGGTGTTTTAAAGTATTATGGGGAAACACAATGGATTTTGCTTTTAAGGAAATAATTCCTTAATATCTCTTGGTGGTCTCTGGGACCACTGTCCTTGCTGAATACCAAAAATTATTTTTAAAGCATGTTCTCTGCAATGAAGTTAAAATAACTGGATTTGATTTTTCAGTGGGAACAGCATCTCTGGGAAGTGGATTTATATACTATCTGCAGAATGTGCATGAAATACTAAAAATGAGAAAAGTTTGTGGCTTTCTGTTAACAGTATGGTAAATGCCAAGGAGAAATTATTCCTTGAAAAATACTTTCCCATTCCCTTATCCGGCTTCTCCAATGGTTCAGTTATTCTGTGGCATGAATTTCAAGGTAGTCTTCTATGAGCCTAAAGTTATTTCCAGTTTTGGGGAAAACCCAGAATCTGAGTCAATTTGTCAAATTGTCAAATTGTCCTGAGTCAATTTGGACATTTTAATCCTGGAACCAAATCAAACTTCTGATCCCCATCTAGAGGGAACTCAATCATCCTGTTAGAGGCCCTGCAACAGTCACATGACAAGAGCTGATAAGTCTAGTCCATCCACAAAATCATCAGAAATGAACAAAGCTCACAAATAAAGCTGGCCATAGTTTTTAATGCAAAGTATTTTTTTTGAGTAATTTTGCTGTTGCATTCTCTAGCTATGCCAGGCCAGTTTTTGTTTTTGTTTTGTTTTTGAGAATAAATTTTACAAGATAAATCTGCAAGAGAGTTTTAAATTAAAAAAACTTGATTTCTGGAGGAGAGGAGCCTCACTTCACTTACTGTTAATCCACTTATTTCCTAGGACCTCATATTAAATTCTTAAGGATCTTCAAAGCTACAGCCACTTTCCTACCTCCCTCAATGGTGCCTATAAAAATAACACATACCTTTGAAATAATAATAATACCTTTGAAATCTTAGTAGAATCCATAGCCAATTTAAAGTATGTTGAATAAGGGCTGCTTATTTACTGGATTTTTGCAAGATAAGAGCAAAATTATTTTTCTACTTTTAGTAATATCAACATCTTTTATTAAAACGAATTTAGAAAACTGACTAATTGTCAATTTGGAAAAACCACAGTGGTCTATTGAGCTTGCTAGTTTTTTGGTTTTTGCCAGTAATTCCCAAAGCATAGCAAGATTTCTTGGAAGTATAAGCTTTGGCTATGACAACATCCCAAAAGTGAATACTGCTCTATACCTTAAAACAGGGGAGTGAATTCTATATATTATTACCTCTGAAGGCTGAGGAAGCCTTAGCTAAATTAGCCATCCAACTTAAATGCTAAATTTCCTAACATGACTTTCAAATAGACTGTTAAACATGATTTTCACCTCTCTGTTGGGGATTCCATTTTTGATGTTTAGGAGAAAATATCCCTGTTGAGTTCATTAGCATGAAAATCTATGTTTAAAAGTCCTCTGGAGCTTATGATCCGCATAAATTCAGCCTCGAGACTTTTGCCCAGCTCATTTCCTGGGAAAAGAATCTCATTTTGACACTGCAAATGGCCACTACTTTGGTAAGAGATACCTCAAGACCCTGGAGATGGAAACGTACCTGGTATTTTCCCAGTCCGGGCACATGGAGGATACAGATGCTCTGGAATCGCTTGCATACTTGTACACCACTAGGAGGCAGTGTTTACAAAGCTGTACCACTTGCTGGCAGCACTGGAGCTGTTGGGGAGTAATCACTTCTGTGCTTTTGCTGAAAATTGTCTCCCACGAGCTGCTGTTGGCATGGAAACAGACATGACCTCATGTAGCAAAATAAATAAATAAATGAATGGCAACCTGTGAAAGAACTAACAACAAGTCTGGGGGAGAATGCAGCCTGTTAATTAACTCTGTATGGTTGAACCCAACAACTGATGGAAGATATTTTTTAAAACTATACATACATTACCAAATGAATCTTTCTAAATAAAAACATCACGATTGTAGGACTTTGATCATAAGACTTCCCTGAAACTCATGATAAGCTTCCTGGGTTGGGAACCTTTGAAGGGGGCCTGAACTAGGTACCCTCCTGCCCCTGGCACTTTCTCAAGGATGGCTTCAGGATGAGTTAGTTAGACCTCTCTATTGTGGGGTGCTCCTGAGCATCTCTTGCCAAAATGATGGCAAAGGGTCAGACCTGTGGGCCTCCTGGGTGCTAGGAGAGGCTAAAGTAAGGAACCTCTATTTTTGTCCCACAATTACTGGGAATTACTGCGATGGTGTGCATTCAGTGAAAATGTGGATAATCTGTCTCTTAGCCCCAAGTGTTTTACCCCGCAGAGAAGTCCAAACAACTGACATGATGAATTTGAGAAATGTTAGTACTCTGTGGAAAAATGAGACTGATAAGAAAAAGGAGTTGTGCTGATTATTTATGAGTTATAAGAAGTACTCTCTGTATTTACTGCCTACTGTCAGGTTGAAAAAAAGCTGTCATACACCAATAAATCTAGTTGTTTGCTTGTCCTGTGCAAGATTTCAGGACCCTTTTATATCTGTAGAGGCTTAAACTCTATATTCCCTCCCTCCGTCTCTCTGTCACTCTCTCCTAGTATACATATCCATAATTTATACATACATTTATCTGTGTATATATACACATATGCACATGTATGGATATATTTATATGTGGGTAATATTTGTATGCAAGGATATGCCAAACCTACATATTGGCGATTTGAGGCGGGGGAGGGGGGGAGATGTTTAAGCCTGTGAGGTCAAACCATGTACAAGTAAACCCAGAAACTGAGGACTTTGGGCCACAGATTACTATACAGTCCATTAACATCCATTAAATCCAACTTGGCCCAAAAGCACCAGTGGCTTCCTAAAGCCAATGCAGAGGGAATACTGATAACAACAAAACTGCCTGGGAAGTTTTGAACGTGGGTCCAGCCATAGTCTTTCAGAGAACTGGCATGGGAAAGTTCAGAGACACTCATGACAACCAAATAGTGATTGACCCCCTTTTTTGCACAACTCATAAAACTCTCTACTAAGACATGGAGAACTAGGGATCCAAGTTGGTGGACCTAAAAACCCACAGTGATGAAGTCACAGATCTTTCTAAGATGAGCTACCAAGGCAAGATGGTGGTATGGAAAGTGTCAAATGACCAGATTCAAATCCTTTCTTTGATGCTTGTTATTTGTGTGATTACAGGCAAGTCACTCAACATTCCCAAGATTTATTCATAAAATGAGGACACTGGACACGATGGCCTCTGGGGCCCCTCCAAGGTCTCTATCATCCTCTGAAAGAAAAGCTGTGTTCAAGTTTGCCTCAAAGCAACATTCACTTCTCCTGGGAGACTAGCTCACCAGGCTGGGTACTGGGCAGATCCATTTAGACCATTCTCAAATGGGATTATCTCCACAATAACCACAGAGAACAAACACTATCTTCTGCCAGAAGTCTTAATGCCCTAAAACCTTGAAGCCTTCTTCAAGTGTCACCTACTGAGCTGTACACCAGAGATTTAAAGGAGTTAATGTGCTCCCCCACCCCGGACAAACTGACTTTGAGGCTCATAGTTAATCATAATTCTCTGGCAAACAGGATCAGTTTATATAACTATGCTTCCATAGGGACTTCTCATAAAGGTGTACAACTTATTTCGGTTTTTATGGGCTAAGTTTCATTTACTTTAAATTTGGTGACAATTACACTATTGATCAGAGAAATGCAAATTAAGACAACTCTGAGGTACCACTACACACCTATCAGATTGGTTAAAACAACAGGAAATGATAATGACAAATGTTGGCAGGGATGTGGGAAAACTGGGACACTGATACATTGTTGGTGGAATTGTTAACAGATCCAACCACTCTGGAGAGCAATTTGGAACTATGCTCAAAAAGTTATCAAACTGTGCATACCCTTTGACCCAGCAGCATTTCTATTGGGCTTATATCCCAAAGAGATCTTAAAGGATGGAAAGGGTCCCACATGTGCAAAAATGTTTGTGGAGGCCCTTTTTGTAGTGGCTAGAAACTGGAAACTGAATGGATGCCCATCAATTGGAGAGTGGCTGAATAAATTATGGTATATGAATGTTATGGAATATTATTGTTCTGTAAGAAACGACCAGCAGGATGATTTCAAAGAGGCCTGGAGAGACTTGCATGAACTGATGCCGAGTGAAACGAGCAGAACCAGGAGATCATTATACACGGCAACAACAAGACTATATGATGATCAATTCTGATGGACATGGCTCTCTTCAACAATGAAATGTTTTGAACCAGTTCCAATTGTTCAGTGACGAAAGCCATATACACCCAGAGAGAAGGATATGAAATGTGGACCATAATATAACATTTTCATGCTCTGTATTGATGTTTGTTTGCATTGTGTTTCCTTTCTCTGATTTTTTTCTTGAAGATACAATTTTTCTTGCACAACAAGATAATGGAAATATGTATACATATATTCGATTTGTCAAGTATTTTAATATAATTAACATGTAGTGGATTTCCTGCCATCTAGGGGAGGAGGTGAGGACAAAGCGGGGGGGGGGGGGAATTTGTAACAGAAAGCTTTGTAAGGGTCAATGTTGAAGAATTACCCATACATATATTTTGCAAATAAAAAGCTTTAATAAAATAAATTAATAAATAAATAATTTGGTGACAATTGAATTCCTATTTTATAACCCTCAGTGGGAAAAATGGTAGATTTTCCTATGGAGCTACACCCTCCCTTGAGTGTAAGTCAAAATGACTTGTCAACATCTGTGATTGATTTGTTGAAATTTTAAAGCTTTCAAACCTTCTAAGCTGAGATTTAAAAAAAAAAATAGAATGACAATTATTTATTCAAGCAGAGGTAACATGGCCCTAAAAACAAAGTGTGTCAACTGTGTGTGTCAAGTTTGTCTAAAGGAATAAAGCATTCAATGTGTTGCCTAAAGAGGAAACAAGATTTCTGTATGAAATGAAATATTTGTTATGAAAAAAGAACCCCATGATTTTTTTCTTTAAAAAAGTGAATTATCACTTAATAAATCATATTAGTTATTGTTAATTATACTATTATATTTGTATAAGAAATAGAAATTAAACAACAAAAATTAAATTTGCATTTTTGTGGCAAAGCGATGAAAAAATGAAAACTTCAAGTCAAAACAGATACCAAAAAATTATTCTATTTAAAAATAAAGGACAAAAACAAATGCACATTAAAGAAATAAGAGAATATCTCCGTGTATCCATGAAAACAAGAATATATTTCCCAAAACATCCCTCTCACTCCCTCCTCCACCCAAATGAGATCCTTTTAATGAAAATCTGAAGAAAATCAGCATTCCCCAAAATAAATTTGCTCTAGCTCTTCATTTTTTTTTTCTTTTCATTGGTTTACATTGTGGTTTGCCTGCTATCTGGTTTCCACTGGTTAAATCTGTAATTTACAAGTGAAAGTATATATGTAGCTATATTGAAATAGCCAAGCAGGCTTTTTTCTTAAGTTCAGAAAACAATGTTGGGTCCCTTGAAGCTAACCAAAATACTTTCTTATAGTAAAAACAAATGTCAAGTTGCCCAAGTTAAATAGAAAAGTTAAGACAATAAAAGAAAAAAAAACCTCACTGAAAAATGAAGAATTTGGCAACTTTGTCTCCAAGACTTGGAAAGGCAAATAAAGGCCAGAATGTTAATCAACTGGTAAAAGTTTGGCTTATTCTGCTTAGCTCAAAGTTAACGTCTCTGATGGTTATGAAAAGCCCTCATTAAGTTCTCCAGGGTCAGAGATTATCTGCAAGTAAGAATGATGTATGTGTGTAGGTATATATTGTATATGTGTACGTGCATGCATATAAACTATATGTATATATGTATCTATACACACACCTCTATATAAATGGCAAATGGATGAATTTATAACTTTAAATCTAAATTGATTAAACAACCCAACAAAATGAAAAAGAATGATAAATTGGATAAGAAAACAAAACTACAATATGATGCTTGTAAGAGACACATCTAAAAAAATACAAAGATTAAACAGAGAAAGAAAAAATTACTATGTATGCAGTGAGTTCAAAAAAGCAAAAATAGTAATCATACAAAGCAAAACAAACATTCAGAATATAAAAATGATAAACAAATTAACTTCATTATTATGTGGACATGAATGTAAAGATTATTACTAAGCTATAAGAAATTACAAAAACATACAAAGAGAAAGGAAAGACCTCTATGAACCCAAAGACATACAAGCAGAGCAAAGAAAACAACATATAAAATGACTATACAACAACATAAGTAGAAAGAATTGCACCCACAAAAAGTAAGTCACAAAATCATTGATTAATAAGTATGGCTTAAAAGAAGAAATATGAGATCATACAGCCCTTTGAAGAGGTGGGAAGGTCACAAGTAAAATATATTACATATATTTTCACACTTTTAAAATATATTAATCAATTACAACATATTTTCCATTCTCTTTTTTGTTTTTAAAAATATTCTTTGGTGTAGTAAATGGCTTTCTCAGAGAGATTTTGGGGAAATTTTGGATGACATTAAAAAAAATCAATAAAACTTAATTTTTTTAAATCTCAGTGGTTACCTGTTACTGAAGGAGTATAACTTCTAGGGAAATATAGTGGTAATTTTGGGGGGCTTCTGTTCTGGCAATCTGATTCCAAAGTCTTCCAGCTTTGCCCCACACACACACACACACACCCAACCTAGGAATGCTATTGTTCTGACAATCTGTTTGATTCTGAATAGACCACTCCTCAATTCATTGCTGACTGATAATCTGATCAGTAATTATCTGATCACACAGAACCAAATTCTGGAGACTACACATCTGGGCCACAGAATTAGCATGTCAATGAAAGAAAGCTGGATAAATGTATCCCCCTTGCTTCTGTTTCTTTGCTGAATTCTCTTGAAATTTAGTTCACTTATAATTGGCGTTACAATTATAATAAACTTTGCCCCTTGACAAGGAAATGGATTCAAGCCTGCAAATTCTTTTGAGACACTTCAAGACATCATTCTGCTACCCCAAACTTTTGAGATTCCCTTCTCAACCTCAACATTAACTTTAAATACAAAATGCTCTGGCATGTAAAGTCCTTCACAACCTGGCCCTTTCCTACCTTTGCAGTCTTCTTATATTTTACATCACACCCCCATGCACTTCCTGCCTTCTTGATGCCTCTAGCATATCCCATTTCACCTCCTTACTGCATATTTTAATATCTGTCCCCCGTGACAGGAGATAGCACAGGGGACAAAGCATGGAGCCTGGAGTCGGATGACCTGGGTTCAAATACAGTCCCAGACACTGACTATGTGACTCTGTCCAGGCCACTTGGCCTTTGTCTTCCTAACTTTCTTCAACCCTAAATATAGGCAATGAGAGCACCAATAATCTGCAGGTTCTATAAAGCACTCAGCACAGGGCTGGGCCCAGCACAGATACTATATAAATGCTTTGAAGATGATGATGATGATCATCCACTTAATGGTTTCCCTGAATTTTTTTCATGGTTTGACAAATCCCACCTTTCTCAGATCTCTTCAGGTCTTTGTCGATGCTGGAACCTTTCTTCTAAGCTTACCTTCTGTTTACATAATTGCTTACACCTAGTCTACCCCATTATTACAATATGAGCTCCTTAAGGAAATAAATCAGGTCTTTACCTTCATTTGAATTCCCAGCACTTAGTACAGTATAGTGTTCAGCATGTCATAATATATAAAGAAGTGCTTTGACTTACTGATAAATTGAAAAATTGGTATTTGCTGGAACCATTTTTATTCCTCCTTTTATGTTCTTTCAATAAGTTTGTACATGAAAATGTAAATCATTACTGCTATACTCCCAATGCCCACTAAACCATTCCTTCTCTGAAGGATCTGAGGGGCTTATGCTCTCTCAGTACAGCCTTTGAGAGCCTCCAAAGGCAATAGAAGACATGATAACAGCTAATTTTTACACCTGGTGCTTGGGGAAAGCATTTTTTTTCAGTGACTCAGGGTGTCAGGGAAGTGAATAGAGCAAGTATGATTATCCCTGTTTTATAGTGCCTCTTAAAATGAAGTCAGGGGCACAGGTTCCCCATTAGGAAACTTAACAGGAACTAATCCTAAATCTGAGGCCTAGAAAGATGAAATAATTTGTTCATCAAAATATACTTAGGGAAGGGCGGCACAAGCTGGAACTGAATGGTGTGGCACAAGGAACAGAGCACTGAAGGTAGAATCAGAGGAGATGGACTAGATCTTCTCCCTGCCACTCCTGGGCACTGGAGGAACCATTTCTCCGGGTCTCTGTTTCCATTTGATGACTTGAATGTGTCCTCTAAATCCCATGATCCTAATACAATTCAGCATTCTTTCCACCTAGCATGTGGCGAGTACCACAAGGTACAACAAAAAATGACTCCATGATAGACATTTACAATACTTGCAACAGGGCAGATCATGGCCCAAGCGAGCTTATTATCAGCCTTGTACACACAGAAAAGGCAAGAATGGGAAATAAAAGGAATGAGTTTTCCTCCTTCCTTTCCTTTCTTCTTCCTTTTTGTTTGTATAAGGCCCAAAGAATTGGAACTGGAGAAAACAGGAACTTCATGAACTCAATTTTTGTGGGAATTCTTTGTCAGAGTGCCTCTCAAAATGAAGTAAGGGGCACAGGTTCCCCATTAGGAAACTAAACAGGAACTAGAAGAATATTCTAATCCTAAATCATATAGAAGATTGATTAAGGGATTCTTCCCCCAGCCAAAAGGGAGAAATTCAAAGACAAAGTTAAATGACTATGGACTCCATTTAACTAGCTAAAGGTTTCATCCTTTTGTTTGATAATGAGTCTGTAAGGGTCCAGCTTTTCCAGAATGCCTCGTTTGTATTTTTAGGTTCTAAGCTAAATGAGAAATAGGAGAACCAACTTTTCCTCATACAAAGGTTATACAGAACCTAAACTAAGGATTCCTGCTGTTGCCAGAAGCTAGAACCAGAGAGATTCTCTACAACAATTTACCTATTAAGAGCACTGTTTAGCAGGAACCATTCAACATGTAGTTAATATTAATCCAAGGCCAGGAAAAGACTACTTATAAAACCCACAAGCACATTAGGAAGGAAGCTAAGCATTAGCAATGAAATCAAGAGCTCTGTAGCACTGGATTTGTAAGCCGGTCTACCATTTATGTACTTGAATCCCACATATTCCCTATGTGTGGTGCTGACCACACATTTCCTTGATATGTTTATTCTTCCCACTAATGGAATATATATTTGGGAAAAAAAATAAGAAAAAGGCCAAGCCAGAAGAGTTTTATAAGTCAGCCTGGAGATAAAAATTGAAGCCATGATAATGTATGCTATCTCCAGTAAGACATGTTCCAAATGCAGTTCTTTCTCTAATTCATATGTTTACAGGATTACTGATTTAAATCTGGAAGGGACCTGAGAGGTCATCTGGCCCATTTCAATTTTACAGATGAGGATCTGAGGTCCAAACAGTTTAAATAACTTAGTCAAAGTCAATGGCCAGGATAACTCCAGCCTTCTTTCCACCCTGACACACTTGCTCCCTATTCATATATTTTTTTTATTGGTGCCAATCATTAGTTTAACTGTAGTCACATTACAGGCATAAATATTAAATTAATTATCTTTAAAGTATTGCTAACTCTAAAAATATGCCAATTATTCTGAATAAATACCAATATTTTGTTTTGCCATCTCTACAACTGGGTAGATAGCAAAGTGATTGTGAAAAACAAAAACCAACACCACGTACCCTGAATTACAGAAGCAATTCCATAAGCCTTGGCCATGGCTCCATAACAGTCGATTAAATACCCGATTAAAAATTCGAAACAAATGTAAACCTTCCATGTCAGGTATCTTCCAGATACGTGGGAGAACAGAGCGAATGCTTGTTTTCACAATGTCCAAAACCTAGAAGGAAATATAAAAGCATTTTTAAATCCTAGGCACATTCAGAAACACTACATGTCAAACATCTGCTCTTACTTTTACCAAACAGGAAAAAAAATAGTTGGCAAAAATTAATCATTTAACATGTCTTGTCAAGCTCAACAGACTACTTCACCTAATTTCAGGGTATTCATCACGTAGACTTTTCAATTAAAACCATTTCACCAAAACAAACCCAGATAAAGTTGTTCTTTTCCAGTTTTTCAAATGTAATTTTTCTCACTCTTCTTAACATTATTTAGTTAAGGAAACTAACTGCCTATAAAAACTGGACCCAATGTGAGATGACTATACAGAGAGGGGGAGAGAGAGAGAGAGAGAGAGAGAGAGAGAGAGAGAGAGAGAGAGAGAGAGAGAAGAAAGGGAGGAGAGAAAGAGAGAGAGAGAGAAAGAGAGAGAGAGAGAGGAGGAGGAGAAAGGGAGGAGAGAAAGGAGGAGGAAGAGAGAGAGAATATGATTATACATATATATTAATCTCAACTGGCACAAATAATGTGGGAGTTAGATGGAGAAGAGAAATATACAGTTTAAAATCAGTTCTCTTCCTTAGAAAATCACCAATTTTTAAAGAAGTAATTTTGCTTTTTCTGGTCTATCCTAGCATGAAGGAAAAACTGAAATAAATATCTAAGTTTAAAAGTCATATCAACAATTTAAAAAATAAACATTTGATAAAATTTCATTTATATGACTTTATATGCAAAAGCATAAAAGTTTTATAGGAAGAAAATTAGAGAAAATATTAAATATTAGATTACACTTATTTTATTTTAAATGAGTCATAGAACCAAATGGATTTTTAAAAAAAAAAAGAAAATACTATTAATAGTTAATATTTGTATAGCTCTTTAAAGTTTGTGAAGCATTTTACATATATTATTTTGTTTGAGTCTCATCAACCTTGTAAGATAGTATTATCCCCATTTTACATTTTATAGATAAGAAACAGAGGGTGAGATAGGTTAATTGGCTTGTTTTCTGAGGCAGGATTTAAAGTCAGATGTTACTATCATTCCAGTCCTCTACCCTCTATATTTTCTTAATGTTATTCAGCATAAAAAGAAACATTAGACTTTTGGTTACATTTTCTGAATATTACATGATAACACAAGTTATTATATATGTTTATGTGCTTATGAGAAGCAGAAGGGAGTTGGGTTTCATATATAAAAGAAACAAAGTTGCAGTGAAGATTATGTTCTTACATACATTACAGTGCTTTGCACAAGAAGGGATATAACAATGGGTGATTGAATATCCTTCAAAAGAGGTTTCTACTTGGTATAATGTCAGAGAGTAGTGGACAACACAACATGGAGCTTACAAAAGAAACAAAAGTTGGAGCTCTGATTCTGGAACAGGTAAAGCATTTGACATTTAGTACCCTTTGTGTGGACAGCACCACAGTAGCTTTAGGGAGGGGGCAGGGATACTAGATAAAAAATGGTCTCAACCTTTACAGAGTTTACAACCTACATAAGGAATAAACACAGATAATTAATGCATAATGTATGCAGACATGATAAGTACATTAGAAGTCTAAAGAGGAAGTTATTGTCTTTTTTCCCATTGTTCATGTGTTTTTTTATAAATTTATTCAGCACTTTACTTTTATAAGTCACCCTGGAGGTAAAAATTGAAGCCATGAGAATGGATGATATCTCCAGTAAGACATGTTCCTAATTCAGTCTTTTCTCTAATTCTATATGCAAAAAAAAAAAAAAAATCAGCATCAGCCTCAAAATTTCAAGCTCCAAACTCTCTCCTCTCTTCTGTGCTTACCTCATGCTCCACTAAGGAGGCAAGCAATTCAACACAGGTTACACATTTGTAGTCATACTGTGAACGAAAACAGATCCACCCAAAAACAACAACAACAACAACAAAAAAAAAAAATTAAAAAAAAAAAAACAAGAAAAACATCCATTCACTAGCAGTTCTCTCTCTGGAGATGGAGAGAATGCCCTATCACAAGTCCATCAGAGCCATCATGGATCACTGCATTGCTGAAAAAAAATAAGTCATTCATAGCTAATCACCTAACAATATTGTTGTAACTTTGCACAAAGTACATTTCACTTTGCATCAGCTCATGTTTTTCTGAGAGCGCCTTAATCACCACTCCTTACAGCACAATAATATTCCATCATAATTACATACCACAATTTGTTTAACAATTTCCCAAATGAAGGGCATCCTTTCAATTTCCAATTCTTTGCCACCAGAAAAGAGCTGCTTTTGTCCTTTTGTTTTTTATCTTTTTGGATACAGACCTAGTAGTGGTTAAAGATTTTGGAATGTTTGGTTTTATAGTCCTTTTAGGCATAGTTTCAAATTATTCTAAAAAACTGTTGAATCAGTTCACAACTCCACCAACAATGCTTCAATGTCTCATTTTTCTTTTCTGTCCTATCAGCCAATCTAATAGATATGAGGTAGTACCTCATAATTTTTTAATTTGCATTTCTTCAAGCAATAGTAAGTTAAGAGCATTTTTTCATGCAGCTATAGATAGCATTGATTACTTTACCTGAAAACTGGTCATAGCTTTTGATCATTTATCGATTGGGGAATGGCTCTTATTTTTATAAATCTGACTCAGTTCTCTGTTTGAGAAATGAAATATTTAACAAAGAAGTTTGTTTCAAATTTTTTTCAGTTACTATTGCTGACTGTTTTCCTTCCATCCTATTCCCCCCCACATTTTTAATTCTATTCATTCTTCCCTGTCACCTTGTCCCTCCTTAAAAATGTTTTGCTTTTTACCTCATCCCCAAATCTGTCCTCCTCTCTATCCTCTCTTCTCTTGTCCCCTTCTCGGAAGTTATTTTCAATCAGGAATACTATGGAAGGCTTCATGGAGGAGTCAATGGAGTTGATCTTTAAAGAATAGCTATGAATTTAATGGCCAAATAAGGTAAGAGAGAGCATTTCTTATTGTGAACAGAGGAAAGGAGGTAGGAAACCAGAAAGTCTAATTTGGTAGAAACAAAGAGGATGTAGGAAGTCATATAGGCGTAATAATATAGGAAAAGGCTAAAAGGGTAATTTAATACCAGCTAGTGAAGAGCCTTGAAGGAGTCAATGGAGTTGACCTTTACAGAACAGCTAAGAATTTAATGGTCAAATAAGGTAAGAGAGAACATTTCTTACTGTGAACATAGGAAAGGAGGTAGGAGACCACAGAGTCTGATTTGGCAGAAACATAGAGGATGTAGGGAGTAATATAGGAGTAATAGAGGAGGCTAGAAGGGTAATTTAATACCAGCTAGGGAAGGTCTTGAATGGCAGGCAAAGGAGTCTGAAATTCATTTCAGAGATAACAGGGAATCCAGGGGAACATATCTGAACTGAAAAGTGACAGGAACAGATCAATATTAAAATTTTTTTTCTGGTTACAATATGAAGGATGGATTGGAGAGAGTATAGATTAAAAGATACATTATTGTTGTAAAGACAAGGGCCTCCAGCAGGGGGGCAATAGTGGGAATAGAGAGAAGAAAATGAATGACAAGAGGTGATATGACAGCAACATGAACACAACTTAGAATCTTAATATCTAAGAAATTAATTACTAAGTTACAATGTGCAATGTTATAAATAGCATTAAATCGTTTGACATCTATCAATAAATTTCTATCAATAAATGCTATAATGCTTAATAATTGTGAATATGAGAAATAGTACATACATGCACTTGCGTGGCACGAACTCTAAATGATGATGGAATATAAATTCAAGATAAAAGCAGCCCAGATTGGGCATTAATCAAGAAAGCTTTCTTAAGGAAGGAGAATCTGTGCACTAAAAGAACAAAGGGATTGGAGCACAGGGCCTACAGTCAGGAGAGCTCAGTTCAAATCCAGCCTTAGGTAGATACTTTCCAGTGTGAGCTAGGGAACTCACTTAACCCTATTTGCCTCAATTTCCTCCTTTGTCAAATGAGCTGGAGAAGGAAATAGCAAACCATTGCAGTGTCTCTGCTAAGAAAACCCCAAAAGGGGTCACAAAGAGTTGGGCATGACTAAACAACAACTAAAACACACATAAGTGGCTTGGGTTTGCTACTGGAACCAAATGGAACTACAAATAATAGAAGTCTTAATTTTCTTGTAATTAATTTAGAAGCACCCCCTTTCCCAAACCACAGCGATATTTCCAAAAGAAAGAATAGATGGGTGATTTAGCTAGTGAGCATATTTAAAAATTGAAAAGTGAAAGATT
This sequence comes from Myrmecobius fasciatus, assembly GCA_023553655.1. NCBI lineage: Eukaryota > Metazoa > Chordata > Mammalia > Dasyuromorphia > Myrmecobiidae > Myrmecobius > Myrmecobius fasciatus. The sequence continues at coordinate 198,978 of JAJPUD010003195.1, forward strand.
TGTCTAGGTTTTATTTGAATTATTGGAAAATTAAAGGCATAAGGCATAAAGAAATCCATACATTCAAGAAACATTCACTCATATTTACCAGTGTGAATAACAAACTGCTCCATATGGGTGAACAGTTGGTCTTTGTTGAAAACAATGAACAAGCTGAAATCAATTTAAAAATCATATTAAAACTACTCCACACTGTCCTGATGCTGTTATGTGCAACAAGCACAATTACAGAACTCCAACAGCCTCACAGAGGCCATCAACAACTCCATGGTACACCGAGGGCAATCCAACTGAGAAGAAAAGGTGTGAGAAGATAACTCATGGTGCTTATAGAGGCAACTCCAGTAGGAGGGAAGCAACTATTGCTCTTTGAAGAAAACCAATAAATGAGACAAAGATCTATGGAAACCAAACCCTGAAATCCCAAGACAGTCCAATTGCTTAATTCTGTCTTTTTTCTTAGCTCATGCATTGCTTTTCTGTCTAGCAAATCTGATACTCCCTCTTAAAGTCCCTTTCTTCTTGATCTAGATATCTGCCTTACCACATAAAGCAACAGTGGCTCCCAAAAGAAAACAGTTTTGCACCAAGGGTCAAGCATGAACATCATAGCATCAAAGAAGATTTGACTGTTCCCATTTCCCCTAGCAATGATTTGTTCAGATTTTAACTCACATATTTTGTTCACTGGAATTTCAAAATAACTAATGAAAAAATGAAATTAGGCAAAAAATTTCTTTCGAGGAAAAAAAAGAAAAGTGACAAGGAAGATAACAGAGGGGAGGACTTTACATGCATGTATGTGTGTGCACACATATGAGTGTGTCCAGAGCTCTTTGTGTTTTGTGGATTAGGAATTCAGAGACATCACTACCATTTTCAAGGGCAACCATCCATTTTGAAGATCTTCTTGTTGTGGGAGGCCTTAGTGAAAAAGCACCCAATTCCACAGGGACCACAGAATTCCTGGACATAGGTGTATTTTAGTACTCAGCTCTCCGTGACAATTCCATGCTGCCAAAGAGACTAAGGGATTCAGGGAAAGACAGATTGCCTGTGAGTTCATAGGACATGGGCTTCCAAAGAAGGAACTTGAAAAACTTTCCAGTTTTTCTTCTCACAAAGTCAGTCAAACTACAAAAGAAAAAAAATCATCATCTGGAACTAGGAAATATCTGTGGATAACATCAATATCATCTATAACATAACTGACATTATCTAGACAAGTTTGACAAGGAAAGAAACAAGGCCAGATCACTTAGTTATGTGGAGTTTGAAAGAAACAGGCCACTGAGAAGGGCATTTCTATCTAGTGTTTATTTCTGAAAGCTTTCAGGACACCTTAATTAAGGTCATAATTACAGCTGACCCCCATTACTAAGTTTCTTGCCTTGTTCTCCCCTCTTGGTCACTGCTTTCTCCTAGTTTCATAAAGTGTTCTGGAACAAGTCTTTCCACTGACATATGATCTTCTGGACAAATAGTCAATTGTATTTCCACCATGTCATAGTGGACAATTTTTCTTTATTACAACTAATCTCTTCACATTCCATGCCACAGGGTTTAAGAAAACATGTTGAATTCAGTGCAATAAAATGAAGACTATTTTATAAAGATTAGAAAAAATAACATAAGCACAACTAGGAATTTTAAATCTTTATATTTGCATAGAGGCTTATATATATATATATATAGTTTTCACTATGATTAATTAGTTTCCTGACTGGGAGATACTGTTCTTTCCAGTTCAAGCTTCTCTCACCTCTGATGCTTTTTTGTTTTTATGCCCAAGTAATTTCCCTATAGGCTCCTGCACCCTAGAAGCCCTTCCTTCTAACAGTCAAGCAGAACAAAAGGACACACCACTTACACTTGACCCAGTAGGTAATATTCTATACCTGGGTTCCCCTGTCATTCTATAGAGAAGTGATAAGTGTTTTTTATCATCTGTTATCTTGAACATATCTATAACTAGTCATTATATTCAATGGAAATTTGGCAGATATTTTATAGTGTTTATGTTTTACATTATTGCAGTTCTTATTTTTATTATGCCCCTGAATAATACTTTGCTCTGAATCAAAGTATCTTTCCTCTCTATCTATAGCACAATTCTGAGACCTGTTGAAGACCTTAGCTTTCAAAAGGCCAACATCTTCCATTTCATCTAGAGCCAACTCTAGGACAACTCTAAGGTGACCTTGCCCAACGCTCCCTCACTTAAATTCAATTTACTTGCATGTCATGGCATCCCCTGCCTAAAGTGATGGTCCTCTTCTAGAATGAAGGACAAGCAACAATCATACAACAACACTGCCCATCTGATGGTGACCTAATGCATAGTGCAGCCAGACTCTTTGGTTATTTTAGACCTTCCAATATGTGTGCAACTTTACTTTCTGCCTTTGAGCTTAAGATATTTCCCCTATCATATTTCAAAGGGTGTGAACATTCTGGTGATTTTTCACACCCAATTCCAAATCAGTTGCCAGAGTATTAGTATACCTGTTTTCAATGCTTTCAACACTATTTAAAACATCTTTGCCCAATTTAAGTTTTTTTGTTTAACATTTTGCTTAAGATTAATAATTTGGAGCCTGCTATTATATGGGTATTGAGAGTTCAATTGTTTTGTTGTTAAAGGTTTTTTTCATCTCTTGTGGCCAATCATTTAACAACTAGGCAATGTTTCTTTCACCCTCTGACTTTAATACAAAACTTAACTGACTTTTTCCCAAAGAAATACCAGAAAAATTCAACAACTAAATATAAAACTATTAACCAAGTTTGCTTGTAAGTTACCTGTTTTTTCCATATTTTCTTGAAATTGTGATGCCTGCCCCTATAAATTGTAAGGATTTTCCATTCTGACACTTAATGCTCTTTAACAGCTACAAATATAAAGTCTCACCAGGCACAATTTTCTCTCTTAATCCATCATCTTTTGCACCAGGACATTTAGTTGCCTACGCTTAGCATAGGTGTTTATTTTACTTTTCATTCTAATAGGTGTGTGGGGGGGGGAGAATCTCTGCAAAGGAGAGTTTTTAATTTTATAAAAATGCTCCATTGTGCTAACTGAGCTGATAGGGTTTAATTTTTCAAACAATTTAGTGTGGCTCAAAGCTCTTAACCTTTTCTAGAGGCAGAAATTGGTAGAAGGATGTTATCACAGAACAAAACTATATAAGCAGCCCTTCTCCTTTCTTCACAGGCTAAGAAATTAGACTTTGAACACAATTTGGGAGGAAAATTTAGTGAAATAGCAAAAAGAACCATGGTCAGCACCAAGCAAAGCCACAGTAAGACAAACCTGATCAAGCTCCAACAGGCCAAACAAGAGACCTTCTCCATTTACTACCCCCAGAGGAGAAACCATACTCCTCCATCACTTTCTCTTTTCTCTCTCAATGTGGGCAACTCTCAACAAGATATGATTGGACTGGTCTAAGTTTATAGCACCAAAACCAATGAATAACAGACATAATCCGGGACCTGCTCTAGCAAAAATGGCAATAATCTACCCAAGTTAACTATAGTTGCCTAGCTCTCTCCCAGTTTACTTAATCCTCTGGGCAATGGTAATATGTTCTATACAACCAGTACTGCAACACCCCCCCCTCCCTTTTAGAAACATCAGAAAAACTTAGCAGTGGTTCAGTCTACAGCATCCTATTACTAGAGGAAAAGCAGTTAACAAAGTCAGGGAGATTGTAAATAGTCCTGTCCTTCATACCACAACTTCTTTGTCACCCCTCCTCCCACCAGCATCTTGGTCTCTCACTCTAAGGTCCTCAACCACTTTGGGCCCTGCCAGTTGAGCTGCCACCTCTCTTGCCTCCAAACTGGACTTTGTACCTTACTTCCTAACTTTTTTCTAACAATGCCCTTGCCCATTCCCCTTGCCCTTTCCACCTCCAAGCTTCCTTTAAAAACTGTGCTCCTCCACTGAAATCCAAGCTCTGTAAGAACAAATCCTGTCTTCCTCCTATCAGTATTCCTAGCATGATCACAACACCTGGCACATGATAAACACTTAATAAACGCTTTATCAGTTCAGTTCACTTCAATGCTACTACTCCATCTCCTCAGCACTCATATTTCCAAAAGAAAAAAAAACCCACCATGGTGCATTTTTAATAACAGCTGTCCCTAGGCCACACCTGGGGCACAGAGGAAAGGTTTCAGGGAAGCCATCTATGAAGCCCCGGGCTGTGAGGGGCAGGTGGGCAGGCTGATGTACACTGTGGGAGAAGGCAGGAGTACCTGCTGGTGAACCTCTGAGTATTTGTCACTATTCTGAATTTCTAAACCTATAAAACATGTTTTAAGAATTAACTTCATCTCCGCTTTCTTCCTGTTCACAGGTGTTATTACTGTCACAGCAAGTCACCTCACAACAACTACTTAGGCTAAAACATCATGTTGTGAGTTCTTTCTTTTCCCTCTGTCTTGATATCCAACCAAAGTCACACAACCAAGTGATCAGCCCTCACAATCTCTTCCCCTTCTTTTCCCTTCTTCCCTTTTCTGTTGTTTCAATACCTTAAGAGAGGCCCTCACTAGCTTTTCCACAGATCATGGATTAATATCTGGAAGGATCCACAGAGATCACCTGGTCCAATTCTTTCACTGTATACACCTAATAGACTGGTAATTTAATCATCTACCTCCTATCTCTTCTGCCTCCAACCCACCCATCTTCACACTCTTTGAAAGGTAATCTTCCTAATGCACAAGTCAGATCACGTCCTTCCTCTTGTTATTTCCAATTTTCTATGGGATAATAAAATACCAGTTCTTATACCTAATTTTCAAGGCACTGAACTCAAATCTGGTCCCAATCTACTTTGCTGAAGATTTGGAAAATAAACTAATTTGGCCCATACCTGAAAATGAAAGTCCTTTCCAGGTAACGTGATAAATGGTCTTCCCATCTCTCCTAATGACAAACTCCTTACCTTTTGGGACTGTCCATTATACTCTGATTGTTAGAAAAGTTTTCCTTGTAAGCAGCCAGTCACTGTCAGGATCGCTCCTCGTTCTGCCTCCTCAGACCAGCAAAGCAAGGCCCTCTTCCATCTGGCCCTACCTAATCACCATAAGGGTCCCACAGAACTCTGTCCTTTTCCTTCTTTCTATTTCCCTTGATTTCATATGCTCCCAGGGATTCAACTATCATGGCTATGCTTAGGATTCTCAGATTCTTAACCCAGACCTAACCCCCTCCTGGCCAGTGCTTCCTGGGCGTCTTGAATGGGATGTCTTATAGATATCTTCAAATCAACATGTCCAAAACGGAACCCATATTTCCCCCTATAATCTTTCCTACTTTTGTCAGAGGTAACCTTATTGTCCTAGTTGTCCAGGCTCACAACCTCAGCTCCTCATTCTTCCTTCCTCCCCTTCCTCCAGATTAAAACTATTGCCAAGGGTTACTGACTTTACATTTGCAATATCTCTCATATAATATTCCTTCTCCCCTTCTCTGCCCCTGGTACTAACCCAGAGCAGACTCTTATCAACTCACACCTGAGTTGATGACTCTTGGCTGATTTCCCTAATCAAAGTCTCTCCCTGCTCCAATTCATCCACCCCAGTCAGATGCCAATGTGATTTTCCTGAAGTGAAGTGCAGATGACCACATCACCCTCACTCCTGCCCCATTCAATAAAATCCAGTGGCTCCCTATCACCTCAAAGATCATATAGAAAATTCTCTAATGTTCAAAGTCCTTCATAAGCTGCTCATTCCAAACTTTCCATGCTTTTTACAACTTACAGCCTTTCCCATCTCTCCCCTGCAACATACTCTATGATCCAAAGATACTGACTTTCCTGCTGTTTCTCTAGAAAAAGACTCCATTTCTCAGCTCTTGGACATTTTTTCAGGCTGACCTCCATGTCCTGGCTTCCTGGGCTTCCTTCAAGTCCTCCTTCCAACCCTATCTTCTACAAGAAGCCTTTCCTAATTCCCTTATGCCAGGGCTTTCCCTCTCTTGATTGGATGTGGTTGTTTTTATGTTATCTATTATCCCCATTAAACTGTGAGCTCCTCGAGAGCAGAGAATGTCTTCTACCATTCTTTGCATCCCCAGGGCTCAGAACATTATCCAATACAAAGCAGGCTTAATAAATGCTTACTGACTACTAAAATGCTTGAATGTTATTGTGTGTCCTGGTACATGTTCTCTTCACCAGGTAAGTTGTCCCTAGGTCCTTTAACCAATCTTCTACAGCAAGGCCATATTCTCACTCACATTCTTGGGTTTGTAGTTGAAGGTCACCACACCTCAGATCTAGTTATTTATCTAATTCTGAAGCCATCTGACTGTACCATCCCTACCTCGTGCCCAAGAAATTTGGTCAAATACTTTGGCTAAATTTGATTATATTAAGTTTATTATTTTCCTTGATCAGCCTAATAATTCAATCAAATAAAGCTTTCCTTGTATAACTTCTTTTCTAAATTATAAAACCTGATATTCTTCACAAAACCCTAAAATATTCTAGAGTTTTTCCCACTAATCAGCCAAGCTTCCCATTCTATTATCGGAGAAATCCACTTTATTGCTCCTTTTAAAAAAATTGGGATAATCACCTTTGCCAAAATTCAATTTACTCAACATTTGCTAGGCACTGACTATTCCAGGCTACTTTTTTAATTCATTATTTCATATATCATCAATACCATGTGGCCATATCCCATCACTTGCTGTTCCCTGCTCTGACTGAACTACCCTCTCCTTCCTCTACTTATACATCCCAAGGGACTCCTATCAGATGCAGCTAACATCCCTGACTATTGAAATCCTAATGGTCTAGCTCAGGTACCATCTCTTCCATAAAACTGTTCCTTAATCCTCTAGTGAAAGAATCCCTTCCTCTTTAATGTTCTTATCTGCTTGATCTCATCTGTGAATTTGTTAATATCCTGAGTTACATTATAGTCACTTGCCTATCACCACCATTAGATTTTAAGTTTCTCACAAGAAGGGATTACAGTTTATTTGGTCACATTTGCATCCCTGGCACTTAAAGCTCACTGTTTTTTTGAAAATGTCCAAAACTTAATACATGCTTAAGCAATTAGTTGTTGACCATTATTTCAGAAAATATGAAAGGGAGAAGGAAATGCAAGAGACAACATAGCAGGGTCGATTATACCTTCTGCATCACTTCCTTTGACCATTCAATATCACATCAAACCTTACACCATCCCTGAATGAGAGCAAAGATACAAAGTGATGGCAATCTGTGTTCCCAGCAATTTATCCCCTTGCCATGTTTGGAGGCAATTCTATCTTCTTACCCACCTTTCAGGTTCCAACACTCATAGTCAATGATCATGAAGGATTGATTTTCCAACAAGATGATCTTTTTCTTTTTTGACTAATAACTTAACTGGTCAGTTAACCGACATTTAATAAGTATCTGCCAGCTGTGTATGTGTGTATTTTTACTGGAATAGTGTCATTATATCCCTTTGTCCCCCTTTCTCCTCTATGTATATAATCATGAAGATTCAAACCCCAAGAGATAAGTGACACATCAGATTAGAATATGACCTAAAAGTGATCACAGGAACCATGTCAGAGTCCAGTTTGTTAAAAAGGAATGATAGAGATGAAATGATGCCCCCATTGATGGCCCAAAGCACAGAACCCTGTCAACAAAGTAATCAATAAGACAAAATGCCAAGGCTGCAATACATTTACTGGTCATGAATGTGAAAGGCTAGATATGCTAGCCAATGAGTTCTGATACCTTCTTAGTCAAGAAAGATCAGAAGGATAAAAAACATATTGGACATGACTCACCTTCCGTTGTTTTACAGAATCCAATTTTATAAGCCAGTATGAAGCCACTTTGGGTTTATGATATTTCCAGTTATCCATGATCTGTATTTGAAAAGAAAAGCTAAATGAAGTGCAATCCATCATTCCCCCCACAAACAATCCCCCAAAGTAAGTGCTGAGATCAATACAGTTTGTGAGTTGAAAACAGTATTACTGGGTAACTAAGAGGGATCATCTTTATATGTCCAACATTAAGAATCTCCAATTTCTATTGCTTCACAAAGCATTAAGTGAACACAGACTTCTTTTCACCAGATCACAGGATAAGAAGTAAAAAGTTGATGGAATAAGACATTTCTGGAGTTAGAAAAGACTAACACCCTTTGCCCACAGCCTTTTAAAACTAAAATGCTGATCCTGCAGCTGTCTTATAAGGTTGCTTACTAGTTTTGTGGTCCTAGGCAAGTCACTTAATCCATCAAACTCAAGCTTCCTCATCTTTAAAATAAGAATGATAATAACAATACTTCCCTCCCTCATGGAGGTGCTGAGAATCAGTCTATGTAAAATATTTTGCAAACTGAAAAGTGCTAGGTGAATGTCAGCATTAGTTATTAGTGAGTCTGATTGTCTTAGAAATTGGATTGTGCTTTCCACATACAACTGCAAAGGCATTTTATAAGTTACTAATTTGGTCTAGATGTTTAACAACATTTGCTAGGGACAAAAATAGACGTCTGAATTTGATTTCTGAACACAAGTTCCAGAAGTTGGAGTAATGAAACACCCAATTGTACCTCATGGAAATAAATAAAGGTCAAGCCAGCTAAATCTGCATGTGCAGATGTGGACAAAGACATGTGGACACAGAGATATACACTGATGATCACACACACACACACACACACACACACACACACACACACACACACACTTCTGTGGCCCGGAAATGCTACTATGATTTACAACTCTACGGATATATGTGTATAGCACAGTCAGCCTGCTCAGAAACCAAAATTATAAGCCTTAATTATTTTCAAATTGTCATTTTTTAAAGACAAGGAAAGCAGATTTGCTTGAGAAACACTTATGTGCAATAAATGTGCTATATAAACAATTCTTGCCTTCACTCAGAAAAGATATTTCCATACTTTATGTAACAAGAACTCAAAAACTGGGACTTGTTTTCAGGTTTAAAATTTAGGGAAGGGGCAACTAGGTGGCGAAGTGGATACAGCACCAACCCTGAAGTCAAGAGGACCTCATATACTTAACACCTCCTAGCTGTGTGACCCTAGGCAAGTCATTTAACCCTAATTGCCTCAGCAAAAAAAAAAAAAAAAAAGGGCAATTTCAAGTTCCATTTATATGAATGCAAAATATTTTAGGTACCATAAAGATTGTTCCTATTATACTTGTTTAGCCATTTCAGCCATGTCTGAGTCCTCATGACCCCATTTAGGGTTTTCTTGGTAAAGATACCGGAGTGTTTTACCATTTCATTTTCCAGATGGGGAAACTGAGACAAACAGGGTGAAGTGACTTGTCCAAAATCAGACTTCTAGTAAGTATCTGAGATTGGATTTGAACTCTGATCTTCCTGACAACAAGCTGGGCACACTATACACTGTGGCATTTAGATGTTCTGATAAAGATTAGTCTCTTAATTATCCATACACTTGTTAAAATTTCCTCATATTCTTTAATAACTTAATGATAAAAATTAGGCTCTTAATTACTCAATTATTAGAGATGAAGCTCATCTGCTCTTAAAGTGTCAGTTTCTATTACAAAACAATTTAAACACAGAAGCCTTTTTTCCCCTTTTCAAAAACAAGAGAGCTGAAAGAGGTAGGAAATGCACAACCCACAACGAAAGACTCAGCACACGACTGCAGCGGTTAGGCTGCTAGTGGCCACGCGGTGGCGCCGTTGCTCCACAAAACAAAACCTTCCAGGCTGCTCTTACCAGTAAAGCATCTGAGAGAACTAATAAAAGTAGAGGCTCAAAAAGAACACTTGGAGCTCTTCTTTGCACAGCTAGCAGGGAGCCCCAGGCCCTCTGGGTGATCTTAGCGCCGTCCTGCGGAGGGGCTCTACATTTCCTGCAGGAGCTCTGTGTCCCTTAAACCCGGACCCCAGAATACCCTGAAGCTCAGCCAGGCTCTGCACTACGTGGTGACTCTGCCCCAGCCACTGACCGGGATGCTCTGGGGGCTTCTCGGCTCACGGCCGTGCCCCATGCCCCCTCCAAGCGCACCAGGGCTGGTGGGCCTTATTTTGTGGGCTCCGCCCAGATCCTGCCCTTGTTCATTTCCCCCCTAAAATCCTTCCAGAAGAAGCCTTCCCTCCTCCCTCCTTATCCTGTGCTCTCCCTCCGAGGCTTCTCAGCAAGGGGTCCGGTACTATAGGGTCATTTCCACTTCAGACTGAGCGCTCTGGTTTTCGCCAGCGGACCCCCAGGCACAAAGTAGGCGCTTAATAAGTGCTTATTTACTGACTGATTACTCTTTTTTCCTTACTTGTAGTTTTATTCTTCTGAGATCAAAGCATCCCTGGATTTACAGCTAAAGAAATCACCCAAGATCCTATTGGCACTAAAGAGATCAGCTTGGGATAAGTGCAAGAACAACGCTGCTACTGCAATTCATTTCTAACTACATGTACTCAATTTAAAAAATAAATTAAATTCTTCAAATTCACCCTTCAATTTCATTAACTAGCTTTAAAGATAGCTTATTTTACAACGTTAAATGTCAAGGAAATGCCTGGAATTCAGAATAAGATTTAGAAGCCTTGGATCCACATAATACTCTCTTCCAATGAGCTCAAAATACCTTCATAACAACTTTCCCCAAAAGACCAATGCAGTGCTTAAAGGAAGAAGCACTGGAATCAACAAAATTGCAAAGCTAGAAGGGACTGCAGAAATCTGCATCAGGATTTAACTGAAAGAAAACTTCCACACTTAAATCAACATTTACTATATTAGTTACTTTCTAAGGAGTTTTAATAAGCAGGCACAACTTCTCTTCTTTCCTGCAATAAAAATTCTGATTTTTTTTCTTCTTTAAGTATGTTAATATTTCCTTTTTCTGTGATTTTTCATGTATACTTTTTTAAAACCTTTTTTTCCTCTCTTCAAAATATTCACCCAGTAAGGCTTAATGAACAAAGTTTTAAGAGTCAGAGATCATGAGTTCAAATTCTGGCTGTGTCACTTAAACTTTCTTGGGACTTTGGAAACATCAGTAATTAGCCTCTCTGAACCTAGGTTTCTTTATATATAAAATTAAGGACTGGCATCAGTGATAGCTAAGGGGACATCCCTTCCAACTCTCAAAAGGAAATGACTGTCCTCAAGCAGAAAAATGACCATTTCATTCCCTTCTCGAGCTTTTATTGCAACCCACTTTCCAGGGCTCTGGAGTCCCCTCCTTCCTCTGCTTGTGCTCTAAAGAGCAACCATCCCTCTTTCTGCTGCACATCCTTCCTCCTCCTTATGTTCCTATGTTAGGAGCCTCTGTCCCCTTTGAGAATCAGCTCAAAAATTACTTTACCTGACTACCCTTCCCCCCAGCTGCTGAAGTTCTTCCAACTAAAAACTGCTCCTCCTAATTTTTCACTAAGGCCACACAAGCCTACTAATGCACTCAGTTACAAATGGACACGCCTAGAGGGCAGGGATATTTTCCCTTCTGTCTTTCTATCCCCAGCACCTAGCAGAGATTGCACAGAGCATCTGCTTAATGAAATGCCTGTTGACTGAGTAGTCAAGGATATCTATGGTGGCATGTTTACTGGGATTATTTAATCAAATTCCAATTTATATCTTCTTTCATAAATACACTGCAAGAAAAATCTTTTACCAGATACTTAACAATTCTTTGTGGTAAATTAGAAGAAGACAGAAACATCAGTTACACTATATATACTTACGCTATAAGTTTCTGGAACACATCCCAAAATCAAACAGCTATTTTTGTGTGCTATGCCCATCACCTAAAGCCCACCATTGGGCACTAGTAGTCCTGAGAAGAGTGCTAAAGGGCTAAGGACGCCAGTCATACACTTACATCCTCAATGATTCGTTCCGATTCTTCATCTGTTTTCCCTGGGAACCTGATCTTCATGTCTCGAAGAATAGACAAGGTCTGTCTTGTAAATTCTTCCTCTTGTTCTTTTGTTATCAAGTGCTGGAAAGGATCAGCCTTAAATCCAAAGAAAAACAGAGATTTGGAAGTTTTATTTTGCTATGATGGAAATGATGTTTCTGAGTAAAAATGATTTACTTTTATAAACTGCAGCAACTAAATAAAAAAGGGAAAGTAACCATTTATTCTGGAAGGGGGAAATGGAAGTGAGTGGTAATAACTTGTAGACATCACCAAAGAGCACACACATCCTCTGATGATATACAAAGGCAAGCCTGACTTTAAAAGGGTAATAAAGTCAGAATGCCTTTCACACACCAAAGAAATGGAACCTTTCTGAAATTATTCACCAAAAAGGAGAAGAAGAGAAAAAAAGCTCTTAAAACATTTTTATTTCAATTGCATTCTATACATGTGCTTCAGGTATTTCTTCTTGGCTAGAAAAATGATTATTCATTAACAACTGGGCCAAATTCAATCACTGCTGTACCTTGGCTGTTCTTTCAACAAAGTCTTTTATGTAAAAAACAAAACAAAACAAAACCAGCAGATCCCACTTCTAGAAGCAGATAACCCCAGGGAAGCAAAAGTATAACGCACTTACTGCAGGATGTTTGGAAAAACTGAAAGAAAAATGTACACCTGGGGGCAAAATAAGCTGTGAAACTTTTTAACAATACTTCTCTGAGACTGAGTGGTGATTCTGAATAAATGATGTTTTCAACATACAAGGGTACAGCAAAAACAAAACTCAGTTTATAGATTAGTATTCTCTTTCTAAGGAGCTTATTAAGAGGTGATAAATCTTTTGAGATTTAAACAATTAATTCCATCTTGTAATATCTGCATCAAAGAAGGGCAGTAAACATTCTCCCAGCCTTATGGGAGATAGAGAAATGATAAAAGCAAAAATATTAAACTCATGTAATTTTCAATACAATATGACTACTGTATAAGCAGAAATTTAAAAACCCAACCCAGAGCCTAGCTACAATATAAGCCTCAGGCAAATCATTCAGGACTACCTTAGGGAGTTCTTTCTATTCTTTTAATAACTAAGCTGATCTGGGTGAAGTCCAAGACTGAGCAGTGTGATAAGACTCAGTTCCGAACTGTCATTGCTTATGTTATATGGAGATTCTCTTGCACTATTTCCAATTTGGTCCTTTTTACCATGCAAATTCAGATTAGAGAATTCTATTTCATATGAAAGGAAAAAGGATAAAGTGGTTGACTTACCATTGGAGTTTCATTAGGATCCATGCTATTAGGTTGGGGTAAACTTCTCAAAGAAGAAGAAGAACGGTTCAGAGACTGAGATCTGACCCCATACACTGGACGTGAGACTTGGAGGGTTTGTCTGGCAGAAACAGGGCGGTGGTCAATCATGGATGGATTTGCCGAGATGGAGCGAGGACAGCTGAGTGAGCGTCTGATGGAACCTATGGAGAAGGACTTGCTTTAGATCCCTGCAATACTAATGGAAAGATCCAAGGCTAGTTTCTCAAAGACAAATACCTGGGGTGGTAGGAAACTAGGAGTGGCTGAAGAGTCAGTGGTACACGAACAGTAAATATGATGGCTTCAATGTATGAGCTGAAGTCCTGTTCTAAAAGGAAAGGTCCCCCTAAGAAGACTGTAAAGAAATGAAATGCCACAAGCCAAGAATGAATGAAAAATTTCCTAAAATCACAGAATTGAGAATTGGAAGGAATACTTCAGGGTCATCAGGTAGCAACCATCTCAAATTGGAATCTCTAGTTTCACTACTACTAAATTAAGAGTCTCAACTCATATTAACAGAACAGTAACACTAACTAATGTGGCACTTTAAAGTTCACAAAGCACTTTCCTGAAAACTACCTTCTGTTATTATTCTCATTTTTTTCATCTGAGGAAAAAAAGGCAGATTAGTGGTTGCCCAAGGTCACACAATTTTTATGTATCTGAGACTAGACTGATCTCCTTCTACCTCCAATTCCAACACATTCTCCACTGTGATACCTAATTATCTTTTTATCTCCTTGTTTTACCTAGTGCCTCACTTAACACATGCAGTACTCAAAGAAAAACTGCTGAATTGAAATGAGTGGGTATGAAAGCAGATGAAATCCCTTTTGTAAAAATTAATAACTTTTGATAAAAAGTAATAGAATATGTATATATGTGTACATATATACATATATAATAGAGGAAAGAGAGAAAGACAGGGAGACGGAGAGGGAGAAGGGGAGAGAGAGACTTTTAATGTGGTTCCCCTTTAAATGGTGCTCTCTGAGCACCCAATATATCTGATTTACCTTTGAAAGCTTCTGTGGGATAAAAAATGCATATGCCCAATATACAAGGGGAAAAAAATCCCTGATTCTAAGAGGGAGTTCATGGGCTTCACCTTACTGATGAAGTATAATAACTATTATTCTCATCTAGATTCTAAGAATATTGCCAGTTCTGAGAGAAAAATTCCACATACATCTCAACCAACAATAGTATATGACTTTTTAGATTCCCATTGTGTCCTAGATTCTGGGATACAAATTTCAAAGAGTTCAAAAGGAGCATCATTAAAGATCCCAAGGATTAGAATCATAATCAGTAATATAGATCCTAAGAAAGACTGGTGATGGGATGATCTCCTTAATGAAATGCTAAAGACACAAAGCAATGCCTGAATTACCTGAAGGGATTTGTATGTATGTGTACCAAAAGTTGCCAATGAATAGTTTTTGGGTTTTTTTTTAATATGCACAAAAGATGGAGGCAAGGCCTATCAAAAGTTAATACTGAAGCTCAAAATGAGCTGGGATGTTAAAGGAACTGAGGATAACTGAAGGTATGGTTTGTTGTGTTTTTTAATACTTAGGTTGGGAGTGGGTAGGAGGATGTTCAATAGGTTGCTGTTTGGGATGAATTGGGATGATAATAACTAACAACAGAAAGAAGGCAGAAATACTTAAATCTGATTTTCCTTTTCTTCTTCTCTTAGCAGTGCCATGACTAAATTGTTAGATCAGGAGAATGCTGCAAATGCAATTTTCAGCAATTTTAGCAAAGCATTTAAATCTTTTGTGCCATCCTTATATAAAAGATGGAGATATGGGTTTGACCCCAACAGATAGGTAGATTTTGGAATAAGATGAATTGTAACACTCAAAGAGAAGTTACCAACAGTACTATGTTAACTTGGAAAAGGAGTGCTGAATGGAATTGACTGGGACTGTGATATTTAAACTTTTATTAGTGACCCGCATAAAGGCAGAGAAAGAATACTCATCAAACATGCAGACATCACAAAGCTCCAAGGGAGAGTAAGCCCATTGAATGCCAGAAGACAAATCCCTCATGACACATTCACTAGGGGTGTGTGTGTGTGGGTGTGTGGGTGTGTGCTCGATGACATCCTAAACAAATCACTTAACCTCTCCTATACTCAGGGTTCCTCATCTGTAAAGGGGATTATTCTCCCCTACGGTCACATAACCAGTAGTTTTCAGAAATGAGACTTAAATCCATGAGGAAATTCAAAAGGGCTAAACATAAAACCTAACACTTGAGTTTTAAAAACTCCCCTTCAAAAATACAAGATGGGGAAGACATACCTGGGTAGCAGTTTTTATGGGAAATATTTTGGGATATTAATGGACTACAAGTGTAATATGTTTCAACCATAGTCTATGGTAAAAAAAAATATGAAATAGTCAAAAATATAATGAGCTCATAGCTGCATTAATAGGCTTAGATTCCAGGAGAAAGAAGTGACGATGCCACTGGACATTTTGGGATGGTCCCACTAATAATTGTAGTACTGTGCTGCATTCTTAGTACCACAGATTAAGGACAGGTATTGATCAGCATCAGGCCATCCGGAGGAAGGAAATCATACTGGTAAAGAGAATAGAGTCCCACTGTAAGAGGCTCTGGTTCAAAACTGGAGAGTTCAGCTGTCATCAAGTATTTAAAACATCTTTGAGGGAAAGAGGGATTAGACTTACTTGTTCTACTCCCCAAAGGACAAAAGAACAGAGAAGCAAATCTGGGTCTGATGTGAGAAAAAACTTAATAATTCAAGCTAAAGAACAGTGGAGAGGACTGCCTTGGAAACAGTGGCTAGATGACTGTGGCTTCCGTTTATTGTAGTATCAATTACTTTCCAGATTATGGGTGGATGTAATGTCTCTAATGTCCTTTTCAACTTTAAGAATCTATAATTATGGCACCATTTCAATCGAAGGGAAAAAAAGCTCTGGGAGGTAGGGAGAGAAGCATTAACAAATCAGCTGCTCTGCATCTGACAGACTCTCCATTCATATGTGATACCAGTTACAGTTAACAACACTTCTCTCAGGGCAACTTGCTTGACTGATGGATCCCATACAACATTAAGTGTCTACTACCTACAAGGAATTGCTAGGCACTGGGGAAAATAAAGACAGAAAAATCCTTGCCCTCAAGTAACTTATGTTCTCTTGATTACATGGTGCAAATAAGCCCAAAAGAAAAAAAATTCTTTAGTTAAGGGTGGGGAAGGGCAAAAGCCTTATCCTCAGAAGTTTGTGCTAAGAGTATGTGTGTGTGTGTGTGTGTGTGTGTATGTGTGTGTGTGTATACATACACACACATATATATATTGTTGAGCCAATTTACCAGAGGTGGAATTTATTTATACACATTCTAAAAATTGTGAAAAACTACTTAAACAATTCTTTTCTCTGACCCTTTTCTATCAGTGCACAGTATGTCCCATTTGGGATTAAGAGGCTGTAAACATAATAGGTCTAAACTCCTTCAACTGGCTCCATTAAATACATGCAGTTTACCTATAAATCAGATGGTTTTTCTATCATCCATTAGCATTTATTCCTGAGAAACAGTAAAAGAAGTTTGTTTATAATGTTCTTCAGGTTAGACAAAAAACAAAGCACAAAATAAGGAGACATCCTTCACTATATTTTACCAAAGATCAAAAAAAGAAAATATGATTAACAGAAGGAGAAAACATATATTAGGAAAGTCTTCAAAAGAGAAGAATTATACTGAGAAGACGTGAAAAATAACACCCATATTTTACTACACTCATTTGTCTGACTACAACTTTTAAGTTTCTTGGTCTGAGAACAGTTTCTGAGATAACATTACATTGTCTCTGAGATCATTTCGGAATCAATAATTTTTGCCCTGACCTTTCTTCAACCGCATCCCTCCCCCATCAGTCAGTGTTATGTGGAGTAGTTAGCATTATCTGGGAGAGGGAGAGGGAAGAGAGATTGAATAGTTGTGGGTAGAGGAACCTTAGCTCCCAAAATATAAAAGGAAGAAACAGTATGAAGCAGACAATTCATATAAGGACATATTCAAAGTATTCAGGATCACTCTAAGAAGCAAAGGACTAAATGGCCTCCAAAACACAACTAATTACTGAATGAAAAGAACTGCTAAAGTAGAGAGCACATAACATCTACCTTTATAAACAGGGTTAGTTTAAACAGGAAAAGGATAGGGAATTATTTACATAGTCTAGGTCTCATCTGAAGGCCAATGGAAAAGATCTCTGATCACATGATTTCCTTCACTAGTCCTGCCATTGTACCTGATATTCTCACATTACTCAGCCCTTTGGATTAACAAAAATATTATCTAAGGGAAGTACCACATTAAACTCTTATTGGCTATGCAGTTCCTAGTTCAAGTGAGCATCTAGCCACCTTATCAACTCCTAAAATAGGGTGGATAACTTTCAATATGAGGGAAGGGATCAGGAAAAAATCCTAAACAAGAGATGTCATAGGGATCAAGATGGCATAACAAAAACCAAAGGCAAAACATTATAAAACATAGGATTCAGATCCTCCAAACTGCCTACAATCTTGCTGAGGGCACAGGGTTGTCATAGATACACAGATCAACCCACCTAGAATCAATGAGAAAATGTATGTTGGTATGTGGGAGACAACAGTTGTGAAAGAAAGGGCACAAAGAGAATTAGAGAAAACGGGAGGGTGGCTAGATGAGGGTGGCCGAGGAGAGTCAGCAAATCAACTATTCAACTATCCAACAGCAGTGTGGGTCAAACTGGGTCAGAACTCCCATTTCCCATCAGGAGTCTTTGGGACCTCACTGGTCCACTCACCACAGAGCCAGTCTCTGAAACCTCAAATCTCATCATCTGAGGAGGAAAAGACATTAGAGAGAAGCCTGATAAAGAAGGAACCCCTGTCACTCACCAAGGCTTCCAGAGGTCCAGAGTCCACAATGGGCTCCCCTTGCATGGGAAGGGGAGGGTGAAGGAATTGCTTTTATTTTTTTTTCAAGCACTTTGGCTTAGGCTTTCAAGTCACTGGTTCTTTCTTAAGCTAAAATTCACTCACTTACCAGGCTGTGCAGTAAATTTCCACTTGCGGGAATCAAATTCATAAGGGGCTTTCTTTTGATTGAGTCTATTTGGGAACTCTTGCTCAGTTTCATCAGATTCGGAAGACTCCTCAGTGCTTTCATAACTGCTTTCACTACTGTAGTTCTTTTGCCTTTTCAGTATTTGTGAACTTTCAGGCATGGAA
Organism: Myrmecobius fasciatus; assembly: GCA_023553655.1. Taxonomy (NCBI): domain Eukaryota; kingdom Metazoa; phylum Chordata; class Mammalia; order Dasyuromorphia; family Myrmecobiidae; genus Myrmecobius; species Myrmecobius fasciatus. The sequence goes on from JAJPUD010003195.1 coordinate 217,484, forward strand.
TGCAGAGGCTAAAATAAAAAAGATCATAACAGTATTAACTGATTAAAAGTTAAATCAAACACTGGTGACACGATAAGCTGGTCATCTAAATTATCCCTTTTCTTTGAAAGTGACAGGACTAGTTAGGATCCCAAAGGTGCTCACCAACCAAGTCACCTTGACAAAATCCCTAACAACTGTTCTGAGATGCGCTCCTGGGATCAGGGGATTGATCATGGAGCATTAGAGGTGATAGGAATCACATTTTATAGATGCAATACCTAAGGGCTAGGAAGGAGAATGATGCCCAAGATCACAAAAACAGCAAATATCAGAGGTAGGCTTTGAGCTCCAGTCCTCTGTACTCCTTCTAATGTCCCACACTGCTTCCAGATGCACCCTCACCTCTAAGAACCCCAACCAAAGGGCTAGAATCATTTATGAACAAGAGCCAAAGTCTTAGGGTGAAGAGAACCAAGTGGCTAAAATCAAAGGTGACAGAGGCCAAGGCAAAGGAAAAACTTATAATTCTGGGAGATGAGACCAGCTGTGTGCTCTCTCATTCTCTATTTTTCTGTGTCTGTCTCACTGTATCTCTCTATCTCTGTCTCACACACTCTCTCTCTCCTTCTCTCTGTCTCTTTCTCTCTGTTTTTGTCTCTGCCCATCTGCCTGTCTGTCTCTCTCTCTGTCCCTCTCTCTCTCTCACACACACACACACACACACACACACACACACACACACACACACACACACACCTGGGTTTAAAAAAGAGGCAACTGAGAAAGCTGCTATAGATACAGCAGAAGTAACTTAGAGTTTTTGCCTCAAGTATAATTTCTCAGTTTTCAGCTATAAGATATCTAAAAATAAGAGATCCTGCCTCCCCCTTCAACATATGTGCCATTAAGCAAGTATCCCCATTATGCTTAATTTATTTTTTGTTTTTATTATAATTATTGTTATTACTTTATTGTCATTTTTTAAAAATAAAAAATACAATTAATTATTTTTTTTAAAATTTTATCCAATCTTCAGTTTGGTCATAAGTTTCATGGATCTTTTGTCAGACGGTGCCTAACTCTAACACAGATGCTCTTACCAAAGTGAAGCAATCCTATTTCCCTTTCCCTATGCTACAGAATAAATGAAGTGTATAATATGGAAATTAGCATGTTGTGAGTTTGTTTTTTTTGTTTTTACAAGGAAGAATCATGTCATGTTACCATGTTATAGTAGGTCTCTGCTGAGAGCCACCTGTTTCTAATCCTCCGATATGACTCATTCTCAACAATTCCAGGTAAAGGAAGAGAGAAATTAGGCAAGATCTTCCTTACCTCAGAAAAGCAAGCCTAGCCCAGCACAAGATGTATTTGCTACATTTGCTATATGGGGATTTCAAGGGTTGTTTACTACACACACCATATGCCTCCTGTTACTAATGGGAATAATTACAACTGTGTCCTTAGTAATTCCATGTAAAGTGAAAAAGAAGACGTAACAGAAGCATAATCAATGACAGAATGATTGGGTATCATGAGGATCCATTGAAATAATGACCTTAGCTGAGCAGAATAAAGATCCCATCCAAAGTACTGGGAATACAAGCCAATCTGAAGACTGGTCTTTCAGAAGGATACAGAAAGGGGAAATTTCCCTAATACTTTGGGATACTAGCTTCTTTTTATAAGAAATGGTTTAAATTGAATTAAGCACCTACAATATTAAAAGCTGACTCTCCATTAGTTCAGACTAATTTGCCATTCCTTGAAAATGTTTTGCTTTCCTATCCCTTTTGTGCTCTGTCCTGTATGACTTCTTTACCAACTCTACTCTCTGCAAATCTAACCTCACTCCAAAGTTAACTCAAAGAAGGTTCCTCTAAGACATCTTCTCTGATGTCCTTCCAACCTCCAGTAGGGTTTCTCTTCTCATTCTCATGATACTCCTCCAAGTTACATTTATCTGTATATATTTAGGTGTCATATCCCTCAGCAGACTGCAAATTTCTTGGGGCAGGAACCATCTCTTTTCTATTCCTGCTATCAGTGTATAGTATTGTACCTTGTATGCAACAAGTGCTCATATAGCTACTTTGAATGAAGATTGACACTGAATACATTTGTCAAACATTTTACACATTATGAAGTAATATTTGAGTAATAAATGGATTAGTATGAACAGAAGTTATTTTGTGCAATTAGTAAGACATTTTTCAATAGTGTCCCTTCAGAAGAACTAGAGGCCTTGGACAGGCTTATTAATGTAACTTTAAGATATGATACCAATTCCAAAGTTCTCTATGAACTTTAATGGCACATAGACTTCCCAAACCTTTAATAAATAAAGGCAAATGGATGGTTAAGCCCTCATCATATTTGTAAAATCTGGCCCAATGGAGCAACCATATATTCAAGTGATACATGTGCCAGTACATATGTATCAACAAAGTAATAAATTGCATAAACTACATACAGCAAAGTACCTAAACATACTGGAACCTATACATAAACTGTACACATCGTTTTCCATCTTAGTAGATAATATTTTTCAGTCTTTCTAACACAGAGATGTTCATCAGATCACCTCTCCATTTAATCTTGACTTCCTAAAAATTAGCTCCAGTAGTTGACATAATTCTTCTCACCAAAGCACAACAGTGATCAGTTCAATAGTTTACAAATGGCAGTTACTTTCAAAACAAAAGGATGCTTTGTAACTCTGTTGCAAAGTCTATGGGTAACAATACTGATTAGAAGCAACAATCTACTGAAAAAATATATTTCAAATGTAAACTTGTGAAATACCAATTTCATTCACTTGAAATGCTGCTTCTATTCTTCCTTTAACAAAAATAATTGTCCTGTTTCGATTTAAAAGTACACTGAATTAGTAAAGGGACAATTAGTTAACATTTAGAAAAGGGAATGGTGATCACAAGAACCAACATGGTCTCATCAAGAACAGGTTATTACAGATGAACTTCATTTTCTTTTCTGGCAGAGTTCCTAAGCTGGCAGATCAGGGGACTGCTATAGATTTTGCTTACCTAGATTTTAGCAAAGCAGTTAAGTTCCTTGTAATGGTGTTATTAAAAAAAAATTGAAGAGAGAGAAGTGAGCACAATGATCTTGTGTTATATATTCAGAACTGGTTAAATGACTGGACCCCAAAAGACATCCCTGAAAGACATGTCAGCATGGAAACAGTCACAGCTGAGTCCTGTAAGACTTGGTATTTTTATCTAGGGCTCAGATAAAGGCATCTTTAACAAATGTGAACATGAAACAAAGCTGAGAGGAACTAGAAGACCAGGGCAGGCTTCAAAGACATCTCAATCAGGAAAAAAATAACCTTAATCACTTAGTCATGAATAAAATTCACAAATATGAGATAGGGAAGATATTGGCTAATACAGAAGTTGGTATCAATATGCTCTGTGGTAGCAACTCAAAGACAAAGAGCTGCTCAGAAAACAGTCCAGAATCAAGAAGGTAACAACTTCACAGTGAACTCTACCCTGGCCATAAAATGCCCGAGGACTGGACTTAGTGGGGTGCGTAATAATACAATATAAAGGACAGTGATCAGCTCCAGAATCCAGAGTCAGGTGACCTGTTTGGTAAGAGAATTAGAGATCATGTCTTGAGGGGTAAGGAGAGCTGAGGGGCAGGATAAATGACCTCAAGTATTCCAAAGGCAGTCATGGGACAGAAGGAAGCAGAAGTGTCAGAGAGGCCCATTAAGGACTAATGTCAGAAAGAACTTCCCAGCATTTTGTCAATAGATTTCCTCTCATCCGATGTCTCTGAGAGAAAGATATAAGGATTAAATATTCTCCTGCTTCTGCTCACTTCACTCTGCATCAGTTTAAAAAAAGCTTTCCCAGGTTTCTCTAGAAATTTCTCTTTCATCATTTCCTCTATACAATGTTCTGTTCTATACCATAATTTGTGCATGTGTATGTATACAAAAAATTAAAATATATGTTGCATATGTACTTTAGTTATGGTATGCATGTGTATGTGTATGTTTATGCATACATATATAAAATATATATTGCACATGTACCTGTATATATTGTATAGATGTATTGTACATCTATATAGGTATGTATATACATGTATATACATATATAAAATATATATTACACATGTATGTGCATTTATTGTATCTACATGTGTGTGAATGTAATATACATATGCAGGTATAGATAGATGTGTAAAATAGACATATTACATGGGTAATATTTTCCATCACCCACACAGTGTCCCCAATGTGTGCTTTGGGGATACCTTGTCTGGATGCCTATGTGCACATGTGGAGTTTTAACTTTTAATAAGTTATCCACAAACTACAGTACCCTACATGCATGCACACAGATGCCCGTGTATGAGAAAGCACCCGCTGTGCTGTGTCCGAACCTGTGTCCATTCCTCCCTCTCCCTCTCTTGAGGTTCTCCCTTCTCCTGTTCAGGACCCTGCCTCCAGTCCAAAGGCCAGCCACTGGAAGCAGCACTCTGGCCCATAACTGGCCTATTTCCAGACAACAAGGCTGCGGTCTCCCTCCATGAGAGACACAGGCCCCAGCATTAATGTCCCCCCTCAGCACCTCACTGGACCACATTTACAAGAGCAGCCTGGCAGGTGCTGATCCACAATGGGTAGTGCAGACAAAACCGTGCACCTGTCAGTGACTTTAATGGCCTGAGATGGGAGAAAAAAACAGCCGGGGAAAATGTGGATTCCCAGACGGCCCCTTTTCCGTAGCCACTGAGTGACCCAGGTAGGTCTGATAAGCAGTTAGGGCAAAACTCAGCACAGAGGGAGGGAAACCCCGAGACTGACCGTCATCCCACTTCCACAGGCTATCCTGGTCCCCGACTCCATATTTCTCATCAGGTGGCCCGGTCTGAGTGCTATGCTCACTGTGGCCAGCCTAGGGGCAGAGACTACTTCTAACCTAAAGCACAAGAGAAGGTACCTTGGGTCCTCGAGGCCTGACAGCTTTCCCCATTAACTTCTCATCATCTATTTCACACTGCTCCAGAAGGTCCAAAATATCTTCTTCCTAAAAACATGAAGTCAATCAATCATCCATTAATTAGGGAACTCACCTCCATCAGAATACTGAAAGGATTTCTGAGAGTATTTACTGAACCTAATGACTTGTGCTACAGAACAAGGCACAGAAAGATTCTGGAAGGCTACAAGTGAAGGACATTTTGCTAAATGGGGAACCAGAGCCAGCGCAGATCTGAAAGATGTTACACAATGAGTTGAGGTCATCTTCTATGTGGCACTCTATTTAAAACATACATTTAATTCAATTGATGAAATCAGCCCAGTAACTTTATTTATTAATTTTTTTTAGAAAAAAAGCACAAAACAAAAATCTGGCAGTCCACCCCCATTTTCCCAGTCACATTTTTCATACACTATTTTTTTTTACATTAGAGATCCCATCAGATAGCAGTAAGACTCAACAGCCTGCGGATTCTTGCTGGTCTAGCGGCTTCTCTTCACGCCAGGCTAACCTCAGGTCCTGGGCTAACTAGCACACCTGAACTAAACAGTTTGTTTTTAAATTTTACAATAGCATCTTTAGAAACTTCATGAAATGTTTTCATTTTTAGTGAGAGTACGATCAGTCCATAAGGGGATTGAGAATCTTCTGTACTCTGCTCCAACACTCCAGCTTCTGTAATGTTCTCCAACTTGACATTCTCTGAAGACAGGAGGAAAAATTATCAGAACACACAACCAGGTGCAGGCTGGGCATAGCAGAGCAAAGCAACACTAACTTATCAACACCAAGAGAAGCCGATTGATTGATTGTTCTTTGAGTTACTTTTTTGACCCTTATTAATTACAATAGAATTTCACTATTAACAAAATTGATTTGTCATGGAGAGTGCTCCATATTCTATACTCTGGCATAGAACAATGGACTCTTGGTACCCCATTCAAGAAGATTAGATTATTAAAATGTTCAGGGAATTTGTTTAAAAGTTTCATTTTTGGGGTTACCTGCATAGTAAACTCTAAAAATAGCAATGCAGAGAGATTCCAGAATTCTTTGAGGAAAAAAATTTTTGAAATGAACTCTGCTTTCCTTTCTCAGATACAGAGACCAGGTGGCTTTTCAATGTCAGCAGAGGGCTTTTTGAAAGGGGCACTACACTAAGATCCTATCCTCTCTCATATCTATTTCTTCCTCCTCCAAAGACTGCAACTTTTTCAAAATAAAATCTATCTGAACACTCAAGTTTTAAAAATACTTTTTTGTAGAGAACAGAGATGAAAACAAATAACTCTGATAACCTTGATAAGGTTAAAAATCAAAATAACATTGAATTTCTCTATCATCAAATATTAATAATGGTTTTACATCTTTTCCAACTAGCATTTTTGAGTAAAATTATGTGATAATCAGTTTTACAAAGCACTTCCCCTTTTTTTTAAATCAAAGGGATGAAACCATGTCAAGTCTTCTAAGGACGGGAATTTGACATGGAAGAAAATCTCTATTCAAGGCATCCTATTGTATCTCAAACAAGTGTCACTTGTGTAACAGTGCTGACAGCAGGCTCATCACTAAACATACAGCTGCCACTCTTAAAAAGTTTTTTTTAAAAAATCTTAAAGCACATGTTCCTAGAGGTGAGCAGTGTCATCTCTATAAATGAAGCTCAGTGGAATGGCAATCATAAGCTCACAGCTACAGAACTGGAAGGGCTCTGAGATGCCATCCAATGCATCCTCATTTTACATATAAGGAAACTGAGACCTAGAGAAGTTGCATGACCTGCCCAGTCCTATGCAGATAGCATCAGAGGAGAAATGCTCTTTCATTTTCTAAGTATTTTTGTATAATATAACTTTATAAAAAAATTAAATTTGCTGAAAAATCCTTGAAATGAAAAGTACTTCTGGAAGTTTTGTGATGTGGTCTTATTTTTTCATTGAGACTGAACAAAAAGCATTAAGGTATTCATTATCTCCTCAGCTTATGAACTGGAAACAGAAAAAGAATATAATCTTCATTGTCATTATTCAAATTGTGAGGGCCTCAAGTCAATTTTAAAGGCTTCATATTCTAATAAATTTATGCCTATTTTGAGCTAATTTTCTAAAATCAAAACATAGGGAATATGTACGTGCACACACATTTGCTTATGCTTATTAAAATGCAAATATACAGTAAAGATATATTTCTAAGATCTGGTGATTTCACACATTCTACATAATTATGTCACCTCAAAGGGAGTTATGGAATAAATCATTCCTCATTCTACTTCCAGGAGAATTAAATGTTAATTGTGAACAATTTGAGCAGTAAAGACAAACAATTAGAAATTTCTAGAAACTGTAGACAGTACATACTCACAGAATTTCAGTTTAGAGACCTTTTCTGGGTCTCAGACGAAGGTAGACCCTGGGGACTTTTCCAACCATAAAACTTCGGATTAACCAAATAATTTACCTTAAGGCTCTATGGCATAAAGTAGTCAAGAAGCAAAGTCAGGATGTTCCAACTGAAGGACAGGGAATTTTTCCTACCCGAAGGTGTTCATCCTTACTTATCAAGTACTAACTACAGGACAAAAAACAATTTTTTCCAGCTTTCAAATAAACTTGGCTTTACTCAAAAAAGCATACTAACTTCCCTAAACTGAGAGTCCTTATGGTCATGTGAAAGGATGAAAAAAAAAAAAAATAAGGAATAAAAAATCCAAGCAAAAATAAGAAGGCTTAAGGGCTGCACCATAAGTACAGAAATTTGTTTTCTGTTTTTCTTCATTTAATTTAGGAAAATTAAAGCTGAGATCGTAGGAAGGATTGTAAAAGCAATAAACAAACTTCCTAAGCGATCAATGATGCTAGCACCAGAGGGATGGACATTCCCGATGAAGTATCATCAAATCACATCAAGGTTTCAATTTTTGGATATGGAAGAGTTAAAACCACGACCAACAACCTCTTCTAATTATTTCAGTGTCTTTAACTACAGTGTATGTGAATTCTCTCCTTTATTCTGAAATGGTTCTTTTAAAGGTAAAAAAGTTTGAGAGATACCTTAACTCAATGAGAAATGTATGAGAATAATAGTACCTTATAAGGGTTTACTTGGATTCATTTGTCGGTCATATTTAAAGAAGACAGTCTTACCTTCATTCTTTTTAAAGGATTATTCAATTCTCGCTGAAATAAAGATGCTCTTCCCGAAAGAAATGTCTGAAAGGCAGTGGCCAATAATTGCTCATATTTTTCAAGTAATGATTTGTCTTCAGGAGGATAAATTCGCCTGCAATAATAGCAGACAAACATGCTAAAAAGAAGCCTCCTTCTAATAAGTAACCATCGAAATAGTACCTGGAGAATCACCATCAAACACTATGATTCAATGAAAAACAGAATACATTTTTAACTAGAAACTCTTTAATTCAGGATTTACTAAAATGCCCAACCTATCTGAAATGTTCACCAGCTGATTCAACTTCTTATGCAAAAGGATCAAAAAGGATTTTAAAAGACAAGAAAAAAAATAAGACTTATGAGTCTGGTTATCAATTGTGGGGATAATATGAAACCAAAATAACACTGCTACCTATTTGTTACTATAATTTTCTGGTTTTGCTGTAAAGAAAAGCTTTTCTTTGAAAAAGATTTGCTCATCAATCCTTTGAAAGGCAATGAATGTTTACCAGTCAACTGAGGGGAAATAAACTATTTTAAACAATTAGGGAACAGAGACCATTTCTTTTAGGTACCTTTATACTGTTCTCACCATTACTTTCCACAATATTATGATGTGTGCTCTTGATAACAATAATAAACTGAGCCTGGATCTTCTTCATAGACAAGATGACTGGAGATTCAAGATAATAATACAGATAATTTCAGAAAAAAAAAACATCTTTTAGGAGGCTTTACTGAGAATGAGTCATAACTCATTCTATCAGCCTGTCCTTTTTAAAATAGATAGCAAGCTCCATCTAAGACTTCCTTATTCTGTTATGATCAAACTCATAATTCTTGTCACAGTGGCATGGATTTTCTGGCACATAAAACAGTATCTATAGACTGGAGCTAACAGGGATTCATTAACTGGATTAGCTGTTATGGGTATGTAAAAGAACTAAACATGCAAACTAAAAAGGAAGCAGCTCAGAGGTAGATAATTAGAACAAAACCACAATTTTGTAATGACTAAAACAGAGTGATGGTAACAGGAATGGAAAGAAAAGGATAGAATACAGATAAATAAAATGCCAAAAGAATAATTTAAAACTGTGAATAATCAAGCACTAAAATGATCAAGCCCACAAACATTTACTGAAGATTTAGTCTGTGCCAGGCACTCAGCTACATGCTCTAGTTCAGATTTGAGATTATTAACAGATAAAAGTATTCAACCTATGCTAGTTAATTAAGACAGACTTTTACATGAAAGTGGGGTTTGAAATTGGCCTCGAAGGAGACATGGGATTCAGCAAGGAAGGAGAATCACATCAGCAAAGACATGGAGGTGAAGAGAAGCAGAACATGATTACAGGGAAACAAAAAGTTTTGTTTCAATAAGTCCATTTGTGTTGGGAAATAGAACACAGACTGGTCAGGCAAACTGGAACTAGGCTAAAATGCCCTGAATATGGACAGACCACATGAAATAATGACACAGAGTCAGTCCCCAAGAGCCAGGCTCAAAATCAGCCTCAGATTCTTACTGACTGTGTTGTCTCTGGCTAAGACACTGACCCTCTATCTGAGCCCAGGGTCATTCATAAAAAGGATCTGACTCCAGGTTTAACTCTATGAGCCTATTAGCTCACCAGTGAGGCAATACTGAATGACTTTAAGTTCTAGAAAAGCACGAGAGACACAGATGTAAAGATTAATGTCACCAAAATGTACAAAAGTGGATTGGAGGTGAGAGAGCAATCAGAATGAAATAACTAGGTGCTGTACTAATCATGCAGGGTGGATGAAGAGGAAGAGATAAACATGAAATCCTATGAAGGAAAAGTCCCAATTTGGCCAAGGACCAAGTAACTGGTGATGGAGGTCAGGGAGGAATCCCAGATGATTCCTGTGTCATTGAGACTAAAATAATGGCACTACCGATTCCATGATGGGCAGCTAGGTGCCATTGTGGGCAAGAGCACAAGACTTGGAGTCAGAAGGACCTGAGTTCCAATCCACCCTCAGACATCTATCTACCAGCTGGTGAACCCATGTACATGAGCTGCACAGGTCTGACACATCATCTCCCCAACCTCCAATAAAAAAAATCTCCAATGGCTTTTTTCTGCTTCCAGGAGCAAATTCAAAATGATTTGACTGGCATTCAAAATCCTTCATAACTTAGCCCCTTGCAGCCTGTCCAATATCCACACACTTTCTCCCTCACCATGTACTCTTTGATCCTGTGATACTGGTGTACTGGCTCTTCCATAAACAAGACACTCCATCTCTGCACTCCATTCTCTGACTGTTCTCGATACTTAGAATTCTTTTCCTCCTCCACTGAGACCACCAACCTCCCGGGCTGCCTGTAAGTCTCAACTAACTTCTTCTAAAACCTTCAATTCTGTGGCTTTCCCTCTCAACTGTTTTCTATTTATCCTGTATATAGCTTGTTGGAATGTTTTCACAAGCACACTGAGGACAGGAGCTGTCTTCACTCCTTCCATGTCCCCAGCACTTGGCAGAGTGGTATATAGCAGGCATTTCATAAATATTTATTGTCTGATTGAAACTGGCCAAATTACTTTATGCCTAACTGCCTCAGTTTCTTCATCAACAAAATAAGTAATGATACTTACCTGAAAACACTGTTTCTAAAGCACTTGGGTAATGCCACAAGTTCTCTATAAATGCTATTTATTATAGTTAATAGAAGAAAAGAAATTGGGGGTGAGATTGTGGAAGATAAAGGTAACTGGCAACCAGAGATGTTGTGTAAACCGTAGTAAATACAGAATTTGAGATCAAGTATGAAGTCAGAAGTAGGGAAAAAGACCTTCTGAGCACAGAACCATCAGATGAAGCCACAAGAATAAGCTACTACTGGGTCTGTATCCCAAAGAGGTCATAAAAAAAGGTAAAAAGAGTCACATGTGCAAAAATGTTTGTAGCAGCCCTTTTTATAGTAGGAACTGAAAACTGATTGAGTGCCCATCAGTTGGAGAATGGCTGGATAAGTTCTGATATATGAATGTTGTGAAATATTATTGTTCTATAAGAAACAATTAGCAGGATGATTTCAGAGAGTTCTGGAAAGACTTATATGAACTGATGCTAAGTGAAGTGAGTGGAACAAAAAGAACATTAAGCATCGCAACAACAAGATTATATAATGATCAACTCTGATGGACGTGGCTCTTTTCAACAATGAAGTGATTCAGTCCAATTCCAATAAATTTGTGATGAAGAGAGACATCTACATCCAGAAAAAAAGATTATGGAGATTGAATGTGGATCACAACATAGTTTTTTCACCTTTTTTGGTTATTTTCTTGTCTTTTTTCTATCTCATTTTCCTTTCCTTCTTGATCTGATTTTTCTGATGCAGCATAATAAATGTGGAAATATGTATAAAGGAATTGCACACATTTAACATATATTATCCAGAGAAAGGAGGGAGAAAAATTTGGTACACAAGGTTTTGCAAAGGTGAATGCTGAAAACTATCTTTGTATATATTTTGAAAATAAAAAGCTATTAAAAAAAAAGAGAGAGAAGATTGTGGAGGGATGGAAATAAACCAGGAAACTGGACCAAAAATGTGTAGACCAAGGCAAAATTTATTGTGTTTCAAGGCATGAATTTTTAGGGAAGGGCCTAAAGGGCACAATGTGAATAGTTAATGAGGTAAGGAGAAAGGAAAATTTCAAGAAAGAAGAGGCAGGTGGTCCATTGTATTAACTGTAAAAGAGAGATCAAAGAAAATGAAGACAGAGAAAAAGGCCATTTAATTTCCAAAATCAATCTAGTGGAAAGGTAGAGATGGAAACAGATAACTAGAGTAATAAGAAAGGAGATGAAATCCTTTTCTCTACATTTCAAAACCCCTGACACAATCATTCCTTTTCTCATCCTTCACTCCAGTCTCTCACAAAGAAGTGACCCCTTTTTATCAAGAACTAAACCTGATAGACATTACTTTTATTCCACTCTCTCCCATCTTCTCCAACAAACTGAACCTGTTTCAATGATCCTCTCTCTACCCCCTCCCCACACACTCCTCTCCTCCTAGCTCCTTGTCATCCCCTCAAGCAACAATTCTCCATCCCTTCTCTTCATAGACAATCTCTAAGAAAAAGCTGTTCACAAGGCTTTCCATTATTTTCTCTCCTCTTATTCATTCCTCAACCTTCTGCAACCCAGCTTTAAACCTCACTCAATGAAAGTGTCCTCTCCAAAGTTACCACATTTCTAATTGCCAAATCTCGTGGTTTTGACTTATTCCTCCTCCTTAACCACTCAGAAGCCTGTGACACTGATCATCCTCTCTTTTGCCTCTCCTTTCCACCAGTTTTTATGACAATGCTGTCTCTCCGAGTTTTCTTCCTATCTGCTAGACTCCCTTCTTAGGATACTCTGCTCGTTCAGTCTCCTATCATCCTCTCCAAACATGAATGTATTACAAGGCTTTCATCTGGACCTTCTTTTATTCCCATTCTTAATTTTTCCATGCAGATGACTCTCTGATCTATATATCCAGCCCTAGTCTTTCTCTTGAACTCCAGGAGCACATCTCTACCACACTTCAAACTCAACATGTCTAAGACATAATGAATTACCTTTCCCCCATCTCCATCCTATCCCTCTTCTTTCTATCAAAGTTTCCACCATCCTTCCATAAAGGCATTTTAGCAACTTCTGTTTTTTTTTCAATTCTTTATCCTCTACCACTTTTACCTCTTAGAATGCTGTTTCCTACAAAACTCACTTTTACATAAAGACTTTCCTAATTCCTCCCTAGCTGTTAATACCCTCCCTCCTAAAAATGACATCATATTTGCAAAGGAAATAGATGGATTGGCAATTCAATTCAATTCAAGCATATGTGAAGCTTCAACTTTACATACCAAAAGCACCATGCTAGCCTCTGGTGAGAAAGATGAAACAGTACATGAAGGACATTAAAATTATTTTTAAGGTTTATTTTTCCTCCATAAAAAGGTAGATATCTTTTGGGGATGTGGAGGTCTATTGTGGCAACAGAAGGTAAAACTCAAGAGTAACAGGTACAAATTACAAAGAGGCAGATTTTGGCTAAAAGGAAAAGAAAAATCTTCCTAAAAGTTGGAATTATATAAATATGAAATAGACTTCTTTGTAAAGTATTAGCATTTCTCCATCTCTAGACATCTTCAAGCAGACACTGGTAGAGGTCAGGAAATCTAAGAAAGAACTGATAAAATTGTTGATAATAAGGGAATTTATCTGTAAAGAAAGGAGAATTTAACAGAACCACGTAGCAGAAAGTTGTGGGAACCCAGATGAGGAATCAACAATAATTATTAAAAAGTGGATTAGTTGATTCAGATTATCCAACTTGGCTATCTACACTGAATATAATAAATGATTGCTCTTCTCTCTGGTATATTTTGCCCATTAGAGCAAAAATTTGCTAACATGGAAGGTATTATCTTATGTAATAATTTTGGATATTTATTAAAAAATATTAAAATATTATCATTATTTTAGAATGCTTATTTTAAAAGGAAGTTATAATTGTACATTTTTTCCATACATATCTTATAGAGAAACAAAAAAAATTAAAAGCAATGGGAAATAAACAAAGAAAAACTAAAAAGCTGATTTTATCCGTCCAATACAGAATCAGATTCACAATGCATAAGTGTGTCCTAAGTACAAATACTGAGCCCACAATTTACATGCAGTGAAGACTAAAGTGGAAGTCTTTCTGAGCCAGTAAATGCACAGCACTACTCACTGAACACATCCAGAACGGCTTTAGGGCACGGCATGATATTTGGTACATGGCAATTACAGACAGCATCCTAGCAACAACACAAAAGCTGCTGCCTTTATCGGCCTTATACAGTATTCACAAACTTGGACTATGGATGGCAGATGCCCAAAGAAACTCCTAAGGACTTTCAACATGCTCCTGGCTCTCCACCTTGGCCAGAGCAGATTGTGCCCAATGCCAGTGATAACAGTTAACATTTATATAATGTTTTAAGGATTACAAAGCAAGCACTCTGGAGACATCATCTCACTTGCCTCTCATAACAGCCCTATATGACAGACACTACAGGCATCATTAGCCATATTGCAGAATAGGGTGAAATGAAACGAAAGATATTTTGGCTTGTTTATGGACATTCAGCTAGCAAGGACTGAAGGTAAAATCCAAACTAAATCTTGTGATTCCAAGAGCAGAACCCCTTCCATGACAACACTGCCCCCAGTCCGTCCCTGTCCAAAATATAAATCGGGTTGCACAGACCTGGGATGGTCATCAAGCTCAAGTCTCTCACTTTACCAAGTTGGGAACTGAGACCAAAACCGAAGTGCCCTTCAAGGTTACACTGTGGCAGAACCAGAATTTGAATTAGGTATAATAAGGCCCATTTTATTCATTATATTTTCAGCAGACACATTCAAGGACAAAAGGAAGCCAGTACCATTTTATATTTATGGTTGCCTAGGAAAAAATTTTAACTCAACGCAGACTGTAAATAACTTCAAAAGTCCTCAAACCAGCCTGCTGCTGTATATTGGAAACTATGCAAAAGAATCGATAAACTACCTTGGTGAGTCAATCCAGGCTGCGGGCTGGAATCACAGAATACCAGAGTTGGCAAAGACCTTGGAGGAGGGGGAAAGGAGAGCAATCTGAAATGTGCATTTCCTCCTGAGGCAGAGGATGGCCCAGGAGATGCTGGGCTTCCAGTCAGGAAGACTTTTGTTCAAAGCCAGACTTAGTAGCTAGGTCATTTCACCTGTCTGCTTCAGTTTCCTTCTCTCTAAAGAGATAAC
>JAJPUD010003195.1:232494-265097 GCA_023553655.1 Myrmecobius fasciatus
CCTCTGCCTGAAGACTCCCAAGGACTTGATCCCCAAGTCAGCCCGCTCTACTTTGGGACGGCTCAGAATTAGGGATTATCTGCCACAATATCTTTCATCTCTTGGTCCAAGTATGCTGGCCCTCCAAAGCCTGGAGAACAAGTCTGATCAGCTCCAGCAATAGGGGCAAAGAGTCCCAGGAAACCCGAGATGGAGATATAATAAGGAGGCTGGTCTGGAGAGAGGGTCTGGAAAGCCCGACTTCTGCAGGGAAGGAGGCAGCACTCCACATCTCCTGCTGTCTTGTTCTTCAGGAGGCTTTTCTTACTGAAGCCTACTTAGAGCAGCCAGCTCAGGTACTGCCTTCTCCATGAAGTCTCTCTCCACCATCCATTTATGTCACCTCTTCCTCCTCAAATTTCCCCAAATTCTGTCTAGACCCACCTTGGCCCGATCACACTCCACACATTACTTTGTGTAACATTTGTTATGTCCTGCCTCCCCCCTCTCCCAAACCACACTGTCAGCTTCCCAAGGGCAGACATTAACATTTTTAAGCTCCATATCCCTGCCTGGAACCTTGTACTCTCCCCATGGTAGGTGAGAAATGTTTGTTCAAATAAACTGAAAATTCCCAACTAATAGAATCACAAAGGCTCCAAGGAAGTAGGGTGGAATTGGGGAGGAAAGACTCCAGGATGTTCTATGAGCCCAGATCTGTCAGCCTGAAAATCACTGCCCTTAATTTAGAAAATGGAAGCAAAAAATTTCTCTCCCCATTCTCATAATCTCTCTCCTCTCCTCCCAGCCTGACTCCCAAATAGAGGTCTCATCCCTTCATTGGACTGCCTCTTGATTGCAACCTATGTTTGTTTTAAAAAAGGCTTTTTGCCCTTGGCATCTTCTGGAATCCCTGGCCCAAGCTTGGTTTTCATAGTTCTAGCAATACTTGTACAAATTTGTCTTCATCCTCATTTGCCTCCAGTCCCTTCCCTGGGCAGGGCCACTATGTATGTATCCATCTCTCCTGATAACATCCATTTGTTTTGTCTACAGGCTGTTAAGAGGATGACCCAAGTTCTAGGTCTGCTATGATCCAATGCATCTTAAATCAGGTACAACAACGAGCAGATTCCTGCTCATGGGTAGGTGATGGTGGTAGGAGCCATCTGCAGTGATGTGCAAAAGGGCCCTGCTGAACTCCCAGAGTTCCCATCATTTCCCATCACCTCAGGAATCATGGTAACCTTTTTTCTCTCTCATTGTTCTACTTGAACACATTACTCTGGAGCCTTTCTTTGTCCTTCAGCCTCCCTCATTGGGTGTTAACTGTTAAGGGACGTCTATTACACTTTTCCATCATTTTTCATCCATTTTTACCATCTCTCCTGTGGACACCACCCTAGTTTGGGCCCTCAGCACCTCACAATTAATTGCTTTCTAATTGATCTCCCAGTCTTCTATCTTCAGGCTCTTCTTTCTCTAATCCATATTCTATAAAGATGGCAAAAGGATATACCTAAAGCACAGGTTTGACCATGTCACTGCCCTGCTCAAAAAGCTTCAGTGGCTCCCTATTACCTCCAGGATCAACATAACCTTCTCTGGCATTCAAAGCCTTTCACAATCTGACTCCACTGCCTACTTTCTAAATTTGTAACTTACTACTACCCAACTTCTACATTAAATGTTGTATCATTGTTCCTCATGTAAATATTCCATCCCCCATCTCATAGGCTGTTTTCCAGATCCAGAGATATTTGGTCAAGAACCAAATTATCAAGCCATTTTGGTTCTGTATGGGAGGAGAGGGAGCAGAGTGGAAGGAGGAATTTATTCTTCCTGCCTTTCTCAAAGGCATATATAAATGCCTAAGCAGCATTTTAAACAAATTTTAACTTAATTTAAACATTTTTATAAAGGTGGCTCTTTGGGTAAAAACAAGGCTTAGGCAAAGCTCACTTTCCGTCTAAAAGTGAAGAACTAAGTAGGGTGCTGTAAGCTGCCCAGATCTACCTACTTCAGCTACCTCTGGCCTTAGCTACATTCTGGTAGCATACATTCTCCCCACCAAGCTGTGGTCGCTGCACATCGAAGGGGCACAATTCCTTTCATTTCCCACCTCTTATTCTAATGTGATTCAGGTAAAACTTAGGTCACTAATGTCCTGCATGAGTCCCTTACTCTCTGGAGGAATTATAGGACGACACAGACAACATAAGAAATGATAAGACAGAGAAGCTTGTGACTTGGACAGGTGGAAGCCCTATGTACAATGATGCAATCAGGAATCCTGGGAAGTATTAAAGACAAGGAAGCTTCTTCTTCAGTTAAGTCTTTTTTTGTTTGGTTGGTTTTTTGTTTTGGGGTTGTTTTTTTGTTTGTTTTGTTTTGTTTTGTTTTTGCTGAGGCAATTGGGGTTTAAGTGACTTGCCCAGGGTCACACAGCCAGGAAGTGTTAAGTGTCTGAGGTTACATTTGAACTCAGGTCCTCCTGACTTCAGGTCTGGTGCTCTATCCACTGCACCAAACAGCTGCCCTTTCACTTAAGTCTTTAAATAAAATTAGAATTGTAGATTGAAACACAATTGATAGTAGTAAGGCATCAGAATCAGAAGACAACTCCTTAGCACTATTCTATAAAACATTTTTTGGTTGTTCGGTCATTTCACTATAACACATAAACCTCATCAAAGTACAGCCAGGGTCACATTAATTAAGGTATTTTCCCATGTGGTGGTCATCTAAAAGATGAGGGGCCTGGGCTAGGTGACCTCTTGGAGTTCTTCTGGCTCTTGGGATGAGAGATCGTGGTCAGTGACCAGCCACACAATGGCCTGAATCCGGGCCTGAATCAAATACAA
Organism: Myrmecobius fasciatus; assembly: GCA_023553655.1. Lineage (NCBI taxonomy): Eukaryota > Metazoa > Chordata > Mammalia > Dasyuromorphia > Myrmecobiidae > Myrmecobius > Myrmecobius fasciatus. The sequence goes on from JAJPUD010003195.1 coordinate 235,338, forward strand.
CACAGCACAATCAAACAATGACCAGAGAGAAATGAGCCAGGGAGAAGCCGACACAGGACCCCTGATTCCTGGGCACATCACAGGATCATATCCCAATGTCTTTGAGAATAATTTCTAGTTCCCCTGCCACATGAAGGAAGTAAATTTTTAAAGAGGTACTTTGGGATTAAATTAGGAAATTAGGAGTTTAAAAAATAAAGCAGAAGGAAAAAACACCCATTAAACAGAGGTAGGACACCCCGACTTTCTCCTGCCCCACGTCCCAAGGCAAGGCCTGCAGCCCGGCTCAACCTTTTGATCACACAAGAAAGCAGAAGCAGCGTTACCTGTAGTTCCCCATGTGCCGATTTTCATGCTCTTCTTTGGATACCTGCCTACGAACCTGGGCAAGTCTCTCTTTCTAGAAATTAAGAAATGTCACAAATGAAAGCTGACACGGCTCGCTCACCAGGAGGCTTAAGGGGCGTCAGGTTTGGTTAAAGCTATTCATACCAACTCCTCCTTCCTCCGCTCAAGTCGGTGCCGCTGTTTTTCCCAGTCCGAAGAGCCCGGCGAGAGCCTTTTCATCGAACCCTGACCATACAGTCTCTTCTGTGCCTCCGCTTTTTGTTTAGCCAAATTTCTCCTCTTGTCACTTGTCCTAAAACATGAAGAAGACTTTGTCACCTTAAAAGACTGACTGTAGGAAGTCTTGTTTAGGGGTTTTGCTTCCTTTTGGGATGGGGGGTGTATGTTTGGTGGGAATCCATACCTGCAATTTTATTGGGAAGAGCAGTGGGGAAATGCCATATAGGTCAATAATTCTGAAGAGAGAAAACCCAGAAACAGAGAAGAAATCAAGTGAGCCAGTGCCCAAGGAACAGTCACAATGGGGTTCTGTGAGAGATCCATCTCTCCAAACAATGACACCTATTTTTCTAGCTCCTTGACACTAAAAAACAGAATTGAGATCCAAAGTGCATGTAGTATACTGGGATTTTTGTTTGCCAATGTGGTGTCTGAGCTTCAAGAAAAGTTACAGTATTCATGGTGAGAGCTGGGCTGCACAACTCACAAGGGGACACACAACAGTGCCACCTACAAGACCGAGGGAAGTGTCACTGGAACAGGAGGAGGCACCCAGGGCATGGATTTTCCTTGACCACAACTTTGGCGAGATGACGTGCAGATTCCGCTTGCATAATTCTAGGACAGAGTTGTACAGCAGTTCAGGGCTAATGGAGGGATGGATGGTGCCTCATCATGCCCACACATGCCGGACCAGTCACAAGGATGATGAACAACACCGATACTCCCCTTGCGCATCCAAATGGACTACAAACAGCTAACCAGGGGGCTAGTTTGGGGCAGGCAACAGTCTGGTTGTGTGGACAGAAACAAAACCATGAGCATATGAAGGTGTCAAATTTAGATGGCACTGATTGAATGAAAAACCATCCAGTTTAAATCTCTGAAACAGAGCTACCCCTTGGAAAGTTTAAACTGGAGGGAATGAACCTGTTTTCTAGTCAGTTACTGATCCAAAAGTCACTTAAGGACCACACATCAACAAATAAGAGAAAAAGACCTTTTTTCTAAGAGGGAAAGAAATTTTAGATGTTCAACTGGACTGCCTTTTAAATTAGAAAATGGGCACATGGGCATTAATCAAGATTCTTTCATATTATGGGCAGGTGAACACAGGTGGGGGCTGGAGGGGATACAAGGAAAAAATAAAAAGGGGGCAGGAGAAAGAACAAGCTCATAGAATAAAACAGAGAGAGAACATCAGACACACACATAAGATAATCATATTCCCATGAAAGCACCAACTTTTAAGTAGAAAGGCATCTCCAGAAAAAAAAAAGACCCAGAAATTAAAACGACAAACTGAGAAACATAAACAGAAGAGAAATGGAAATCAAACAAATACATATAGAGACACAACCAGGGACAGTTTTTATGGAATTATATCTCCACTACCTAGGCTTCTGGAATAATGGCACTAATGACTTTTTAGAGCATGTTGTGTTTTTGCAATTCTAGACACAAATGTAATTACCATCTCTCGATACTTGGCTCACAAAGCAGAATGAAATTAAATGGCTTGTTTCTCAACATTGTCCTAAAAAAATAAAGATTTTATGTAACAAGGTATGTCAGGATATAGAACATAGATGATCAATTCCTTATGTTCCCAAATATCTAAATTTTTACCACTGAGGATTTCTACCAAGAAAATTGATTTTTCTACAAATCACTCTTCTGAGTTGAACACCCATATTTTCTCTTTTTCCGTAGCTTGGCAGAAAACAAAGACAGATAGGCTTGAAGGCCTCAAATCCTAGTACGCTATTAATGAGAAAATTAAGTAGACATCACATTTATTTGGAGTATTTATGGTTAACTAAAGTCACAATAGCTTTCTGTCTACCTCAGTTTGGCCAGGTCTTTTTCCTTCATCTCAAGCGCCATCCCGTAGTCTTTCCCAATGCTTTTTCTATACATTCTTATCACCCTTTTCCTCTTACTGCTTGTAATTTCTTGAGCCCTGGTCCACAGCATCCATCATCCTGGCCTTTTCCTTCTTCCCTTCTAACTTAGCAAGTGTCTCAAACTCCATCTCCATCTTGTGTTAGTAATCTTTGCTGACAACTGCCCCATCCCCACTCTGCTGGTCTCAGATGCTATTCCACTCATTTTCCATATGTAGACCAGATTTTTACTGTTAAATGATAAATCCTTAATCACAACAAAGGAATTAATTCTTAGTACTTGGGAGTGAGTCTTTGAAAAAATCTTATTACAAAATTGTCTCGGGAGGTCAACATAACTTTTATACTTCTTTCCTTCCGTCAACAAATATTTATTAAGCACTTACTGTGTGTACAGCAAAATGGTAAATATTGGGGACACACACACAGATTTTTAATGATATAATCCTGAACCTCAAGATGTTTACCATGTCATAAACGACACCACAATGACGGCAAATGACACCATAGTACATTGTGATATTTTAAATGACCAGGATCAAAAAGAGAGGGATCAACAAGGAGGGAAGGTGATAAGAGAAGGAAGAACATGGGAGTGGGGCTTGAACTGATCATAGAAGGAATTAAAAAGTCAACAGAAAAAGATGTAGAAAGAATTTATTCTAGGAATGGAGTGGAACATGATTTGTGCAAGCGCACAGAACTGGGAGAAGACAGATGAAATTTAATGATTTGACCACTGTTGGATCATCCAAATGGATCCGAATTTGGGTTGTGTGCACAGCATGCCCCTGCCCTCACGAAGCTTGCAGCACACAAAGAACCTAGTTGGAGAACAGCCTTTCTGGACGACTTCTTTTAACAAGTCCTAACAGAAGAAAAGACATTTAGGAAACCATTTAAGGAGAAGAGAAAAGAATATTCCTTCAACCTGGGAATCTCCATCATGGAGCAAGACTGAACATTTTCTTATGAGAAGACAAATGTTCTGTCCCTTCTAACTCTTATATGTACACTCTAAAGATTTCATGATCTCACTTCTCCCTGTCCATCAGGCCAAATCACTTTTTGTGGTTCTTGCCCTTTCATAAATTCTCCATACAAGATCTACCCTGGTGAAGGTAGAAGACTATTCTTTTTTAAGTTCCTTAACGTCTGCAGGGTCCCCATGAAACACTAAGGCTATCTTATCTACCTCTTGGTCTCTCATGTCCACTATATAACAACTACTGCTACATGAATTTATTATCATTAATAATAATAGCTAGAATTTTATAGTGCCTCGAAGATCGGCAAACTTATCTCAATTGATCCTGACAACAATTCTGGATATTACTATCCCCTAATTTCAACAACAGGGAAAATGAGGCAGTCTATCAATTATTGTTTTCCCTTTATTCCCAAAGAGGGCCACTGATATCATGAAGGGGATGTCTTGACTTGCCTTAAGACTGGATTTAAGTGAAGCAAATCTAAGTAAAGTCATCCGGACAAGCAGATCTGGGAGTCACATACAGTTTGTCAGTAAGCATTTATTATCAACTGCATGCTCGACACAGAGCTAAGCACAGAGAATACAAAGGAAGGCAAGTAATAGTCTCTGCCTTCAAGCTCCTCACAACATAATGGGGAAGATGAGAAAACACATTATGTACCAACAAGGATAAGTAGGAAATGATTAACAGAAAGAAGGCACTTGAATTAAGAGGTTGGAAAAGACTTCCTGTAGAAGGCAAGATTTCAGGATTTGGGGGGATCTGAAGGAAATCAGAGAAATCAAGAGGCAAAGATGAAGAGGAAGAGCATTCCAGGCCCAGGAGACAGACAGAGAAAATGTCAGAGATCACCTCTGTCCTCGGAGTGCCCAAGGAGGGCCCAGAATCCAGGCAAGGTGGACTCAAGGGCCAGTGTTCTAGATACTGCATCACCTAAGAGACTAATGCTCTGCCATTACCTTTATCTGAAAGTGGACACAGATCATTCTGTTCTTTGCCATTTTCTTCTTTGCTTTATATTACCAGATCTGGTCTTGGTTAAGAAAAAATAGGAAGTTTTCCCAAATAAAATAAGTTTTATATTTGTCTCCTTTAATGAATGATCCCTTTCCAGCTGCAGACACTTAAGAAAATCCCTCCTATAACTAAGGAGTTGGCTTTGGTAATAGCTTTGCAGAGATCAACATTAAGGCACTGACTCTGGAGTATCCTGTAGTTCTTCTGGTATATAAATGTGACAGTCAGATTGATGGATCATAGGATCTGTGATCCACACAAGACCTTAAGAGAGTCATAGGGTTCAAATTCACATCTAATGTACAAATCTTTTTTTATAACATAATGGATAGCTACTCAGCTTTCAGTTTAAACACCTCTAGGGATGGGAAGCCCATTAGACCTATGGCTTCTAAATGTTAGATATTGCCTCTTCTTCCTACTGAGGTAACATTTACCTTCATGGAACTTCCACTCACCGGTGCTAATTCTGCCCATTTAATTTACACAGAATATTTCCTCTACTACAAGCCACATTTGAAGGCAGCAAGCTCTCCATTAGCCTGAAGTCTCCTCATACCTCTATATTTTATATAAGCAAGAAAATTACTTTTCACTATCCATACTCTTTCCCCTCCTCTCTCTATATAGTTCTCCGTGTGAATATAATCAGTCATTAAACAATATTCAGTGAAACTCTTAGCAAAACAGCATAAAGACACAATAGGGGAAGGTTAAATTGGTACTGAGATGGAGTAGACAGAGTTCTATATCTACTGGTAGATCTGAGGATTTAGGAAAGAGGAGATCACTCCAACTGAAATTAAAATGAAAACATGGACTTTTGTGAGAAAAAGAAAAAGTTTTGGAAAGAAAGAATTATTTTTACCTGATATTGAGTAACTTCAGGGCATTAAGCAACACTCCTTTTTTTACATCATAATCTATTTTCTGATCAGTTCCAAAGCTGGGGGCTCGATTAATCTAAAAATGACAAAAGAGAAAGAAGTCATAAGTTAAAGATTGTCAATAAATTTAAGCACACGCTGCTTATCAATGAATCGGTTCCATGAAAACACTTGAGGTGAAACATCGTTAGTTCCAAAGGAAGACGGTTTAAAATGTAATGATATCAGAGAATTCATGACATAGTATTAGAGTTTAGGTATAATGCACGGAATCTTTAGTTTAATGAAAGTAGCTACAACTACCCATCCAGGACAGTGAAAATTCACACATAGAGAACTGAGATATGGAAAGGCTCTTGTGAGATCATTTAGTCCAACTCTCTTTTTCCTAAAAGAGGAAACTTGGGGGTGGGGAAAAGGGAGGAATTAAAAGATATAACCAAAGTTACACAGCTTCCAAGGAACAGACACAGAATCCAAACACACTTTCTGAATACAAATCCAGTGATTTTCCCACCATACCATATTTATTGTACATAGAGGAAATCTCTTTTCTTTGCTCTTCTTCTTTCACTATTTCACTTTTCCCTGAAGTACCCAATTCTTTCTCCAATTTCCTGAAAGTCTTAGAAAACATAAATTGGATTTCTTACAATTTGCCGCCATCTGGTGGTAAAAAATGGATACGGCGTGATAACCTGTATAAGAATTTCTTTTAAGGGCTTGAAGGGAAATAAAAAGTGGCTTTTGCCAATTTGCTTTCAATATAATTTCTTTCTTAAGTTATGGGATTTGAATCTTATAACTTCTCTTAAATATCCTAAGACCAGCTCTTTAATTTTTACATATGAGATACATAAGGGTCATAAAACCTAAGTCAGTTATCCCAATCAATCAGAATGTCTATTGACATCCAGTTTAAGATGTGTGATATGAGCTACTAGAGACGCAAGATGGGTATTCAGGACAGAGATTATGGGTAGATAAGTAGATCTAAGTATCATCAGCATGGAGAGGTTAATGGGAGCTATGATAGCTAGAGAAGACAGATGTTTCTAAAAATGAGCAGATAGGGAAGGAAAACATTAAATATAACTGAAGTACAGAAAATAAAAAAGGCCACCCTGCAGGATAAGACCAGAAGGGATGGGACCACTTGTACAGATGGAGGGGTTCACCTTGGCAAGAAAGGCCACCCATTTATACAAGACAAAAGCCAATGTTCTAACAGGTTAAGCATCTGGTGACAATGAGAAGAGAAAGCTCTTTGTGAAAGGGCTTCATTTTTCAGTGAATTATAAATTCTCCACTAAGAGGACTTGGGGAGTGGGAAGGAAGAAATGTGAGCCATGGGAGGTTTGAGGAGGAATGAAATGGTTCTGGAAACTCGATATGATTGTGAGTTAATTAGGGAAGTATGAAAGGACTGCTTTGCAGCAGTGAGGATCCAGTTGAGATTCCGTTACATAAATTTATTCAATTTTGAATTTATTTCAATTTTGAAATTCCATGCTATTTCTCCAGTAGGGGAACAGAAGCTTAGGTGGTAGGAGGACCCCAAGGGCAAGACCAAAGGTAGGATAAAATGCCAAGGAACTCAAGAAAAAGGGAACAGGGAAGAGTGGGGGTCAAGCTGGGGAGGGGAGTGAGTGTAGCCAGTGTGAGAGGGACGGCCTGGAGAAGAACCAAGAAGTCACTGGCAGGGTCCATGATATTTTGGTGACCCTCTAAGGATGACAGCATTTGACAGCACTTTGAGGGCGGGTGCTATTCCATCTTCCTCTCTATCCCCCACCTCACATCAGACATTTAATAAATGCTTCATCAATGTCTGCTGAGCTGACGTGAATCCCCATAAATCCCTGACACAACACTGGAACTCAGGTCTTCTTGTTCCCAGGGTCAGTGATTCTCCCACTTCATCACCTGCTGCTCACAAGTTGATAACATTTTGCAACCAAATCTCAACCATCAATGGGAGAAAGGGAGATTCCCCAAATGTAAGCAGCTTGATCAATGTCAGATGGCAAACAATGGAGAAAAAACTCACATCTCCTCTTCTTCCCTCTCACTGGGTCATATCCCTGTGCCAGGGAACTTCTGGATTCAGACCTCATGGCATGAAGGCAGTCACATTTCCACAGGTGTTTTTTTTTATGTTTTATATTTTAAAGGTAGATAAAAAGTCTACTATCCTTCTGGGATCTTAATACAATTTCAATATATCAGTTTAATGGGGGAGGAGGGAAGAGAAGGCTGTGAAATGGCACCATCCAGCTATTAAGACAGGCCATGTCTATTTAAGTGGTTCATTTACCCTGCGCCAAAAGGGAATATCCTTCTCAAAACAGTGCTGTGCCTTGAAGTGTGTCCCTCCTGCTGCCCCGCCATCTCATAGCACTGGGGCTTCTTTCCTTTCTTAAAGAAATCTTTTCCTAAATTTGAGATAAGGAAGGGAAAATCACAAATGGCTAGTGAGTGAAAACTCTTTTCTCTGGGAAAGCATCAACAGCATGCTAAAAGCATCACGGAAGCATCTCAGGGCTTCTGGGGGTCATTCAACTTTCCCACAAAGATAGGCAAGGAAAGATGGCCTGAATAGAAATAATTACACTGTAGACTTACAGGATGCTGCTATTTGAAACTACTTTGTCCTAAGAGAATTTCAGAAATGAAGGAGCTTAGAAGAGCATCTAGGCAATCTCCTGAGAGGTACCCGACATGCCCACCACCATCCCTTCTGCCAGTGGTTCAGATAAGACTTGGCAGCCAGGCTTTTTACAGGACTCTGTTCCCTGTAGAACATTACATTCAGCAGGGTACACTCCAGACATTACTGGAGACGAAAGACTTGGATTCAAATCCTGCCTTTGCCAGTGGGTGCTCTTAGGTCACTTCAACCTTCTGAGAGCTATTTTCCTCATTGTAAAAACAGTGGTGTATATTATATGAGCTTTTAAGTCTCTTCAAGCTTTCAATCTACAATCTGGTGATCCCATGAAAATACGCAGACGGCATCCCTACAACGAAATATATGAAAGGGAAAAAAAATCTGGCTCTGTACAAACCAGATCTAGATAGGGCTGTAAGAAGAAAAGTGTGGTCAATATTGAGACCTTTTATAAAGAATGGTTTAAAGTTTATAGATTACAAAACAAGTTTGCCATGTATCCTTTCCTTTAATCTTGACAATCACCCTATGAGGGAGCTACTAAAGCTATTATGACTCCTGGTTTAGTTCTGGAGTTTTTTTGGATTGGACCAGTAATTTCATTGGTACAGGTGACTCGCAATGAGAATACCCCCTCCTCCAAGGCAAAACTAGCTTGGCCAGAGTTGTTTGAGGGAGGGGCAGAAGTGGGGGACACGCTGCAAGTAGGCTAAATGACTGACCCAGTAGTGTGTGTGAGGCAGGTATTGAACATATGGGCTCCTGACTCCCAATTCCAGTCTTCTACTCATTATCCCAAGAGCATACCACTAGCCGACTAGTTTTTATTAGTTAAACTCAGTTCAGTTTGAAGTGTCAGTGGAGAAGCAATGAGCTCTGGGAATTGGGAAACACAAAGTCCTGAACAGATCCAGAATGTTATGGAAGAAGCAAGAAGCAAAGGGTGCACAAAAGAAAAGGTAGGAATGTGAAACGAAATAACCTTACTGTATAATTTTGTCTAAGTGGATGATGGTGGTGCGAGTAGGAGGGGAATGGGCAGGTTCAATGTATGTGTGTTGGAAGGAGGTGTACCTTTGTTCATGGTATTAGCTGTGTGTGTGTGTGTGTGTATTGTGTTTGAACTGTTTATAACTCAACAATTTGGAGCTTAAAGAGAAATTTGCTGAACCTCAAAAATGGGACTCTCAAGTCTCCTGGAGCCAGGAATAGAGAGAGCCCTGAAGGTGAGAGAAAGTAACTGCCCCATAGCAGTTAGTCTTTAAAATTATTATGCATTGGCTTCCTGTAGCATAATTGCCAAGGCAAGCCCAACAAATGGATTATACCTAGCAACCAAAGGTAGGGACTAAGGAGAAGCTACCTTCGTTCCTGCATCACCTTGAACATCCAGAGATAAGACAATCAGAAAAAGTAGAGTAAGAAGGAAAAGTGGTGGCCTTTTAATTCAACCTGCCACCTAGAACAGCCTCTTCTATCACATCGACACAGGTTCATTCATCTAGCCTCCCCTACATGAATATTTAGAGTAATGGAGGGCTCAGTGCCTCCCAAGCTAGCCAGTTCCATTGTGGAGTGATGATAATCTTTAGAAAAGATTGATTTTTATTGGCCTGGCTGTGGTTTTTAAGCATGGCCAATATTTATCTTTTGTCTGTCTGTTCTAGTTAGTCATACATCTGTAGCAAGAGAAGACTCAAGAGAGAAGGTACTGGGCCAGTCTAATTTCTTCCCAACATGCTGAAGACAACCAGACCTCATATCATGTCTTCTCAATTTGGAATCCATTCAGCTGTTACAATGCTCAGCGCTCAACAAACCTGAGAATGCCATACTGATGCTAGCATTCACCTTCCCCATCATGACCTTGGACAGGTGACCTCCCCTCTTGGGATGGTCAGACCAGACGGTCTCCAATGTCTCTTAGCAGGCCAAGTCTATGATCCCTTGATCCTCCTGTCACTCTTCATGTGACGCGGCTGCCCTGCCCGTCGGCTTTCTGCCCTCCACCCCTCTGGCCCCCTTCTGGGACACCCAGAAAGGGTGTCTGATGGGCACCTCAACTTGTCCATTCCCACTCTGCAGGCCGGTGTCGGGCAGCCTGGACTCAAAGGAACCTACCACAGCCTTGCCACCACACCTGATGCTTCATTTCCCCTCCCTCTATCTGCTGACCGCCAGAGCTGCCCCTGCATTAAAAGACACCAAAGCCCCAGCTTTCAGTCTGAAAGTTCAAGCCTCCTTTAAGCTCACAACTTCTCAGCTCTCTTCCCAGACACAGCAGGTAACTGACCACTAAGAGTTAAATAGTAAAGGCTGTGCTCTGATAATTTTAGGCTCTGTATAAATAGAGTTTATCAGGACTGAATGGAATGGGGAATATGGATCCTCTTTTGGAGTTAATATACTAGGAGGAGAATCAACTTACACAGACGGAAAAAACTGGCTCCGAGTGCCCAGTTACACTTTGGCTTCCAAAATTATTCCTAGAGAAAGGAGCAAGCCAATTTCATTCTGATCCCTCAATAGCTCCTAGTCTTTTCTTCCCTTGAGTCTTACCAGGAGTTTTTACCTTTTTCTAGCCCACAAAGCAAATGGAGAAAAAGTTTATTACAATATTCATGGCTGTGGCCCAGCATTAAAGGAGGTATTTTTAAAAGCTTCACAATTTACCTGATCAGTAAGAAATAAGTGACAAATGAAGGATAGCACTCTCCCCTCTGCTCCCCTTGCCCTAGGCTCCCAGTAAGCATGGCTAGGATTTTTCAGAAAAATCTCTGTCCTTTCATATTCAACTGCTAGCACTTTTACTTTGATACAAACTCAGTTCTTATGATAGGATTAGATGTTTATACGCAGACGGCTTTTTCTGCAGCCTTTGCCTCGATCCAAAGTTTGCTAATGTCTGCTTTAAATTGAGACAGTGATAAATTTGGAAGAAATAGGAGGCACAGACACTTAATTCACCAAACACACGACTTTAATAAAGAAATGGTAAAAACTGTGCTGTCGGCCCATCCAGACAGAATAAATCTCTTGGACCTGAGATGCTAAGATAGAAAACAAATAAAAATAATGAGAACTTTCTTAGCACTTAGGATCATAGATCTAGGACTGGAAAAGTCTACCCTACCTTCCCATGGTACAGATGAGTATAATGAGACCCTGAGAGGTGAAATGCTTTGTCTACAGTCACAAAGAGAGAGAATGACTGAGGCAGAAAGGCGTTCAGTCTGTCTGACTTTGAATCCAAGACCCTCTTGGCCACCAGTCCATATCCCAAAATAGGCAGCCTAATACAGTAGCAGATGCTTGATCATGGCTTCCTGATAAATCTCCATCACTAAAGAACAGAACCAAGACAGAGATGGCTCTGGTACAGGTCAGTCAGCAAGCTGGTGCAGCATCCTTCTGCACACTTCTCCTTCCCCTGGTTCCCCCTTCAGTCTTCCCCACTGTCATGTCAAAGGAACCATTCCCCCAATCCGGACACATCTTCAGGGGCTGCACATGGAAAGGTACCAGCAACCTTCCCAGCCCATCATCCTCCTGCTGAAAAGCTCCCAAAGCTGACCTAAGCCAAAACACCAGAAGGGAGCCCACGTTTCTGCAAGGGAAGGCTGGGGAATGAGCCCACAGCAGAGAGGGCAGTGGGGAGTCTCTGCTCAGGCTTTTCTTCACCCTGTCAAGGACAGATTCCTTTATTTGCCCGACACCAAAGGACACTGAGGGAAGGGAGGAAAAACAGTTTTTCAAACTGAATTCTTGCTTCTTCCCTTCATCTGATTCCCAAACTGGCAAAACTGGAGGGGACCAATGATCCTCAAATTCAATAGCTTGCAGCTCCATTTATAACCCAATATAAACCAATTAAATAAGGTCTCGCAACTGTCATCTGAACAAATCATACTGTTTAATGCAGTGTATCAGATGGGATCATCTGGGCAACAAGGCCATCTCAACTTCACTACTCCTTCCATATCTAAATTAATCAAATGGCTAAGAAATGCCCACTCCATAAATGCAAAACACTGCCTGTATTTCCACTTTCCCAATATTTCATTTGGGATGAGGGGGATTTGAGAAGATATGAAAAGGAATATGCATTTTCCCTTGGCTTCAAAATTTCCAGAAAATGTTAATCTCCCGTATATGTAACACTAACTGTTTTCTTCCACTTGGTGGCGCCAAAGATCTTTCTATAGGACATGATAAAATTGCTTAAAAAACCACTTTCATGCAGTTTTCTCACTGACACAAGAAATGTTTATTTAGCCAGAACTATTAGCTGTTGTTGGATATATTTTTTGTGGTTATAATTAATCACAGCCAAAGAACGGGTGAATAGAAAATGGAGGTACTTTCTCCTATCTTTCCAAACTGTTTCCATGAATCTTCATGGGGGCTAACATTTTTTTTTTCCAGGACTTCAATGCTAAAGCGACTTTAAAAGGTTCAGTTAACTTTCAGTTATGTTGCAAATAGAGAGGTCTATGGGGAGGCTGCCTTTAAAAACCCAGTCTGAATAACTGGTTTCTGAAGCGCTTTCTCCTGGGGCTTGCTGGGAACCAGCTCCCCAGTCCCCTTTCAGGGCCCCAGTCCCCAGCCGGCCTCCCTCGCTCCCTCGCCCACCTCTCCTATGTCAGAGATGGAGAGGACAGCTAAGCTGGCCAGGGCAGGGGAGGGAAGAGCAGGGACAGGTGTGCGCGGGAGGGACCCAGTGGAAAAGGTGAAACTGGAGAATGTCAAGCAGGGGCAGAAGGGGCAGACTTAAGGTGTCTGTCGCACGCTAGACAGGGGCCCCACAGGTGGCAGAAAGGGCAAGCCCCCAAAGGAGCCTTGTTTCGGGAACCAGAGAAGGGGGAGAGATTAGGAGTCCTGAGGAATCAAGTGCTTCTGCTAAAGAAAGCCGGGGAGGGGGAGGGAGCTGGCTGGCACGGGAAGACAGGCAGAACTCACACCGGGGAGAGCAGCACAGAAAGAAAAAAAGAAAGAAAACCCAAAGTTTTAGAGCTGGAAGTGGGCTCGCAGACGATTGCCCTGACCTGCTCCTTTTTTACAACTAAATCCTGAATTGGGGAGGGGGGCTGTAGACAGCTGCCAAGCTATGGAGAGCTGGCTGAGGCAGAATTCACACCCAGGTGCTCCAACTGCAGGGGTCTTTCCGTTATCTCATGACCCTTCAGACATATAAATCTGTCCTGGAATCTCATGTTCTGATTCCTTCATCCATTTGACCGCAAGCTGGAATTTTATGTGGTCTAAAACTGTAAAGTGGGGATGGGGTGGGAGACGCTTTAATGGGGGGACGATAACAGATGCTATTATTTCCATATCGCTACCAAAAAGGGATGTGGCTAATTATATGCTAACTGCTGATCATCCTCTTCTCCCTGGCTCAATCCAGATGGCCTTCTCCACTATTTGTCCATTCCCACTATTGGTACCCCAGATCCCAACCAATACAATTCCAAATCATTCCTTCTTTTGCAATCAGTCTATTGTCCCCTTTATCTATTTCCTTCCCAACTGCCTAACATGGCCAGATCTCCTCCAGCCCAGGAGAAAAAAAAAATTCTTGACCTTTCTTCCTATTTAACCCCCCCCCACTCTGCCCCCAGCTACAGCCTATAGTTCACCTCCCATTCATGTCTCAACCCCTTGCAATCTAATCTATGACTGCACCACCTAGTTCTATGCCTAGAAAACAGTAGGTACTTAATAAATGCTTGTTAAATGACGGTTACCTCTTTTCCCTCCTTCACCTGCCAGATATAATCAGTTGCCAAGTCTTGTTAATTCTTCCACAGTATCTCTTGCATTTGTCCCGTTTCCCACTTGCATAGCTGCCACCACTTCATAATCTCTTGCTTGGTCTACTGGTATAACTTCCTAATTGCACCTTAGTTTCTTTTTCCTTTCAAATGTCCAACTAATCTTTCCAAAGCATAGGAATGACCATGACACTCCTCTGCACCAAAGCCTGCAGCAGCTCCCAATTGCCTCAAGGATCAAATCTGAGCAGCTCTGTTTGGCATTAAAAGCCCTTCCAAATCTGGCTCTGATCTGCCTCTTTAAACTTATTTTATGAGAGAAGTGATGACCTCCAAGCATCTTTTTTTCACCTTCTTTATTTTTATTGCCTTTTCTTCCCCTCAACATGGCTAATGTGGAAATGTTTTGCATGACTTTACCTTCCCAATGGGTAGGGAAAAGACAGAAAGAAAGAGAAAGAATTCAGAACTCAAAATTTTAAAAATAAAAACAAACTTATTTTGGGATCCATCACTTCCCTTCTCATATCAAAAAAGTGGCTATTGCCCCAGCTTATGCTCTCTCACAAGTTATACCCTAATGCCTGGAAAGCCCTTTCCCATCTTTCTTAATAACTCCTCTAAAAAATATTAGATTTGTTCATGACTCAACTGAGATAATATCACCTCCTTCAAGTAGTCTAAGAGGAGCCTTGAAAATACCAGTGCTCTCACCCTCCTCAAAAAATCATATACTTTAAGCTATATCTTAAAGATTTAATATTTTTGATGCCTGAAGTTATTTTTAGTTTGCTCAAGCTTGTGTGTTCTCTCTCCTCTCTCCCCCCCCACCTTTGCACATCAACATTAAATGCAGAGTCGAAATTTAATAAATGCAAATAAATGCAATCCTGGGCAATATACTGCACAGAAAAATTTCTGCAAAACAAACATTTCAGCAAAAGAGCAGCAGCAACAAAAAAGCCTGAAATGTTTGGGTTTGGACTCTTTGCCTTGCCATTTTTCTTAATCCTGTAAATGACACTACATCAAATCCTTATATGTAGAACAAGCACTGACATAACTTATATTCTATATGGAATGTGCTGCCTTTTTTCTCCCTTCCTTTCCAATTCTGAATAAGCAATAAAAGGCAGCTGTCCTGGGGAAAGGAGATGATCAAACATATTTGTGCTTTCCATCTGCCTTCGGTAAACAGTCACTAATGAATGCATTATTGTGATCGAGAACTGCTCTCTTAATCTCCAGTTGTGGATCTCCAACTGCTGGATTACTGCAGTAGCTGCCTCTTAACTAGCGCGTCTTGTCTTTGGTCCCCCCTGCCAATCTATCCGGATACCAACTGCTCGATAAAGCTCCTTCAGTGCTGCTTTCATTACCTCATTTCCCTGCTCCAAAATCTTGCCTGAGCTTACTGGAAAAATGTCAAGTCACTGGACAATTGAACCCACAACTCTTCTCACAGGACTTTCCCAAGTGAATGATCTACTGCTGCCCCCCAGTGATGGTTATCACTCCTTAGGTGCTTCTGTTTAAGGTTTCCAAGCTTACCATGTACATACAAATACACTTAAAACACAGTCTAGCACAGGGTTTTTTACAAGTACTTGCTGAATTGAACTAAACTGTTCTGATGACTGGCATCAATCAGTTGCCCACTCAGGAAGGGCTTAGTTAACTAACAATAAGCCCCATTTTGCATGGTGGCAATGGTCAATATCAACATTATCCTTTTCTCACTCACATGCAATTAGACTTAAAATTTTGATCAAGTAACACAGCCTAGCTATAGCTGCTGCTGTGAGCAATTTGTCAGCAAAACTGGTAAACATAAGTTATTTTTCACTGGGAATTTTAGCCCTCAAACCCCAAGCTTCAGGTGACAAAAAGGTATTTTTTTCTATTGGTCTTTAACCTATTAAAATGATTTCCACCAAGTGTGATTGCAGGATACCACGGCAGAAGGATCTAACCAAAATCTCTCCCCTGTCTTGGTACCAAATCTTGAAAGTTCCACCATCAAGAAATCAATTCCTTTAGGCTCTTTTTTTCCCAGTCAACAGTTCTTTTCTAAAATGTAAACATTCTTGACAGTAATAATGCCAAAGGATCACTTTCTCTCAGAGAGTGACTTATTAGCTGCTTTGTTCTTTAAAAAAAAATCCGAATGCTGGGCTTGGGAGTGAGGAAGGGATGAAATGGGGGCACAAGCTTAGTGGAGAGCTATTAGAATTAGTGGAGAGCCAGCCATTGTCTGCATGTTTATATGTTTATAAATGCAGAAGAAGCTCCCCATGTCATGGGTTGTCTGTGAACCAGGCACCAGAGTGGATAAATCAGTCTACCACTCATGCTGACAAGAAGCAAATTAAAACTGTCTCGCTTTGAGTTTTGTTTTCTGATACTGACAATCAGATATTCCCCCAAACTGATACCCAAGGCAGCTGTCCAATAAGGAAGCTGAAATTATCTTTCTTCTCACCTCTTCTCCCCAATTCTCTTCCATTCTACCTCCAAATAATAAAAATGATTGATAAAGCATTCCGGTGTTCAAGGGCTTACCACCCTAGAGGCAGCATGGTCTGGTAGAAAGGAGCAATTATCTGGTGAAAATAGGCTGTATGGACTAAGACAGATAAATGAGAAAAACCTACAAGAAAACACTGAATTCAAAAGTCCTATACCAATATAAAGTATTCTCATTCTTATTTAACCTCCTAAACTTTCCTTTCAGGTTCTTTACCTTACAAAGAAAAACAACAACAACAACAACAAAAAAAAAAACCACATTTTTTTCCTTTATAAGCAAACTTTCTACTTAAATTATCTAGATAATTACCTTGATTCTTTCCCTTCCTTCTATCTTTTCCATCCCACCTTGTTTCCCACACTGTGAAATGAAAATCTTCCCCATGTGATACTACACTACCCTGATTGTCAATTAGCTTTATATTGTCTGGAATGAAGAAATATGCAATACTGCAGAAAGAATAGGGCAGACTCATATATGTACTGAGAAGTTCCAAGCCCTCCCTCATATTAGCATGATATTCAATATCTGATGTGAACTCTGGAGATGTTTTGCCCACTGCCTCATGGATAAAATCTAGCTCCTATGCAGAGCTTTCTATAGCTATTTCCAATTCAAATGGTCTGCCGAGCCTAACTAGGAAAGGCACTCAGCTGTGAAAGGGTGCTATTAACACTGTATGAAGAGAGACATTTTAAAACACAAGGTATGTTGAGCATTTCTCATTCTTCACAAAGAATACATTACCTCCAGAAGCCACGGCTTCAGTTTTCTGTCCAACAAAATATCAAATCCCAGGACTTCAAAGCAGACACTTTCACTTCCTGGGGGTTGCCCAGGTCTACACATGCGATATGCATGCAAGACGTGTGGTTCTGCTACAATCAGAGTTTTTACCACCAATTCCTAGGTAAAATGTAATAAAATAGATGAAAAATGCATATTAGATTGTGTCTGATTTCTATTTTGCATAAAGAGTTAATGAACATTGTTTTTGTTAGCTACAAGCTAAAGGCTTAAAAGCAGGGCTTCAGACCCCAGAGACTTAAAAAAAATTTATATATATATATATATGTGTATATATATATATACACACACACAACAACAACAACAACAAAAAGGCCAATGGAAGGCACCTGAGGGTCTTTATTCACACTAAGATTGGGGGAAAAAAGCTGTTAAATAGAAAGGGCTTGAAGGACATAAAACTGAAAAGAAGCTGGCTTTCGGGATTTTCTACAAAAGAAAACCAATTTTAGACTGAATTATTAGAATTTGTTTTTAAAAGGATCAATTTTACCAAGCAGGAACTAGCTAAAGCAAGAATTCTTAACCTAGGGTCTAAGAACTTTTGTTTTCCTTTCTATTTAAATAACTATTTCAATGCAGTTTTATCTTATTTTCCTTTGCCAAACTACAGATTGCATTTTCTATATTAGAAGACACAATTGTGAGAAGGGATGCAGGGGCTTCCTCAGGCTCCTGCCCAAGAGAACCAGGACACAGAGACATCTGAAGAAGCCCTCAGCTAGAGGGCAAGACCAGGAGATCAGTCAGAGCACTGGTCCTGTTTTTTGCTCTCTGTGTGTTGTCTCTAGCAATACTAATCTGTTTTACTGATAGCCGAGTTTGTGGAATATTACTCCACTGAGGTTGTTTTTGTTTTTCATTTTCTGTGGAAAGCTCCCTATTTTCTATATCTAGTTGAATACATTTGTTTATCTCCCCCTGCCAGGGAGCATAAACACCATCCCAAAACAGAATAAAAAAGGAAGGCACAAGCAGTCAAGCCTTCCCAATTTCTTATTAGGCCGACTCCTCAGACATAGACCTGGACGAGACTGGAAGAAATACAACGAAGGAGTTTTCAGACAATTTGGTTAGAAATGACAAGACCACATGGTAACACCAGAAAAGGTCAAGTAAAAACAAACAGTCTGGTTCTATGTATCTTCCAGTATATTACTGCAGCAATGGGCCTAGAATGACTAACAATTGATACCATACAACAGAGAGAAGAGACTACTGATTTTATTCAACTAGCTATCCATGTCTCTCTCGGGAACAACACAGTCCTATTTCCAGCTTTTTGAGTTATGGGTAAACTTATTTCAAGGTTTTAAAATAGATTAGGCCATCTTTGAGCCACTGATGTACCACTAAATGCAATTTCATTGTCATTTAGTATGTATTCTGCCAATCAAAATTAATCAAATTTCCCAGCAAGCACATCTATGAAAGGGCACCAAAGGTAAGGATGGGGGGGGGGGAGAAACAAACCTCAGTGTGATCTGGTACATTTTACTCCTTATTGTTATTTTTACATGGAAACATATAAAATTGAAGATAATAGGAGACATTTTCATACAGGCTTTATGTATAATGCTTCAAATTTGAGACATTAAACTTTTGTCACATGAAGATTTAAATGTTTGGTAAGTTTTGTTTTTTTTAAAAAAAAAGGATTCAATCAGGACTTTTTTGAATGATTACCAACATTGTTACTAATTGCCTGAATTTAAATAAATTTACTAATTTTTCTTTCAGCCAAAGGAGTCACATTTTTCTGTTTTTACTCGAGGTTATTTATGATTGTTGGTTTTCAGAGAAGGGGTATGTTTTAGAGATAAGTCTCTCCAAAGTAACAAACTGAATAACATTTTGTGATCTGATACATTAAAACTAAAGTTCAGTTCCAAACTAATGATATCTCATCTTTTTAATGCAACACCCTAGGGTTCACCTTTAAAATTGTTTTTGAAAAGTTTACAGTAAAATCTCCATAACAAAAAATAAAGGTTCGATTGCTATGAAAATACAAACAGTTTAACTTGGTAAATCTGTAAGAAGATAGTCTATGAGATTACATTTCTAAAATTCAGATTTTCCATATGCATTTTATAGATTTGTAAACAAGTGGGGTTTTTTTACTATATTTTCAGATAT
Organism: Myrmecobius fasciatus; assembly: GCA_023553655.1. Classification (NCBI taxonomy): domain Eukaryota; kingdom Metazoa; phylum Chordata; class Mammalia; order Dasyuromorphia; family Myrmecobiidae; genus Myrmecobius; species Myrmecobius fasciatus. The sequence goes on from JAJPUD010003195.1 coordinate 254,632, forward strand.
TCAGGAATATATTAGTATCTATCAGACCAAGTCTTCCAAACTCAACATCCTCTATATTATAATTTTAAAAAAATATTGTCATTAGAGACTATATTTTTGGCTAAAACAGACAAGTTACATTATTACTGATTGTGCTGGTCAACAATTCTATACTTATTCTTTCTTTCAATTAAATTTTATAACATATGGAGAAGAAATATTATACAAAAGAAGAAATATCCAAAGCCACCATCTATTGGATAGGGTATAATGACTTTTTTTTGTACATCTAGTTCCATTTTAAATACCCTTCAATGAGACAGTCTTATGGCTACTCTGTTTCTGTCTCTCTCTCTCATCTCTGTCTCTGTCTCTCTACGCTCCCCCATCCCTGTCCAAGGAAATTCCCCTAAGAGCAAAGTCTGTTTGGAAGTGAGAACTTGGAGGAAAAATAGCTTAATCTGATAAGAACAGATAGCCCTGTCAAATCTCAGAGAAAATTAAGATTTTTGCTAATAATTTTTATTAAGATATTGCTAAGTCCCAGTCACTTATTCATTAAGCCACAACAAGCCTACTGGGTTGTGTGTATCATGATTACTGTCCATCATTATCAACTGATGTCCAAAATGTCCCTTTTCAAATTAAATCAAATGTACTCCTGTTGGTCCTCTGTTCTCAATCTAATGATGCCTCCTCACATTTAGACTTGGAAGGAGCCTTAGAGATCATCTAATCTTAATCTCTCATTTTAAAGATGAGGAAACCGAGTCCCAGAAAGTACAAGTGACTTGTCTAAAGTTACAAAGTCAAAAGAGCCGAGACTTGAGCCCATATCCTAGAAAACAGACTCCAGTACTCACGCCCACTGTCATGCTAGGATTATCCTAGCCTTTCAGCATAACATGGGTGTTTAAAAAATAACTACAACAATTAGCCTCGGTAACAATAGAGTAAAGACCTTATTTCAATTCAACAAACAAACATTTATCATCCTGCCAAGCTCAAATCCAGTTTGGATATGTTTAGTCTCTACTCAGGATGGAAGCCATCAATTTAACAAACCATTAGGTTGAGACAAATGTCAATGCAGGCACAATCTACAAATTTGCTGATCTTTGATGGTCATTACCCATGACATATATTTTTATTACCTCCTATCCTCCCAAAAGGAGAGCTTCTAAATCAAATTACACAGTCTCTGTGTCACTGTGAATCTTCAATAAGCATGCTTCCTAGACTTTGAGGACAGTTTTAATCCCCTTAGTAAGCTTAATAATATGATTATTAGCTTTGTCTCATATAGGTTTGCCATTCTGCTATAACTTGTTCTACTCTCTTCCAAATCCTACTAAAATGACTTCACTACTAAGTATCTGTATACTTATACACTGCCACAAACCAATCTCTTGAAGTAAAAGTTTAATTTAATGTAAGAGTTACCCTAGTTTTGAATTACTTGTTAAACTCATGCTGGTGGCAAGTCTTACTATGTGATTCTGATCTAATTAATTGGGCCTGAGAAACACTGCATTAAGGAGACTTCTGGCTTTTATATAATGCACTGTTTTGAAAGCAGAGAATTATCAACTATTAACATGCAATGGTATCATCTTACTGAAATATCACTCCAAAACTTAGCAACATCATGTTTATTTGTTTGTAGGAATTCGGTAAACCATTTGATAGACCGCTTGCTGCCTTTATCTTCAGTTTCATCCCGTTCAAAGCGCTCATTATGTTTGTTCACAGAGTAGTTTGTCAGATGCATATAGAGTTGGCTCTGTAACACATGAAAATCAAAGCAGTCAAGAACTCCATCCTGTTGCGCTTTCCAGCAAAAAACCCCCATCTACCCCCAAATAAGACCCATCCAAAGAGGTGGAATTAATTCACTTAAAAGTTTGCATCATCCTTGATGACAAACAAGTAGCTATTTATCTAATTTGTAACATAAGTAGAATGATGGGCTCACATGCTCTGCAGAAACCAGCCACTTCCCTACAGTACTAATCACTTGGATTGCCAAGAGTTGTGTTTTCAACTATTAAAAAGAGACATATGCACAGAACTCTGAGTACAAATGGCCCAAGTTAATATTTCTATACCAGGAAAACAATTTAAGGGTGGTGATGTTCCCGACACTGCTGGGTTGGTGGATTTCTTTTTGGTGGTGCGGGAGGCATTTGCTTGTTCCCTTTTGCCATGTGTGACATTATGAAATACACACACTCGTTCTGTGTTTACCATGGTTTCTTTTGTGAAAGGTATTATTTTTGTGGTCTCTTTCCCAAGAATTGGGAATTGAATTAGGGCTGCAGTAATGGTCTCATGTAAACAACAGAGGCTGAAAGGGAGGCTATCTGAGCTTCACCGTGGGCTCTCCCACTTTTCCGCCAGGCTTGGTCAGTTAATCATTTGTAATCAAGGATAGTACATGAAGTACTGATGGCACGGGAAGGAAAGGTGCTGTAATAACTCAGAGGTGTTCACATATCAGATCAGCACAATGACATTTTAAAAAACTTTCTATTTTTAAAATTAGGACTTGGGATATTATGTCAACTGTTTTAAATCCTCACTATTAGCTGGTCATATGGTAAATCAATATTTATATGTAGTTTCAAGGACAAAATATGTATTGAAAATATATTTTCCTGGCACTGTGTGAGGTGCCACAGGGTTGAAAAAAGGCTAAGCCCTCATTCCTATCCATGAGGAATTTATAATCTGATTGTGGAAACAAGACACATATCTACCCAGGAACTGATTAGAAAGACAGAAATTTCTAAAGGTACCCTTGCAGCAAGCAAGGATTAGATCACAGTTAAGGATTACCTTTGGCTCTGAATTCTAAGGCATCTCCCAAAAAAGTCTGAGCCATGTTCCGTAAACCTATCTATCCTGGTCTTTTCCTCTCCAACAGTCTCAAACAGAGATGCCCCTATTCCTCCTTCCCAGTGGGAGCCCCTGCCTGTGTCTCGGAGCCCACATTTCTTACTTTCAGAGGAATCTTGTTCTCTTCTGGTCCCTTCCTCACCCTGGGAGCTCACTATATATTCTTTGCACCATGATATATCCATAATCTTCTTTCAATAGTAAGGAGCAAGGGGAATCCTTCAACTTTCACTTGACTCTGCTGCTCCTTCCAGCTAATATATATTACCTCCCTTCCTCCTTTTTACTTCCTAAATTCTCCAATGACTATTCAATTCAATTCAGGTCAAAAGACTTTTAGGGCCTATTACATAGTGTCAATCTACATGGGCCAAAAGGCAATATATACGGGAATACAAAATTTAAAATGAAATTAGTTCTCAAAGAGTACGAATTCCCTGTATATCCTCATCCGACCCTAATTCCTCACAATTTGATCCTTCCCTACTACAATCCCCAAACTGTACCCTCAGAGATTACCAAAGACCTCCTCCTTTCTACAAATTGTCCTCAATCTTCATTCTTCTTGACTTCTCACCATTATTTTTTTTATGTTCTGAAACTGTCCTCTCTTGGCTTCCCTGATAATTCTTAAATTTAAATTTAAATTTTTAATTAGCATGAATCTTATTTCTCTCCCTCCTACCACACACACAAAAGAAAAGAAAAGAAAATCCTTATAACAAATACATATAGATGAATAAAACCAATTCTCTCACTGGCCATATTTTAAAAATATATGTGTTGCACTATCTCATTCTTATCTTAACTCTTTGTTTATTCTTTGTCTCTGGTTAACTTTTTTTCTCCCAACTGTGGATTGACATCCAAGCCTTAGGCTTTCATAGAATCACAATTCTAGCATTAACTGGGATCTTGGAAACAATCTAATTCAACCCACTCATTCTACGGATAATCAAACCAAGGCTGAGAAAATCCCCAGTTCACCCAGCAAAGTGAAGAGGAATGACCAGCAGGCAGTTAGCCACAGCACTTTATCACAAGAACCAGCTAAGAGTGCAATCAACAAGAACAACAGAGAAGCAAATAATCTCACTTCTAGCAAGTACAGAGGGCATGAAAAGTTTGAAATAACCTGCAGAGAGCTGACTGTTCCATGATCCAGTAACTGCTATGCAATTTCAAAGTTCCAGCTAAATTCCCCCCTAAAAGAGGATGTTAAATCACTGGAAGAACAGCTTTTTGCCCTCCAGGTTCTCACAGAAAATGAAATGTTACCTGAAAGAATGAAAAAGTCCTTTAAGAGAAAAACACTGAAAAAGAATCTTAAAGGGCAGAGGGGCACCCCTTCTCCTGTGTCAGCAGGGTAGAGGGTAAATGAATATGAGACTCAGAAGGATGACCAAGCCCCTTGAAGCTGAGTAATAAATTCATAACTCTTGATTCCTTTCTTAATCCGAAGTTCTACATTTCTAATTCACCCATCGACATTTCCATCTGGATTTCCCACTGGCATCACAAGCTATCCATATCCGTTATATATCATTAATCCATATAATCCATAATATAATCCATTAATTCCCTACTTCTCTGAATGTGCCAACATTATCCTAATCAGCCAAGCTTGAAAGATTCTCCTGTTGTGGCCCACCTCATACATGACCTTAAACCTAACTCTAACTAGGTCCTCCAACTCAGAGAAAGTTAGTTTATCTCTGGAATATCCCAGGCCATCTTTCCATTTCTATGGCCAAGGACTTTTTTTTAACCTTTCTCCTGGACTAGGGTAATAATCTCATAACCAGTGTTCCCATCAAGGCCCTCCCTAATATACTTCATCCTAAATATTCATTCCAGAGCCATGTTACTAACACATAACTACAATTATTTCATTCCATGATCAAAAACCTAAAGTGGCTTTGCCATCTTTACCATACAAGGTCTCCAGGTTCAAGCAAAATACAGCCTTTCAAATGCTTTCATGTTTCTCCATTTCTGCACCTTTGCACTTGCTGCTAGCTGATCCCAGGAGGCTGTCCTCCAGTGATCTCTATCTCACAAAATTTTATTCTTCCTTCAAGATTGCCATTTTTATATCCATGAAGTTTTCTGAGATCCCACCAGGAAAAAAAGTGACTTCCCTGCTCTGAATTCTTCCAATCCTTTTTTGTGCCTTTTTAATGTAACATCCTACTTTCAGTTATTTTGGGGACATGGCTCTTTTTCAACTGTAAACTTCCAAAGAACAGGAAGCTCATATTCATATCTTCTACAGGAACTAACATAGTGACTTTGCCCATAGTAGGTAGTTAATAAAGATCTGGTGAATGAATAATTGCCTGCTTTCTTTGCCAATGAAGTTATGACTGTATCAAAAATTAAAATATCAATACAACTTCTGAAAGGCAATGAGGTATAGTAGAAAAGTATTATAATTTGGATTCAAAAGAGCTGCATCCCTGCTCTCAATTACTGTTACGAGGTCCAAAAAAAACTAAAACTGCCTCAAGTAAGAAGGGAGGAGGGAAATGTGAACTCCTTAACAATCAGAACGATATGGCAGAAAAGGCAATACAAGTTTAGGATATAAACATTTGTAAAACTTATGGATAAGAATGGTGGAAGGTTATGAACAGTTTCACATCATAAGACAAAGGAGCAATGGGGAGAAAATCAGTTTAAAAAAAAAGCTTGGCCAGAGACACAACTAAGCAAAAATCATCCCAAATACATTTAAGGATAAAAATTGAAGGACTACAATCAAGAAATGAAAAGCGGGAAATGGGCAATTTGTTTTTATAACAAACTCTTTTCATCATCTAGGAAAACTGGGGCCCCATATTATCATCTTAATGTTATAGTTCTATAAGTGCTTCAAAAGGTCGTGGAAATGATTTTGGAGACAAGAAAGACCAAGAAGCTCCTCTATCACTACTCAGCTGGCCAGTTGGCCATGAGTCCTAGAGTTACTATTAATATCCAAGACTCAAAGAATGTAAATGTAGCTCATAATCTTGGCTGGCCCCAGGACTGGGGTCAGAAAAACCCAAGTTCAAATCTGTCCTCTAACAGTCACAAGCTGTGGGACCCTAGACAGGTCACTTAACCCCATATACCTCAGTTTCCTCATCTGTAAAATGAAGTGAAAAGTAAATGGCAAACCCCCAAAAACCCAATCCTAAATGGGGTCATGAAAAGGTGGAAGTGAGGAAACAACAAAATCATAGTCAAATGGCTAAGAAGTGAGAGAGGTGAGATTCTGAACCCAGTTCCTCCTGGTTCACATTTTAGCCTTCTATCCACCAGCCCAGGATACTTCACAAAAGAGGAATCATGTTTATAATTAATTATGACTACAATTAATTTTGGAAAACACTCTCCTTCCTCACTTCCCCTCCCTCTCCCTCTTGCTCCCTTCCTCTCCCTCTGGCACAGAGACAATGAAAAAGATCATCAGATCCTATCTTCTACATCATCACTGAAAGGCTAACTATATGTGCTTCCAGGATGAGCAATATGTTACTGTTGGCAACTTGCATAAGGGTTACTAAAAGTTCCAATATATAATCATAACGAGATAAAGTACCACTTGAAAGAATTTTTGGCATATATGCTTTTTGTCTCACCCCAAAATTGCTTTAAGTACAATTGAAAATGATTGCTTCATCTCCACTTAAGAACACACAGCATTACATTTTGTTTTTAAGGATATATATTCACCCTAGCACAACTTACCAAATTTGTATCATTAGGTGGACTATACTTCTCCGTCCCCATTCTCACAAGCCCATCATGATATAAAAATATTTTTAATGGATCACAGGATGTTATCAGAATATAAATGCGTAAATCAAACTTGTAGCCTTCCATAAGAAAAGGCTTATCAATGTATTCCTGGACAATTAAGTGGTCCTGAGCAAGCAGTTTTTCAGCATTTCTTACCAAAGAGATCCTGGATTTGGAAAAGAAGAAAAGGATAACATGAAATGAGGCACAAATGTTCAAAAAGACATGTTCAAAAAAGAAGTGTCCTTTAACTATAAACTATATGTGCTCACCAGCACCAGAACCAGAAAGGAAGAAACCTTCCTTTCTAAGGTTCTCTTGAAAACTGATTTGAAAAAAAAATCACTGCATATTCTTAAAGGGGAAAAATGGTTTATGATAGTAATTCTGCATTCTTGAAATAAACACTTTTTTCTTATCATGTAAATCAAGAATATTTCAGAGCATTTCAATTTGTTAGAATTGAGTATTTCCTCTGGTACTAGTAACAGGAGTAGTCAATTCTGCTCAGTCAATGGAATCAAAACTTCAACTGGCATTGCACATCTCTAAGAACATGACTGAGCAAATAGATGCCCATTTTCTTAAAATTAATAGTGGTGATATTGTCACGGGCTCAACATTTATTTGCTATAGTTAAGTACCTCATATTAAAAGCCTTAGATTATTCTGTAAACAAATCAAAGAAGCGACCATGAACCCCAAGTTATATGACAGCTACATTATGAATTATCTCTTTTCATAGCATTATGAACAGATAAGCTAAACATTCTCCTTCAAAGTCCTACATACTTCAAGGTCTTGTCATGGGGTGGAACTGGCGTTACTCTACCTAGAAGGCTAGGTCAGGCTTAGTGTCTGGAAGGGCTTGAAATTCATCCCTGCAGAGGAGATGGGACCAGCCAAGCTAAATGCAAAAAGACTCAACTCCTCTGAAGGCCAGGATTGAGGCAGCAAACTGGGGAGCAGGGAAGAATCTACAACTAGCAAAACCATTTAAGTGACAATCTGCCTCCCTAAAGGAGGTAGCCACATTCAGTCACAGATCTTTAGAAGTATTGACTTAAAAGCATTACAAAAAAGACCAGAATTTGAAAAGCCTATCTTATATGTATATGTGTTCCCAGCAAATAAAAAATATGAGCTAAAAGTTCTTTTCAAAATAATTAGTAAGAGTATTTATTTTTGAGTTTTGAGCTCCCAGAGACATTTAACATATTTTTCCATGCTCTTCTAAAATCCCATAATGATGAGAAAGAGGAACTATCCTTAACAAACAAGACCGCATTTCCCTTTATAAATTTCATAATCCTTACTACTGTTTACCTTACCTGAATTATCAAAGATCAAATTATGGAAACTGAGGGTGTTTTTGTTTTTAATTTGTAGAACAATTTTCAGAAGGTAATTCTTTCTCTAGCACAGAACTCCCATTTGAATGTTGTTTACTTTTTTAATTGACATACCAAAGAATAGTAGAATGTGATGGAAAACATGGCACATTAAACCTTCATATCAATAGTTTAAAACTGATTTTCCCCATCCATCCACAACTATGAGCATTTACCACTTACAGGTTTTTGGTTTTTCCCCCCCAAATGCATCCTATTTGTATCAGGTTCAATATCAAGGCTCAAGGTGACCTACCCATGACCCATTGCACCATTTGCTGGTTTAACAATAAATGTTTTCTGTTTCCGTTTTTTCTTCAATTCTTTTACATAATTCTGGAACTGGGTATATTCTGATGGGAAGATCCATGTTCGGGGAATAAAAGTATATTCCTGAGGATTACACTTGATCATTCTGTGAATAAAAAAATAGCATTTTAAAAGTTTTCTCAAATCTTTTTAAAAAAAGTTTTCTGCTCTGGGACTATGCTACTGCACTTAACACACACAGAAAAGAGAAAAGTATGATGTGAAGAGGATCCTAAAAATCACCAGAGGTCCAGATTTGATTCCAGGCTCAGACACTTAGTATCCACGTGCATCTAAAGAGATCCTTTATCATCATTGAGTCTTGATTTCTTCATATGAAAATAGGAATCATAGGATCATAAGATTACAGACTTCAAGTCGAAAGGGGTTTCAGAGGCTGTCAAATCCAACTATTTGGGTCTAGAGATTGAGGAACCCGAGGCAAAAAAATACCAAGGGGCTTGTACACCAGTCAGACAGCTTATTCAGGTCCAAAGTTGGATCTGAACCCAGGCATTAATAATTTGCATAGTAGTGATACTAGGAGAGAGCTTCATAATTTCTAACCACTTTTAAAATGTGAACTATGGCAATAAAAGAAAGGGCACTGAACTTGGAATCAGGAGCAAATTGGTTTGGAATGCTGTTCTGGATATCCAGGAGTTGTGTGACCAAGAGAAAGCCATTATCATTTTGAGCCTCAGTTTCCCATTTATGAAATGGGGATAACATTACCTGTAATAGCACTGCTATAAAGAATAAACATAGGACTAGCAGAACCAGGAGATCATTGTACACAGCAACAACAATATTACATGATGATCAATTCTGATGGACATGGCTCTCTGCAACAAAGAATTGTCTCAAACCAGTTCCAATTGTTCAGTGAAGAAAATCATATACACCCAGAGAGAAGGATATGAAATATGGACCACAACATAACATTTTCATGCTGTTTATTGATGTTTGCTTGCATTGTGTTTCCTTTCTCTGATTTTCTTTTTTTCTTGTAGATAGGATTTTTCTTGTATAACTTGTCAAGTATTTCAACATTATTAACATGTAGTGGACTTCCTGCCATCTAGGGGAGGGGAGGGGACTGGGGGTAAAATTTGTAACGGAAAGCTTTGTAAAGATCAATGCTGAGGAACTACCCATACATATGTTATACAAATAAAAAGCTTTAATAAAAAAAGAATAAACATATGTAAAGTCCTTTGCAAACTTTGTAAAGTAAAATCAGCAATCCATAGTGATGACTCTCCAATCTTTATTCCAGCCCTGGAATAAAGGGCTCTAAGAAGCTCATCACCAATTTCCTATTAGAGGTTTATCTAATAGGATAATTATCTAATATCCTATTAGATTATCTAATTATCTAATATCCTATTAGATATGTTCTGTAGATATCCTCAACTCAGCTTGTCCAAAACAAAGCCCATTTTCTTTCTCACCAAACCTTCTTCCTAACTTCCCAAATACTTTTAGGGGCAACTCCTTCCTCCCAGACTTTTACACTCTCACCTGCATCCAATTAATTAAATCACAACGGCTCTTACCCATGCCCCCTTCTATCAACTCCCATAACCACTCTGCACATTCAGAACCTCAAGAGCCCCTCCTGATTGAGCTCCTTGCCTTAAGCCTCTTCCCACTCTAACCCATCTTCCTCAGAGCTGCAATTACGATTTTCCCCAAGTCTACATCCCTGCCAAGCTCCAGGGGCTCTTGTGACCTCCACCATCCCTTGAAGCCTTTCCCATTCTGTCCCCTTCCTCACTTTTCAGCCTTCTCACTGGGTGTACCCCTCCATTTACACTGCAATTCCACCTTAGTGGCCAGCTCACTGTTCCTCACTCACAACTGTCCCTTCTCTGCCTTCTCAATGCTTTCTATGGGCCTGATATTCACCCCTTCCTCACCTCTGCCTCTTAGATTCAGTCCCAGTCCACATCTCTTATCTTCTTGTGTGTGTGTGTGTGTGTGTGTGTGTGTGTGTGTGTCTCAAACATTTCCCAATTATATTTCACTCTGGGGCAGCACTCTAGAATTGTGCAGAACACTGATGTTTGACACCTCTGTTGGCTAAACCACATGGCCCCC
>JAJPUD010003196.1:0-59702 GCA_023553655.1 Myrmecobius fasciatus
TAATTTATCTCTCAGACCTGTGGAGATGGAATAAATTTATGTCCAAAGAAGACCTGGAACACCAGATGGATAATTTTGATTATTTTAAGTTAAAAAGTTTCTGTACAAACAAAACAAATGCAGACAAGATTAGGAGGGAAGCATCAAATTGGGAAATCATCTTTACATTTAATGGTTCTGATAAATGCCTCATTTCTAAAATTTATAGAGAATTGTCTCATATATATATAAGAATTGAAGCCACTCTTCAATAGATAAGTGGTCAAGGGATATGAACAGACAATTTTCAGATGATGAAATTAAAACCATCTCTAGTCATATGAAAAGTTGCTCCAAATCACTATTGATCAGAGAAATGCAAATTAAGACAACTCTGATACCACTACACACATGTCAGATTGGCTAAAATGACAGGAAAAGATAACGACGAATGTTGGAGGGGATGTGGGAAAACTGGGACACTGATACATTGTTGGTGGAACTGTGAACGGATCCAACCATTCTGGAGAGCAACTTGGAACTATGCCCAAAAAGTTGTCAAACTGTGCATACCCTTTGACCCAGCAGTTTTTCTACTGGGCCTATATCCCAAAGAGATCTTAGAGGAGGGAAAGGGACCCACATGTGCAAGAATGTTTGTGGCGGCCCTTTTTGTGGTGGCTAGAAACTGGAAACTGAAGGGATGCCCATCAATTGGAGAGTGGCTGAATAAATTATGGTATATGAATGTTATGGAATATTATTGCTCTGTAAGAAACGACCAGCAGGACGATTTCAGAGAGGCCTGGAGAGACTTGCATGAACTGATGCTGAGTGAAACGAGCAGAACCAGGAGATCATCATACACAGCAACAACAGTATTACATGATGATCAATTCTGATGGACATGGCTCTCTGCAACAAAGAATTGTCTCAAACCAGTTCCAGTTGTTCAGTGAAGAAAACCATATACACCCAGAGAGAGGGAAATGAAATATGGACCACAACGTAACATTTTCATGATCTCTACTGACATTTGTTTGCATTGTGTTGCCTTTCTCTGATTCTTTTTTTTTTCTTGTAGATAGAATTTTTCTTGCATAACTTCTCAAGCATTTCAACATTATTAGCATGTAGTGGACTTCCTGCCATCTAGGGGAGGGGAGGGGACTGGGGGTAAAATTTGTAATGGAAAGCTTTGTAAAGATCAATGCTGGGGAACTACCCATACATATGTTATACAAATAAAAAGCTTTAATAAAAAAAAGGCAAAAAAAAACCCAAAAAAATAAAAAAATAAAAAAAATAAAATAACTAGATATTGTATTCAAAATCATCCTAAGTCAAATTGCAAATAAAATAGGAATTAATTGCAAATATGGTCCTCTTCGGGGGTCCTCTGCTACTTTTTTTTTGCATTTTATTACAGCTTACAAGTTAAGCAGGTTTCAATATTTGATTAAATACCTTTCAATCTCATGAGGACCAAAAATAATTTAGATGGCTTGGAAAAACTATACAGTAACTACAGGATGTCCTGTTACATTTATCTTGTTAGACAGACCCATGACTCATTATGAAACTTTAAAGATCGGAAACCGTTTTATTGTGCCTGGTTTTTTTCCTTCTCATAAATATTAAACATAAATTTAATGTAAAGTTTGGACAACGTTTGGGTTAGTAAAGAGGTAACTTATCTAATGTTAGCATATCTTTTAAGAGTATTCATAAAGAAGAGAAATAATTTCACACATGCAGATCATGGTAAAATAAAATAAGTATAAATGGCATCAAGTGAAAATGTTGCATTTCTCTCAATAGCTTTAGTGGTTCCTCTTTCTTAAACTAGTATCAGATAACAAAATAGTGGAGGGACAAATATTTCTAAATAGAAATTATTTCCTACCCTCTTTTTTTCTTAAATCTGGGGAACTAATGAGCAAGCTCACTTTGAAAACCACTCAGGGATTCAAGAACTGGAGACTCATATAGAGTAAGAGTAACATGGCCTGAAATTTTATAGGGTTTTTATAACAGTGATAACAATTTTTATCTGTTTCTTTCATTGCTATGAATTTTCTGTTTTACTATTGATTATGATGTTCTCAATATACTCAATATGAGGTTCTTGCTAAGCTCCAAATTGCTTATGGAATTGAATGAATATTAAGCCATGGAAAACTACAGACTTCAGTAAAATCCATAATAATGTGAAAAAGATAATTCTAGATATTTGCATTTGGAAACTAAATGAAATACTAAGTGAATGGAAGATACATGTTTTCAAGATTTCTACATACATCTGGGTTGAATTAATTCACCAATATGATGATGAGTCCAGCATAGAAATGATTAGTAGGAGAAGCAGATGAGGAGAATTGCATAGTATTTTCAATGTTCCTAACTTGCTTGCCACTAGTGATAAAAGCCTATCTTGTTTATATCATTAGTCTCCTGATACTGCTATAGTAGTGAAAAATTACTAATTTGATTTCAGAGGGCAAGCCTTTATTATTTATGTAACTATGGGCAAGTCATTTAAGCTTCTTGGGACTTAATTTCTTTATCTCTAAAATGAGGTGGGTGGACTACATGATCTCTGTGGTCTTTTTCAGCTGTACATCTATAATCTTGTTTCCATTTTGCTACAGATAAGAATCATGAAAAATAAGAAGGGGATGAAGAGCCCATAGTGATAAAACAAAGAGCACTAGTTCTGTAGTCAGAAGACATGGTTCCAATCCTGCCTCAGACAAAGCAAGTCACATCATCTTTGGGCCTTAGTTCCTCATCTGTAAAATGAAAGAGTTGGACTAGACAGCCTTTATGGTCCTCTCTAGTTCTAAATCTATGTTTTTTATGATGATCATTAAGCTAAATAGGCATTTTTTTCTTCTTTCAACAAAAGAAAGTGAAATAAATCTTTATGGAACACACACAACTTGACCCTATCCTCTCTTTTCAAGCTTAATATACATTATTCTCCTTCCCATGCTCATCAATCAAACTATACTGGCAGAATATGATGGAGGGAATGGAAATAAGTCTTTATACAACACCCACTATGTGCCAGACACTGTGCTAAACACTTTATGAATATTATCTCATTGGATATATTTATAGAAAGTACTGTTTGAACTGAGTTTTGCAGGATATAAACAATGCTAAGAGGTGGGGAAAAGGTGGTAATACCAGGCAAAAAGGTGGTAATACCAGGCATAAAAGATGCCAACCAAATTCACTAGCATAAGAGATTGAATTATAACAAAGAATGGGACAGTGCTAAGTTATGTTAAATGAGGTAATATTTATGAAGTGCTTTAGTAAGTACTTTTAGCAGGTGTGTTAGAATCTGCAAAAAAATTCATAAAGAATTTTCTAACTTTTCCAGGATTTTTCCTGATTTCCATCCCATGATCTTATATTGTCTGTCTTGATGAAATAAAATTCCTTGAGGGTAGGAGCTGTTATGTTTTCCCATCACTGAACACAGTATCTTACTCATAATAGGTACCTTTAACTTAACAGATGACTAATAAATATATAACAATTGAATGATTGATTTTCAGGTATGTTTTGGGTTAGTTGACCTCTGTGTTCCTTTCCAATTTTACGATTCTGTGACTATAATTGGAGGGAGTAGTATTTCTTATAACAGAAAATTAGGTGAACAGGCAATGCATGAGATAATAAGAATTTCCTTATATTTTGAAACTATCAGCAAAAATGGAAAATGGATTGATGGATGAGAAATTTTGAAGTAAGAGTGCACAGATTGTGAAGGGGTGAAAGAGAAGTGAAAAATACCTTTTGAATTTCTAATGAGGGATCCAGGAAAATGAGAATACCATAAGCAAAACCAGAAAGTCAGGAGAAAGAACTGGTTTAGTGATGAAGGAAAAGGGAAGAAAAAGATGGTAAATGTGGTTTTAGATGTGAATTGTACACTTCAGTGACTGGCATAAAAATATTTTCTTATTTGCTAAAGTGATTGAGAATCAAAACAGAAAGTGATGCAGTGTTCAACTTAGATCAGTTCAAGAAAATATAGTTTTTAAAGGAGATTTGAGGGAGATTTTGAGGATATTGTTCTGGGAACAGGCAGACTATACGAGTCTCCAGTGTGAGAAGCAGGCTAACTAAATATCAAGACTCATAGCTATGTTTCAACTACAGAAGCTTGTGATGACCAACCTTTTAAAACCCAAACCAGATGCCACCTCTTCTAGGTTATGATGGAATTGCAATATGCATCAAGGAGGAAATACCCACACTGAGAATATCATAGATCTTAAAAGTACTAAATATTAGAGGACAGGAAAAGTAAAAAATAATTTTTTTTTCTCATAGCAAAGAACTGGAAGAAGGTAGATATCTACCAATTTGGGCAGGTTCAGTAGCATGGTTTGAAGATGGTCAGGAAGTAGCAGCAGTGTTTTGAATCTGAGTTAGAATGATTACAATGACCTTTCACTCATCAAAAGCCCAAAGCTACAGGACAGAATTTACTTTGAGTGATGGGATGGAAGGGGAGGCTAGAGAAAAGGGTGAAGATGCTGAGGCCTGGGAAACTCAAATAACTTGCCTGAGATAACACAGATTGTAAACAAGAGAAAAGAGATTTGAAACCAGGCCTCTGAATCCAGAATCACTGCTTTCCCCACTGTCAAGAAGAAATAAGAGGGAAAATATTCTGGGAAGAATGCAGAATAGTTTGGTAAAGTTCAAGCTCTCCCAATTTCCCTCATAAATGAAACAAATTTGTGAGTAAGGGTAAACATTCACTGGTGAAAAATCAAGAAGACTTGGGGTAGAATAGGAGTCTTCCTGATACAACCCTAGAAGATCTGAAGAAAGACTAGAAAATCCAAAGAAAGTCGCTGGGGCCAGGGATTAATCCATTTGAAGTGCAAACACCTCCAGGCTACCTCCACTGAAACACCACTGGGGAACTAGAACCTCAGATGGAAGCACAGAGACTTTCATCTCCTGGACTATTTGTGGAGTTGGATCTGAGTCTGGGAAGGCTGAAGGAACTTCAGCTGATTGGGAATGCCAGGCCCAGCTGTGCGGCAAACCTGAACATGGGTGAGAAGGAATCAGCACACTGGTAAGTGCAGAGGTAGTGGGGTAAGGATGTTGCTGGCTGTGGGAACTTACAGGATGAGGGAGCTTATGGTTTGGGGTTCTTGGTCAGAGGGGAGAGCTGAGGGAAAGCTTGAGGCACCATCTTCCCCATCCCACAATTAAAAATGCTTATACAACACCTCTTATTTAAAATAATGAACCAGCAAAGGAAGTACCAACATGGAAACCTACTGTGGGAACAGAGAAGACCGGAATTCATCTTCACAGGACACTGAAATAAAAAAAAGCTTCTACCCCAAAGAGAAATGTGAAATGGCTCCCTGCCCAGAGAGAATTTATAGAAGGACTCAAAAAAGAATTCAAAAATCCAATGAGAGACATTGAGGAAGAACTAAAAAAATAATAAAAACCATCCAATATAAACAAACGATTATGAAAAAAGTTAGCCAACTAGAAAAAAGAGATTCAGAGTCTCAAAGACAAAAGTAACTCTTTGAAAATTAGAATTGGGCAAGGGGAAGCCAGTGAAGCTATGAGAGACCAAGAAATAACAAAACATAATAAAGAATAATAATAAAAAAAGAATAAGAAATATAAGAAAAATGACAGATCTGAAGAACAGATCAAGAAGAGAAAATATAAGAATAATTGGATTGCCTGAAAGTTGTGACCAAAAAAAAGGACCTTGACACAATAATGCAAGAAAAAATCCAAGAAAATTGTCATGAAATGATAGAACATGACGGGAAAGTAGAAATAGAAATAATTGACAGATCACTAGCTCAGTGAGCTCCTTTGTAGAAAACATATAGGAACATTATTGCCAAATTTTAAAACCCTCACATCAAAGAGAAAATTTTGCAAGAAACAAGAAAAACAAACAATTCAAATACATTGGAGCTACAATTAGAATTATACAAGATTTATCAATAGCCACAATAAAAGACCACAGGTCTAGGAATCATCTCTTCCTAGAATCAAAAGAAGTTGGCCTGCAGCTAAAAATAACATATCCAGCAAAATTATCTATAAAAAATTGAACAAGAAAAAATGGATATTCAATGAACTGCTGATTTTCATGACTTTCTATCAACCAAACCTGAACTTAATAGAAAATTTAAGAGCCAATATCAAAAATCAATTTCAAGAAACTCAACATGAACAAATTGCTTTTTTTATATGTGAAATGCATAACATATTTAAGATTGATATCAACAATAAGGCAACTCAAAAGAAAGATTGGGGCAGAGTTAAAGTAAAAATAATAATTAAGTCATACAAATAAGGTATAGAAGAAGAAAAACACAGAGACTTTAGGGAGGAAGGAGGGCTTGTACTTCTGAAAACCTCTCATTGGGAATAAGTTAAATAGATAATATTACATATAAGCTCTGAAGGGTATAGCATTCCCCAAGTTCTATAGAGAAATTGGGAGAGGGAAGGATGAATGGACAGGGAAGCAAAGGGTACAAGAAAAAGACAAGCGAGGGATCCATGGGTAGGGGGAGGCAAATTAGGAGCAGAATTAAAGCAAAGGGTCAGCAGGGATAGGAAAGATAGATATATGTGTGCATGGGGGGGGGTTTATGTGTGTGTAATATATATATATGTGTATATATATATATATATTAGTATATATCTACATATGTATATATAAATGTATCCTTTCTTAATTATATCCTGCTTGGAGATAGTGAGGGGGAGGAAAAGGGAGGAAAAGAATAAAGTAAAAAGGTGCACAGCAGAGAACAAAAGAATAATTTACAAGGAAGTAAAGATGGACATTCAAGAATATAATTTCTTCTATTAATATATATTATATATACATTATATTTATTAATTATTATCAAATATATTATTACTATATATAACATATGTATATAATTATTATATGTAATATAATAATTATATATATTATATATAAAATTTTTAAAGAAGCAACAAAAGAAAGCCGAGGACAAGGGCTTTATATAGGGTCACCTAATAAATTTATTTTAAGGTTAATTAATTTTGTTCTTGATCTCTATGCCTGATACTGATGAAGAGCTATTATTAGGTATCCTGTGTTTAATCTGTAAGAATATGTGAAAAATGAATAACCACAAGAGTTAGAAATAAGTGAATCATGAAGCTGATTATTCAATTCAACTCATATCTCAAGAAAGGAATGATAAAACTCATTAGAAAGACTCAGAATTGAGAATATCAAATTTAGATATTCACAGACTATTTTATATGATAGATTTACTAGCATGTCCTGGTGGTAGTGGTGGTAGTTGAAATATCTCAAGTCCTGTCTGACTTTGTGACCCAGTTTGGGGTTTTCCTTTTAAAGATCTTGGATTGATTTGACATCTTTCTCCTATCTACCCAAACTCAAATGAAAATAATTAAGAAGACTGACCATATTTTCCAGCTACATCTTATCAGACACTCATTATGTGATTATAGACAAATAATTTAACACTGTTTGCCTTGGTTTCTTCATCTGTAAAAAATCTGTAACAATGAGCTGAAGAAGGAAATGGCAAACCAACCAGCCAACCAGCCTTGGGATGTAGGGTGTGTTCAGGGAAGACTAGTACCTCTGGTGTGAGGGCTGCTTTCTATCTTTGGTGTTTACCTGAATGACCTAACTCTCACCTGTGATTCCAAGAAGCTCCAGTATGCACAGTGGCCACACTCCAGCAAACCCTTTTAGTGGATGGGCTAAATCAGTTTGAGGGTAACCAAGGAGTGTCAAGCTTTATGGTGAGTTAGGGGCACGTAAAGACTTTCTCTGGTAAAATAGGCAGATGAGAACAATTTGTTCCTTCATGGCCATGCACTAGGAGGTGTACTTACAACCCTACACATAGGCAACTTGGGTTATAGGGTTGTTTTCTTACTGGAAGTAGCAGTGTGATTATACAGACGTTTTTTAAGGATCATACTGCTCACCTCCATTTGTGAGGAATGGGCTAGAAAAGGTGCACTAAAAATTGTCTGCTTACCCAAACCTAGCCTGATAACTGCAGCAGGTAAGAATCCCACATGTGGTCAAAACACTCAAAAATATACAAAAACTTCTGAAAAGTTGATTCCACTCACCATCAGCACATGAAATGTTTGCACACTTATAGACAACACAAAATCCAATAGACTAGAAAGACAAACAGCTCTTGTTGTTAGAGAACTCAATAAGCAAAGCATCTAGGTAACAGTCCTAAGTGAAGAAAAGCTGGCAAATGAAGGGCAGCTTGGAGCCAGATATGCATTTTTCTGGAATGACCACAGTGAAAGGAAGTGCTATGAAGCTGGTGTAGGTTTTGTAATCAAAACTAATCTAGTAAACAAGCTCACATGCCTTCCAAAAAGGAGTGAATGACAGGCTCATGACAATGTGGTTGCTACTTGCAGGAAAATTCCATGCCATCATCAACAGTGCCTATGCTCCCACCATGATGAACCTTGAAAAAATAAAAAAAAATTTATGAAGACCTGAAGACCCTTACCATCAATGTGCCAAAAAAGCTTGTAATTCTGGGTAACTAATGCTAGAGCAGGTTCAGACTATCAGACATGGCAGGGAGTTCTTGGGAGGAATGGAATTAAAAAATAGCAACAGTAATGGTCATTTAAAGAGGTGTGCATTTCATGACCTTCTTATCACCAATATTGTATTCTCCTAACCTAATCTAAACTCAATAAAACTTTTTGGATGTACCCTCTCAGCAAATGTTGTCATTCAATAGACTTATGATTGTAAGGAGAAGAGACATTCAAGATGTTAAGAGTGATAAAGGCAATGTGTGGTGCACAGTGCTGGACTGATCATAAATTTTGCCTTTCAAAATATCAGATTCCAGGCCCTTTAGTCCTTTAAGGTGGAAGCTGCTAGATCCCGAGTAATCCTGATTGTGGCTCCTTGGTATTTAAATTGTTTCTTTCTGGCTGCTTGCAATATCTTTTCCTTGGTGCAATAGTTCTGAAATTTAGCCACAATATTCCTTGGAGTTTTGATTTTGGTGCCTCTTTCAAGAGGTGAGTGGTGAATTCTTTCAATGGCTATTTTACCTTCTGATTCTAAGACATAAGGGCAGTTTTCCTTTATGATTTCTTATAAAATAATGTCTAGGTTCTTTTTTTTTTTTTCAGGAAGTCCAAAAATCCTTAAATTGTCTCTCCTAGATCTATTTTCCAGGTCAGTTGTTTTTCCTAGGAAGCATTTCATATTTTCTTTTATTTTTCCTTTTTTTGTTTTATTTGACTGATTCTTGAAGTCTTAGTGAACCACTCACTTCCATTTGTTCAATTCCAATTTTTAGTGTATTATTTTCTTTAGTTATCTTTTTTAGCTCCTTTTGTATTTGGCCAATTGAATTGTTTTGTTCATTGCATTTTTTTTCCATTTCACAAATTCTGTTTTTCAATGAATTGGTATCTTTTTCATATCTATTTTGTAAGGAGTTATATGCTTTTTCCATTTCATCAAATCTGTTTTGCACATTGCTATATGCTTTTCCCATCCCTTCTTGTAAAGATGTCATTTCCTTTCCCCATTTTTCTTCTAACTCTCATTTAAGATCCTTTATGAAATCTTCCAAAAAAGCCTTGTGAAATGGGGAACAGATTATATAACCCTTTGGGGCTTCATCTGGAGTTGATTTTCCTTTAGGATAATCTCATGATTTGAGTTCTGTTCTTTCTACATATAAAAGCTGTCTATAGTGAGAGTTCTTTTTGGGTTTTTTGCTAATTTTTTTAAGGCTGGAGGTCTGCTCTTAATACAAAGGCGCTGATAACTGATTTAGTTTGCCATGGGGCAGTTCTGCTGATTGACTTCCAGTGCTGGGTAATCTTGGCTATGGTTTATAGTTTGCTTTCATAGCAAATCTAGATCACCTGCTTGAAACCAGAATAGAGTACCCTAAGAGTCTCACAGAAGATTCCCAGGTGTATGGAAGCTGCAATGCTCTGACTCCCCATTCCATCTCCTTGCCCCAGGCTCCCTGTGCTGCAGTCTGGGCTCAGCAGACTGTCCCCTGCCCATTTGAAACAGACCTGTTCTGAAGTTCTTCCAAGGTATCTTCTGGAAATGAGTTGTACTCCAAATATTTGTGGGTTCTGTGACTTCAAAATCAGTTTAGAAGCTTAATCTACTGTTGATTGGAGAGAAGGTCAGAGGAGGTCACAGAAAGTCATGTCTGCTCTCTGCCATCTTGGCTCTTCCCCCCTCCCCTTATCATAAACTTATGGTCTCCAATATTCACATTCAACAAAAGTGGTGGCCCTAAACAAAAAAGACTACTCGAAGAATTAATGTCAACAACTTAGAGTGTTTCTATGAGAAAGAACAATTTGTTGTCAACTTGGAGCCAACACACATTTAGCAACAATAGAGCAGAAAAGGAGTGGGCAGCTTTCAGAGATTTGATATACAGCACTGCATTTGCTTATGTAGGTCAGAATAGCCACAAACATCAAGACTGATTTGATGAAAATTATGGGGAAATTCAGAAGCTGCTAAATGAAAAACAAGAATTCCATAGGGTGTATCAGTAGGATAGTTCATCTGCTTCTAAGAAGGGAATTTTCAGATACATCAAAGTAAAATACAATCAAAACTTAGAGAAATGCAGTATTCTTGGTTCAGTAAGAAAGCTATGAAATTCAATTTTATACTGATAGTAACAATCCAAAGAGTTTTTTATGATGCACTGAAGGCTCTTTATATGGCAAGAGTACCAGAGTCCTCCCTTAATAGACTGACCCTACACCTAGAAAAAGATCATCTACTTGAGAGTCAGTGCAGCTTTAGAAGAGACTGAAGAAAAGTTGATATAGTGTTTACTACTCAACAACTCCAGGAAAAATGCCAGGAGCAGAACAGAGGTCTATATACAACATTTGTGGATCTGACCAAGGCCTTTGATACTATCAGTTGGGAGGGCTTATGGAAAATTATGTAAAAATTTAGTTGCCCAGAGAAGTTGATCAGTATAGTATATCAATTTTATGATGGCATGCTTACCTAGATTCTGGACAATGGACAATGCTCTTGAGCTTTCCTAGTCACCAACAGAGTGAAACAAAGCTGTATGCTTGCTCCCCCGCTTTTTGTCATGATATTTTCAGCCATGTTGTCAACTGCCTTCAAAGAGGAAAAACATGGAATCAAAGTCAGCTTACCACATTGGTGGTAAATTCTTCAACTTAAAAAGGCTATAAGCCAAAACTAAAGTGAAGGGAGAATTAGTGCATGATTTTTTTGTTTGCAGATGCTTGTGCACTCAATGCAGCCTCTGAAGCCTGAGATGCAACAAAGTATGGACCGATTCTCTATTGCTTGTGCTAATTTTGGCCTAACAACATCAAAAAAACACGGGTCTTCCATTAGCCACCACCCATATATAGAACCATCAGTTACAGAAAATGGCAAAGTTTTGAATGCTGTGCAAAAGTTCTCTTACCTTGGCAGTATACTTTCCAGGGATGTCCATACTGATAATAAGATTGACACACACATTGCCAGAGCTGGCTCAGGGTTTGGGAGGCTCTGAAGGAAAGTGTAGGAAAGGAGAGGTATTATGCTGACATACATTGTGCTTACCTCATTGTTATATGCCTGTGAAACCTGGACAATACTAACACCTTGCCAGGAAACTGAATCGCTTCCATTTGAATTGTTTTAAGAAAATTTTGAAGATCACGTGTTAGGATAAGATACTGAGGTCCTTTCTTGATCTAAACTTCCAAGCGTTCCAACTCTAGTGCAGACAACTCCATTGGGCTGGCCACATATTTAAATGTCAAATGCATGCTTGCCAAAAAGATTACTTTATGGAGAACTCACCCAGGGCAAGTGCTCCCAAGGTGGTCAGCAATACAAGGAAGGCCACTCTCAAGGTATCTCTTAAGAACTTTAGAAATGATTGTATGGCATGGAAAACACTGCACATTGTATACCATTATCAGAAAAAGTGTTGTACTCTATGAGCAAAGCACAATTGAATTAGCTAAGAAGAAATGCAAATCCAAATTTGTGTAGCTGTTGTCTCTCAGCCTCCAGGACATTTCTCTTCTTTCCTCAATAAATTCAGTGCCTGATTCAGTCTTTTTCTCCTCTTCAACTTTTGTCCTTATACTAAGAAATTTCAACCTATATATTAATACTCCATCAAACACCCTAACCTCTTAGCTTCTAAACTCAATCATTTCCCATGAATTACTCCTCCACCCTAACTTAACCACACACAATAATGCTCATACCCTTGATTTTGCCATTATCTACGAATGTACCCACCTCCAACTTCATGAACTCTGAAATTCCCTTATCCTATCACAATATATTGTATTTTTACCTCTCCCTCTGCTAGGAAACTCAATGCTCTGTTCTTTTTTTTCTTTTTGTGATCTCTAATTCATTCACCACCTTGGTTCTTTCCCAGTCCACCATTCTCTCCCAGCTCCACTCTTCTACTTTCCCCATACTGATTCCTTTCTGAACCAGCTCAACTCTACACTGTTTTTTTCTCTCAAGTCCTTTGTCCCCTTATCATATTGCCAATTGCACTACCAAATGAATCACTACCACTATCTGCTGCCTTCACTCTACACATGTGCTGCTGAATGAAGTTTGAGAAAATCATGAAACCATATTGACTGGATCCACTAAAAATGTATGCTACATACTTTAATTGTATTCTCACAATTCCAAGGCAATTCTTTTACACCTACCTAATTAGCTCACTATTTCACTAACCACTTTGGCTCCTCCAGATCTTTCCTCTTTTCTCAAACCTCCCATGGTTCTTCCTCTTTCTATCCTCTCAGCTGAGAGCTACGCCTTATATTTCACTATAAAAAATGAGACCATTCACTTAGAATTCTCTCTTTTGATTCCTCATCACTTAGGTACCCTCTGCCATTATCTCCTCTTTCCATCTAGTTATTAGCACCAGTTTGTATATATCTTATATTTATTTAGTTATTTTCATGTTATAGCCTGTCTATACTGTATTCACAGTAGACTGTAAACTCTGAGAGCAGGGAATATCTTTTTGCCTTATTAAAAATATATATCTCCATTGGTGCTTAATAAATGCTTATTGACTAAATTAGGAACCAACATGTAAAGAAGCATAACAAGGGACATTTTAAATGACTTTTTGTAAGTACATGGATATTTCAGGCCAGAAAAAGGCTGCTCTTTGTAATACAAAGGTATTTATTTTGTGATAAGTTCAGTTAAATGTTCTGGTCTACGAAAGGCTCAAAAACTATAGTGGGCAGCAATACATAGGATAGCAATTTTTCAACTTCCCAGGGTGAAAAAAGAGTTTATTTTGGCTCAAATGGGAGACAAGTAAATTTTGAGGTGAGCAGAGTAGGAGGTTGACCAGAGTGGTATAGTTAAGGAGCACAAGGATACTGTGTTCCTCAGGAGAAAAAAAGGCATCGAGAGGACTAGAATGGGCATAGGTAGAGTGGAGGGAAAAGCATTTAAGATTAATTTTTATCTCACATTCTAACTGTCAAAAAAACATCAATAGCTTTTGTAGCATCAGTCCTGATACTCTGAGTTCAAGGTCACTATGTGACCTTGGATGAGTCACTTAACCTGGTTTGCCTCAGTTTTCTCATCTGAAAATGAGTTCAAGAAGGAAATGATACACCAATCTTTGCCAAGAAAACTCCAAATAAGATCACAAAGAGTCAGATATGACTGAAAATGGCAACAAGCAGCAAAACAAACACAAAATTACAACACAACGTCCCTTCTAGCTCAACTTTGGAACCAACCTTTCCCAAAAAGCTATTATAAGGACCAAGCATCTCTCACAATCAACTTAAAAACACTCCAAAATATCAGCATTAATGAATGTAACATTGGAATGGTCAAAGAAACTTTTAAGCATGTGCATTGGGCTATATGTTACCATACCCAAATGGATTTTAGTGTATGCCCACATATTCTAAAATAATAAAATACATTTTTTCTTTCTCTTACTATGTGGAGGAAAAGGACCTCTTTGATTGACTACTGACCTGAGAATAAGCATAAATACAAAAAACTGTAAGAGACAACTGAACTCTGTGTGTGTGTGTATGTATGTGTGTATGTATGTGTGTCTGTCTGTCTGACTTTTCCTCTGTCCCCTTCTCCCTTTATTTTCCTGGCTGCTATTGAAGGAAGACCTAAAAAGGCATTGGAAACATGTACCCTGATTATACCTCTGTTCTTTGCCTCTTTAGTTCTAGATGAAATATTGGAAATTGCTACAATCTTGTGAGTTTGAAAAATCTGAGATTCAGTCTTGGGAGTCCACACCAGAATTTGCTACCAGCTGAGCTTGGTGAGATATAACTAAGACCTCTCTATGGCATTTGAAATGACCCATCCAGAGATCATACCTTATTCAGAAGTTTACTTGGTGAGTATTTAGGGGTGATGTGCTCATAGATGGCCAAGGGTGGGAAATGCTTTGTGACTTCTGTTTTCAATATATCCTTTCAGTAAATTTTATTTTGTGAAAAGCTCATTGATGTTAATTTGTTATCTAATTTGAGTCCTTAATCACTAGGTCAATCCATTATCATTTATTAAGGAAAATATTATTTGTAACAGGTAATAACTATTAAGGAAAACACTGAAATGGATAATCAAACAATGGCATTAGAGAATTACCTTTTAACCTCTTAAGGTTACCCTCAAAACCTGGAGGAGAAGATATAGCCACTAGTATTTCTCTGGGGAATGTGACTCTTCATTTCAAGTGGAGGTTAGGAAAAGGACCCCAGCCTTGAAAAGGTGGAAAGCACCTCTCTTAAAGACTAAAGATCACAGAGTTTCTTTAAAAAATAATATCTCTCTCATTTTTTTTCATTGAAAATTGTACAATGTCAATGGATGAATAGAGAACAGACTTTCAAACTTTCTGCCTATGACTTGATACCAATTTACTAATTAGCATAGTTGGATACCTTCAATATATGGCTCCTATCATAGTACCCTTCTTTGCCTCTTTATTTCTCTCCTTCAATGATTCTATTGTAGACTACAGCTTACTCATTCATCCACTTAGATAATACATAATAGTATATATATATATAATTATATATAATAGTATAAATTTAGCCACTACCTTCCTTTCATTTATTGATACATTAAGTATGCATTAGACATTCTTCTTTTGCTTTTCATTATAGCTACAATCATCTCTGTTCCCCACTCTAACATCCTGACCAAAAATGGGTAAAGAGAAATTATGGAACATAAGACATTCATTCAATTGTTCAAAAGGCATTTATTAAGCACCTACTATGTCAGTCAATAAGCATTTATTAGGCACTTACTAGGTGCCAAGTTAAGAGCTTGAGATATAAAGAAAGGCAAAAGATAATGCCTGTTCTCACAATCTAATAGGGGAGAGAACACAAAAATAATTATGCATAAACAATCTATGTACAAAGGGAAGACCCTAATATTAAAAGTGATTGGGAAAAGCTTCCTAGAAAAGATGAAATTTTAGATGAGACTTGAAGGAAGTAAAGAGTTGAAGATAAGGAGGGAGAGAAATCTAGGCATAACTCTGGGAGTACAAAGACAAAAGGAAAAGACTGCACTCAAGTTTTTTGTATTCTGAGGGAAGGGAAGTTGAGATAAAAATAAGATTTGAGAGGAGGTAGAAGGTGATTTAAAAAAAAAGAAAGCTAAGAATTTAGGGAGGTAGAAAAGAAGATGAAGCACATTCTAATGATGTGCAAAAGTAGAGGGGCAGGAGGGACTTCTGGGGGGCAGAGCCAAGATGGCAGAGTGAAAATCTGACTCTCTTTGTGCTCCTCCGATCTTCTCTCAAACCAACAATAAATAAGCCTCTGAACTGATCTTCAAGTCAACGAATCCAGAAATATTTGGACACTGCTTTCTGAAGAACTTCATATCAGGTTTGTCTAACTCAGACAGAGTGATAAACAGTGGACTCGGGTGTAGGCCAGAAGTGAGGGTGGGACTCAGCTCAGCTCATCCTAGCAGAAAGTCCAGACTCCAAACTCCAAACACCTGGAGTTTATCTGAGGCACTCAGGACACTATGCCCTGATTGTAGAGAGGTGTTCTGGCAGACTTGCCTTGTTTAAGGAGTAATTCCGACTTAGTCCTAGCCCCCACCGGCCCAGCACCTTAAGTTAATTCGCCGAATTGCCCCAAGGCAAAGATCTTCAGCCACTGTTTTTTTCCAAACCTTAAAGAGATATCCATGCTGTCTAAAAAAAAAAAAAAATGAAGAAGCAAAAGAGAGCTCTCACCATAGACAGCTTTTATCAAGAGAAAGAAGGGATGACCCCAGATCCTGAGGTTCCTTTAGACAAAACTCCAAAGGAAGTTATTAAGGACCATCATTGGTCTCCTTTTCAAAAGGCCTTTCTGGAAGATTGCATAAAGAACCTCATAAGACAGCTAGAGGATAAATGGGAAAATAAATTGAAATCAGTGCAAGAAGGATATGATGCCCTGCAAAAGAGATATGAAAAAGAAACCAATTTATTGAAAAATAAAATTAGTGAAGTGGAAAAAGAGTGCAATGAACAAAAAAATTCAATTGGCCAGTTACAATAGAGCTTAAAAAAGTAACTGAAGAAAACAACACTTTCAAAATAAAAATTGAACAAATGCAAGTGAATGACTCAATAAGACTTCAAGAATCAGTCAAACAAAAACAAAAAAATGAAAAATTAGAAGAAAATATGAAATATCTCCTAGGAAAAACAACTGACTTGGAAAATAGATCTAGGAGAGACAATCTAAGGATTATTGGACTTCCTGAAAGCCATGATGAAAAAAAGAATCTAAACACTATCTTCAAGGAAATCCTGAAAGAAAACTGCCCTGAGATTATAGAATCAGAAGGCAAAATCACCATTGAAAAATGTCACCGATCACCTCCTGAAAGAGACCCCAAAATTAAAACCCCAAGGAATATCGTGGCTAAATTTCAGGACTATCGCACCAAGGAAAAGATTCTGCTAGCAGCTAGAAAGAAACAATTCAAATACCGAGGATCAATAATTAGAATCGTACACGATCTGTCAGCCTCCACATTGAAGGATCGAAGGGCCTGGAGCCAGATATTCCGAAAGGCAAAGGAACTTGGATTACAGCCAAGAATAACCTATCCAGCTAGAATGAGCATTATCCTCCAGGGAAGAAGATGGTCATTCAATGATATAGGTGAATTTCACCTATTTCTAATGAAAAGTCCAGATCTGAATAAAATATTTGACCTCCAAACACAGAACTCAAGAGAAGCATAAAAAGGTAAAAAGGAAAGTACCCTTGAGAACTTTATTTCTACTATGGGGATACTTAAAGTTTGGGAAAATAATTAACTAGATATTACTTTGATAATATGAAAAAGAAAACTAGAGGGGGAAAGGTTGTCATACTGCAGAAAAGAGGGAAAAAGTGGTAAAATAAGATCTAAAAAAAAGGAGGTTAAAAACAAGGTAAAATCTCTTGAAGAGGCAAAGAAAACCTAATATAATTGAGAGAAAGAGGGGAGGGAGATGAGCATCGTGTAAATCTTACTCTCATCAGATTGGGTTCTAAAAGTGTATATCAGACACTTGATTTCACATAGAAACTTGTCTGTTGCTAGAGGGAAGTGGGAGGGAAAGGAGAAAAAAGAAAGGGATAAACTATTAGAAGGGAAAATAGAAGAATCAGGGGAAAGGAGTTTAAAAAAGGGGGAGGAGATCTAAAGGGTGGTGGATTGTTTGGGAGAGGGGGCCATCAAAAGCAAAGTACTGAGGAGGGGGGAAGGGAGAAAGGGGAAAGGAAAGGGGAAAACATAACTTGGGTAAATAAGATGGCAGGAAATAAAGAATTAGTTATTCTAACTGTGAATGTGAATGGGATGAACTCTCCCATAAAGCGGAAGCGAATATCAGACTGGATTAAAAACCAGAATCCCACAATATGTTGTCTACAAGAAACACATCTAAAACATAGTGACACATATAGGATGAAGGTAAAAGGCTGGAGCAGAAAATATTATGCTTCAGGTGAACAAAAAAAAGCAGGGGTAGCAATCCTTATCTCAGATCAAGTAGAAGCAAGATAGATCTAATCAAAAGAGATAAGGAAGGAAACTATATTTTATTAAAGGGTACCATAGATAATGTAGCAATATCAATACTAAATATATATGCACCAAGTGCAATAGCATCCAAATTCCTAGGGGAGAAATTAAGAGAGATGCAAGAAGAAATAGACAGCCAAACTATACTAGTGGGGGATCTCAACCTTGCTCTCTCAGAATTAGATAAATCAAACCAAAAAATTAACAAGAAAGAAACTAGGGAGATAAACCAATTGTTAGAAAAGCTAGGTATGATAGATCTATGGAGAAAGTTGAATGGAGACAATAGGGAGTTTACTTTTTTCTCAGCAGTCCATGGAACCTATACAAAAATTGACCATGTGTTAGGGCATAAAAACCTCAAAATCAAATGCAGAAAGGCAGAAATAGTAAATGCATCTTTTTCAGATCATGACACAATAAAAATCACATGCAATATAAGGCCAAGAGAAAATAAACCAAAAGTTAATTGGAAATTAAATAATCTAATCCTGAAGAATGAATGGGTGAAAAAGCAAATCATAGACACAATCAATAATTTCATCCAGGAGAATGACAATAAGGAGACAACATACGAAAATTTGTGGGATATGGCCAAAGCAGTTATAAGGGGCAATTTTATATCTCTAGATGCTTACTTGCATAAAATAGAGAAAGAAAACATCAACAAATTGGGCTTATTATTAAAAAAAAACTAGAAAAAGAACAAATTAAAAACCCTCAATTAAATACCAAATTGGAAATTCTAAAAATAAAAGGAAAAATTAATAAAATTGAAAATAAGAAAACTATTGAGTTAATAAATAAAACTAAGAGTTGGTTCTACAAAAAAACAACAAAATAGATAAGCCTTTAGTTAATTTGATAAGAAAAAGGAAAGAGGAAAATCAAATTGTTAGTCTCAAGAATGATAAGGGAGAACTTTCCTCCAATGAAGAGGAAATTAGAGCAATAATTAGGAGTTACTTTGCCCAACTTTATGCCAGTAAGTTTGATAATCTAAATGAAATGGAGGAATATCTACAAAAATATAGATTGCCCAGGTTAACAGAAGAGGATATAAATTATTTAAGTAACCCATATTAGAAAAAGAAATAGAACAAGCTATTAACCAACTCCCTAATAAAAAATCTCCAGGGCCAGATGGATTCACATGTGAATTCTACCAAACATTCAAAGAACAATTAATTCCAATACTACACAAACTATTTGAGAAAATAGGGACAGAAGGTATACTGCCAAAATCCTTCTATGAGACCGATATGGTGCTGATGGCTAAACCAGGTAGGGTGAAAACAGAGAAAGAAAACTATAGACCAATTTCCCTAATGAATATTGATGCAAAAATTTTAAATAAGATATTAGCAATGAGATTACAGAAAGTCATCCCCAGGATAGTACACTATGACCAAGTAGGATTTATACCAGGGATGCAGGGCTGGTTCAATATTAGGAAAACTATCAGCATAATTAATTATATTAATAACCAAATTAACAAAAACCATATGATTATCTCAATAGATGCAGAAAAAGACTTTGATAAAATCCAACACCCTTTCCTATTAAAAACACTAGAGAATATAGGAATAAATGGATTTTTCCTTAAAATGATCAGTAACATCTATTTAAAAGCATCAGCAAGCATCATATGTAATGGAGACAAACTAAAACCATTCCCCATAAGATCAGGAGTGAAACAAGGCTGCCCACTGTCACCATTACTATTTAATTATTGTATTAGAAATGTTAGCTTTAGCAATAAGAGAAGAAAAAGAGATAAAAGGAATCAGAGTAGGTAATGAAGAAACCAAATTATCACTCTTTGCAGATGACATGATGGTATACTTAGAGAACCCTAGAGACTCAACTAAAAAACTACTAGAAACAATTCACAACTTTAGCAAAGTGGCAGGATTCAAAATTAATCCACATAAATCATCAGCATTTTTATATATTACCAACAAAGTTCAGCAGCAAGAGATACAAAAAGAAATTCCATTCCAAATAACAGATGATAGGATAAAATATTTGGGAATCTATCTGCCAAGGAAAAGTCAGAAACTATATGAACTAAACTACAAAACACTTTCCACACAAATAAAATCAGACCTAATCAATTGGAAAAACATTAAGTGCTCATGGGTAGGCAAAGCGAGCATAATAAAAATGACAATATTACCCAAACTAATCTATTTATTTAGTGCCATACCAATCAAACTCCCAAGAAATTATTTTACAGATCTAGAAAAAATAGTAGCAAAGTTCATTTGGAAGAACAAAAGGTCAAGGATTTCAAGGGGATTAATGAAAAAAAAGGCAGATGAAGGTGGCCTTGCTATACCAGATCTAAAACTATATTATAAAGCAGCGGTCATCAAAACCATTTGGTACTGGCTAAGAAATAGAGCACTCGATCAGTGGCACAGGATAGGTTATCAGGACAATCTAGGCAATAACCTTAACAATTTAGTGTTTGATAAATTCAAAGACCCCAGCTTTTGGGATAAGTACTCACTATTCAGCAAAAAACTGCTGGGAAAATTGGAAACTAGTGTGGAAGAAATTAGGGCTTGACCCATACCTAACACCACATACCAAGATAAGATCTAAATGGGTTCAAGATCTAGATATAAAGAGTGATTTTGTAAACAAATTAGAGGAACATAATATAGTTTACTTCTCAGACCTGTGGAGAAGGAATAAATTTATGTCCAAAGAAGATCTGGAACTCCTAATTGAACACCAGATAGATAATTTTGATTATATTAAGTTAAAAAGTTTCTGTACAAATAAAACTAATTCAGACAAGATTAGGAGGGAAGCATCAAATTGGGAAATCATCTTTACATTTAATGGTTCTGATAAAGGCCTCATTTCTAAAATATGTAGTGAATTGTTTCATATATATATAAGAATCCACTCTTCAAGCCACTCTTCAATAGATAAGTGGTCAAGGGATATGAACAGACAATTTTCAGATGATGAAATTAAAACCATCTCTAGTCATATGAAAAGTTGCTCCAAATCACTATTGATCAGAGAAATGCAAATTAAGACAACTCTGAGGTACCACTACATACCCGTCCAATTGGCTAAAATGACAGGAAAAGATAACGATGAATATTGGAGGGGATGTGGGAAAACTGGGACTCTGATGCATTGTTGGTGGAACTGTGAACAGATCCAACCATTCTGGAGAGCAATTTGGAGCTATGCTCAAAAAGTTATCAAACTGTGCCTACCCTTTGATCCAGCTTCTATTGGGCCTATATCCCAAAGAGATCTTAGAGGAGGGAAAGGGACCCACATGTGCAAGAATGTTTGTGGCAGCCCTTTTTGTAGTGGCTAGAAACTGGAAACTGAAGGGATGCCCATCAATTGGAGAGTGGCTGAATAAATTATGATATATGAATGTTATGGAATATTATTGCTCTGTAAGGACCAGCAGGACGATTTCAGAGAGGCCTGGAGAGACTTGCATGAACTGATGCTGAGTGAAACGAGCAGAACCAGGAAATCATTATACACAGCAACAACAATATTACATGATGATCAATTCTGATGGACATGGCTCTCTGCAACAAAGAATTGTCTCAAACCAGTTCCAATTATTCACTGAAGAAAACCATATACACCCAGAGAGAGGGATATGAAATATGGACCACAACATAACATTTTCATGCTCTCTATTGAGGTTTGCTTGCATTGTGTTTCCTTTCTCTGATTTTCTTTTTTTTCTTGTAGATAGGATTTTTCTTGCACAACTTGTCAAGTATTTCAATATTATTGACTTGTAGTGGACTTCCTGCCATCTAGGGAAGGGGAGGGGACTGGGGGTAAAAGTTGTAATGGAGAGCTTTGTAAAGATCAATGCTGGGGAACTACCCATACATATGTTATACAAATAAAAAGCTTTAACAAAAAAAAAAGAAAGAAAAAGTAGAGGGGCAGAAGATGGAATGAATGCCTAGTTCAGGGAACAGCAAATTTGGCTGGAACATAGGGTGTGGAAGAGAAATAATGAGAAATAAATCTATCAGAGCAGATTGGAGTCAGACTGAAAGGCATTAAATGGCAACAAAAAACAGCACTCTGCAGTAGATAGAAAGAAGGGGCTGAAGTCAAGAAAACCTAGCTTCATGTATCACTTTGGACATTTCCTAATTGTGTGATCTTGGGCTCTGGCCCTCAGCTTCCTGTAAAATGAGAGAGTTGAACTGGACCTCTAAAATCCTTTCTAGTTCTCAACCTATAAACCTATTTTACCCTAGAATGATGGTAGAGAAGAATCTGATCCCCCAATTTCTAAGTTGGAAGCAGAGAATCTAGTGTTAGAAAAATAAGAAGTCACTCAATTATTATATTTTTGGAGGGGGGGGTAGGAAGGTGAAGTAGATAAGCAACTTCATTTCTTTCAATCTTTGAAGGAAAGTGTGCCAAATACAATTCTTAGTTGAGTCATTCTGAAGAGATATTTGATTGTTTAAAATTCTATAAACTTTAGTGATAGGTCATAAACAGCTTTGAGTTTGAAGTCTGAAGACAATAATTTCACAAGGCTGTAGGGAGTGGCTTATGTTTGAAGTTCTCTGTTTACACTTCTTACTAGGCAAAGGGAAATGAATAGTAAATATTATTCTTTAGACTTTATATCTCAGGCTGTGCAAATCGCATTTCTGTTTTTCCTGTCTTCGTCTATTTTACTTTGTCCTGTGTCCTATGTGATGCAGCTACATGATTCCTCTCTCATGAATGTCATCCAACATCTCCTTAACTTTGCATGGGCTTCCCCCCAAGTTTGGAATATTGTCCCTCCTCACTTCTGCATCTAAATTCCCCTGACCTTCTTCAAATCTCAGCTCAAATATGACTTCCTATAGGCCTTTCCTATCCATCCATAATACATATTATATATGTTTACTGTACATAAATGTGCTTATTATACATAAATGTGTATTCATACACACATACATACACACATTATATATATGCATGTATTATATATATATATACATATGTATATATATATATATATACATAATGGATATTTGAGTGTTCCATACTAAGTCTACCACACTATCCACTATATTACACTAACTACATGAAAATATTGTTTGATACCTGCTTGTGGTCATGCCCAGTCTCTCCAATGAATGGTAGGCTCCCCAAAACTGTCTCCCCATACCCTGGAATCAGCCTCAGTTTCCCTCTAGATGGGGACCTCCTGTGTCCCCAATTTCTTGAGTTCCTAAAATCCTCTCCAGTATATAGAAAGGTGTGGCTCTTTCAGCTTTTCCTCTGGAGATACTTCTCCACCCTCTTCCTCTCCAGACAGAAACTGCCTCCAGGTGATTTAGGGAAATTTTGTACCTTTTGTACCTTAACATCTTTCCCTTTTTCCTCCAAATGAATAGGTCATGGAATAAGAGTACCGTTAAATTAATTAATTGTGGAAAATGAGACAAAATTGTATACAACAAATAATCTGTTCCATTGCTAAAAAAAACTGGTTCTTCTTGCATACTTTTGCATCCAAAGTAGCTTATATTGAAAGAGGAAAGATACAAGTAATCTTTTGTATTTTTATAACATAGTGTATTTTAAAACAGTTTGCCACTGATATACATCTGTGCTATAGAAACATCATGAATATTTTAGCCATTCAGATTAATTCTGAAAAAAGACCTAATTCTCAGATTATTTCAAATTGATTTTCAATCATTCTGCTTAAATTCACTTAAACTAACCCTCATTAAAATGTGAATTTGGGATCCTTGCTGTAAATTCAGATAATTTAACAGTTCATCATTTTAGCTTTGAAAGGTATTTCTCCCTTTCCCACTGAAAATTGTGATCCTTTTCCATATGGATTTTCAGGGAATAATCACATAGACGGTGCAGCAGAGTCCTGAAACTGGCTAAGTGTTCTAGATCTGTGATCCTGCTTGGATAGTCTCATGTACTCTGTGCTGATATTTGATAAAAAGTTATCCAATTTAAATTAGAGATTCTACTAAAACACAAATACAGAATTGTAATACAGTTGAAATTCCAGATTTTATTGTAGTTGAATTTTCCCTTGAAAGTTGCTATTTCTGGGGCAGCTAGGTGGCACAGTGGATAGAGCACCAGTCCTGAAGTCAGGATGGACCTGGGTTCAAATCTAGTCTCAGACACTTAACATTCTCTAGCTGTGTGACCCTGGGCAAGTCACTTAACCTCAATTGCCTCAGCAAAAAAAAAAGAAAAAAAAAAGAAAAAGAAAAGAAAGTTGCTATTTCTGATATTTTAATATTGACTTTCTGAAATTATCATTACTAATTCATCCCTAAGAAATCACAGTTACCATTTATTGTTGGTGGGATTTTAATGGCTGAGTTAGTAATGATAATGAAAAATGATAAATTACTAAGTCCTAAGTTTCCGGAACAAGTCCTTGTTATGTGGCCAGAAAGGTAGCTCTCTTTTTTTATATAAGATGAGTTTCAGATGTAGAATGTAAACTTTATCCATATGATGAACTACACCCTTTTCCAGTTTGAAACAGCCATGGTTCCAGCAGAAGACAGCCCTTGTCCCCAGAATTTCTGCTCCCCAAACGATAAAAAAGGAGAAAATGATGGGTCACAGCACAGGGTCTACTGTCTAGCCAAGGATGGTGGAGTAACTGAAACCTTTTTGCTCCTTATTTGTTTCCAAGAAAATTCTGCACCTTAACTTATCTTTCTTAACTCTTTTTTACCAATCTGTAGGCTATTAGAACTAGCTAAGCAAATTGCTAATTTGCTAGATCTCCTTTAGAATTTAGCCTGAAACTAGGGGGTCCCACCCAATTTTAAATTCCATTCCTCCATGTAGCAGAGCTTTTTGGGGAGACCCAGTGTTTTTCTCCTCCAAGGTTCATTGATCACTTAGCAAAACTAGGGGCTACTGGCTAGATTTATTTGGGGGACACTCTGAATCAAGTTGTTTTGCCATTTCAAGTGCAGAAGCCACTTTTTCTGGGATGCTGGGACTGTGGGAGTCAGTTCCCTTTTATCAAAGGTGCCTTTTGGCAGGAAGAACATCCCCTTGTGCCAACAAAAGACTCTAAATTAAGAGAATCTCTCTGATCTGAGAGGTCCCCTTTTGTGGACCTGAATTCTGTTTGAAATTATAATTGAACTTATGCAAATAGCTTTTAGCTAGCTATTTAGCTTTTCAGCTCTATAAGAGGAAGGATGACTTTTCCTAGGAGGTGGGCACTCTAGGTTTTGAGCTTCTCCCTCGTCCCTGAAGGCCTCCTAGGCCATAATGACTAGTTCTGAGATAGGGAAAGTTTTTAACTGTCATATCAAAAAGAAAAAGCTGACATATTTCTGTAAATCTTGAACTGACCACTTTGGGTCTACAGGAATAGTTAATTAAAGTTATGGAACTGCTAAAATATTTTAACAGATTCCGGGGTTTTTGAGACTAATGATTAAGCTGTTTGACACTAAATGACTTGTTTCTTCTTAATTGACTCAAAAGGGAAACACATTTGCTATTTAATTTAGTAAATACTAATTGATGAGTAATGATTCTTTCTGGAATTTTGGACCTGAGATTTGGCTTGTAACTACCAGCTTTCTTTGGTCCTAAAAGGCTTGCAGAATAACTACAGAAAGAAAAAGTCCCCTCTCTTTGGGATTTTCCCTGTTTTTCTGCCTTAGAGTGGTTTATGGAATCTGTCCTGGCTAATTTGGATTAGATAATTACTATTAACTAGTGCATGCTAAAAGTGTGAACTTGTTTATTTTGGTATAAGATGTGTGCAAATATGTAGGTATTATCACTGGAAATTTAAATCTATATTTGATTTGATTGTAAGCAAAACTGAGTCACATGTTTGTATCTCCTAAATGGATGAAATGTATTTAGAATCTTATGTTGTTTTCTAAATTGCATATTGTGCTATTATAAAATGTTTTGAGCTATATTTTAAAATTCTGTCAACCCTGCTGGACATGTGTCTACTTTATTTTGTGAATTTTTCATTCAAAATTACTTATCACTTGTGTTCTTTCTAGGAGCTAGCAAGATCACAAGCCTTAGGAGATGAGCTTGGTATAGAATGTGAAATTCCCAAACAAGAAAGAAAATACAGGTGTAATTTAAAATTGAGGATTGAAAATTGTATCATAGTTTTATTTTAGATCAGTTGACATAATTAAAAATGAGGGCATGGTCCAGGCTTCTCTTACTGGTTGTGTCTACTCCTAACCTGCTCTGAACACTTCCCCCACTTCAATGATTATTGGGGACAGTGGAAAGAATCCCACTCTGCTCAGCTCTTCTTTGGGCCCTCCTTGCTGGAAGAGATAGCCTATGTTTACAACGTGTTAAAAACTGAATATTTGCTTTTATTTTTCAAGTCTAGGGTGGTTGTTTTAAGAGCAAAATCATTTCTGTAATGCTAAAGATCACTTAGATAAGATGCTGTATCAAGGTTCTACTGCTTAGTAATGCAAAGAACTTCTAAGAAAAGTTTATTGGATTTCTGTTTAACTGCAAATTTTCTGAAAATGGTTATTTCAAAATTCATTCAGCAAATTATCTAACATTTATTAAATGCATTATGGTCTCATTGTTTACTGCCTTCCACCATATCAACCCTAACATAGTTTTAGGCACAATGATTTGTAAGCTTTTTTCTTTTTTTGAATATGGGATTGAGAAAAAACAATTTGGGGACTATAACTAATATTATTTCTTGAATTTGAATCCAAGTATGGATGAGGACCAATAAATCAGAAAACCCACCATCCCAGAGAAATGCCACAGAACTTCAGAGAGTGAACATTTGTTCACCTGGGTAAAAGGAGTTTGAAAGATGGCTCTTTGAGCTCTACTTGAAGTCAGATTCTTCTAACTTTGACTCCCCAAATTGTGTTTCTTTCTATTGGAATGATTCCCACCCATATTTGAGTCTGATAAGGGTGTGGAATTCACCTGTGGCTTTCACACCTGAAGTCAAACAACTAAGGATGCTTTGTCCTGTCCCTGCTTTTTTCTCTTATAGCAAATCTCTATATTCAGAGCAAAAATATTTAAACTTTAAGCTGACCATGGCCATTAAAAAACCCCTAGCAAAATGCAAATATAAAATCTTCCTGTTTTCTTTCTAAAAATGCACAGTCATTAAGTAAATGACTTTTCCATCATAGGGTAGGTGAACATTGGGCATAATCACCTGTCTGTTACTAGAGATATATCTTATTAGGAATATGTTTGTATAAAGTCTTTAAACTTTTGAAAATATATTGGAATGAAATGTATTGTATTGATGAAACTCTTTGTGAGACCCTGCTGCTATTCTCATGTAGTGTGACAGAGTATTATAGGACAGTTTTTTAAACACTTTGGCACATGTGTTCTTGGCCCCTCAAGGGACCCTCTTGCTGCTTGCAATGCTACTGTCCCTAACCTCTGACTATCAGATTTGTTTTCCTCTGAGCTTTGATTAGTTCACCTTCAAATGACCAGCACTAGACAATTGTATTGACCAATGTCAGGGACCTAACTCAGAATTCACTGGATAGCTCACTTCAATCACCTCCTGACACACCCCTCCAAAGGCGCTCTTCCCAGCAGAAAGTAGTTTCAGAAGATGAGATCATCACCCCATACCCCAAAGAACTTTGGTCCCCCTTTGTTTGGAGGGAAACTGATTGTAGGTATGGACTCCAGGAAAATGCTGGAGTCTGAGTGTCTGAGTGAGCCCCCAGTAAGGTGCAAACTGACTTTGTGCTAATATTTGCTATTGTGCCCTGGTAACTAACTTTGTACCCTTATGATGTCACCAAACTGTGGCTTCAGTTCATCTCCGTAACAGTCCAACCCCACAGACCAGTTTCACACCCAGTTTCTGGATGCTACTTAACAAGAGTCCCAGGATTTGGTCTCTAAAATTTCAGCATTGGTCTGAAAGACCCTCTTCTGTTAGGGATTCCCAACCCACTTTTCAAAAGACTTCTTGAACAAATTAAGAATGGGAAATGATGAGGTCTTCAGTATTAGGTGTGGCTAGTAGAGGAATTGATCCCAGGGGCAAGCAGACAGAAAGAAGGCTCTGATAGAGGTCAGTTTAGCTCTATTCGAACCCTTTGGGAAGGTGGTCCAGTTTGAAATCCAAGCTATATCAAACTCCTGAGAGCTGCCCTCTATGGAAATCTCAGTTATGTCCCTGAGGTTAAATTTTCCCTACAAAACCTACTTTGAGCCATCTCATGGCTGCTATCTTCCTTTGGGTCAGCCTGCCACAGCACTCTGCCTTGATGTGTCTTTCCCCTTCCCTCATGCCTCATAGTAGTTCTCCTAACTCCACTATGCTTTCCAACCCCACTTCTCCTTTCAGCTTACTCAGTATTTTAGGGTACTAAATCTGTTCCAAGATTTAGCCTGCCAGGTAAGGGTATGCTCCAATCTCAAGGGATACTCCCTTTCTACTGGGTAATTGTGAATTCCACTGAGGAACTTGTCTTTTACATGCTCTCCCATCTCTGTTTAATATTTATCATTCCTGGTGTCTATTGCTTTGTCTGCAACCTATTCCCTAAATGAATCTACCTTTTGCCAAAGAGAATGGCCATTGTGAATTTTTTCAGTTTTTGGTGTCTGCCATCATTTGGTGACAAATTCCACATCATAAATCACATTGTACCTAACTTGGTCAAAATAGTCCATTCATTTGTAATGTTTGGCACAAAGAAACATGAAATTCTAAAGAGTCTCAACAAAATACTAGATTTGATTAATAATAGGACAAGAAAAATATTTGGTCATAGATTGAAAACTCATTTAATGACAGTTGTAGTATAGGAATAAAAGAAACTTTTCTGAAAGGAGAAACATTTATAGTGGCATTCCCTAGATTTTGATGGTCAGACCAGCTTTACTTAACATTTTACCAATAATTTTGGAGGATTAACCACTGAAATTCTTTCTTCTAAGTAATAAAAAAGCACAGATGACTAGGAAAAAACAATTTTTAGTGGAGAAAAAGTTCTTGGAAAATAATGTGCATAGATAGCAAAAAGTTGCTAATAAGCCTTTGTGTGGGTAATAACAAAAACTTAGATTTATGTAGTATTTTGTTTCATGGAGACTTTCCTTTCAAAAGCTCTCTGAGAGAAGCATTTTGCAGCACCCCCATTTTACAGGCGGGGAAATTGAGGCTCAGAAAGATTTAAGCGATTTGGTCCAGATCACATACCTTATAAGTATTGGAGCCAAAAACTAAATCCAGGTCTTTCCTGATGCCACAGTTTTCATCACACCACATGGCCTTTATTATTCAAATTAGAGGGAATATAGGTGGCATTGTGGATAGAATTCTGTGCCTGGAGTCAGGAGAACTTGAATTCCTTACTTTTATTATTCATTTATTCATTCATTTTATTTATTGGCACTCATTTAAAAAATTTTGAGTTCCAAAATCTTTCTCTCCCTTTATCCCCCTCCCACCTATTGAGAAGGCGAGCAATATAATATCCATTATAAATGTAAAGTCATGCAAAACATACTTTCACATTGGCCATGTTGCAAAAAAAAATAAAGCAAGCAAAACAAAGAAAGAGGGGAAAAATGCTTTTATCTGTATTCAGGATTCATCAGTTCTTTCTCTGGAAGTAGATTGCATTTTTTATCATGAACATTTTGGAATTGTCATGGATCATTATACTGATCAGAATAGCTAAGCTTTCCACAGTTGATCATCATTATAATATTGCTATTATTATGTATAGTGTTCTCCTAGTTCTTTCCATTTAACTTTGCATCAGTTCATATATTGAGAAGATCTGAGTTCTAATCTAAATTCATTCTTCATCATTCTAATCCAACTTCATCCAATTTATAGTTCTGTATGCCAGGCAAATCACTTAATCTCCCAGTCTCAGTTTCTTCAACTTTAAAATGAAAGTAATAGTAATGCTTACCTCCCAAGACTGTTGTGAAGATTAAATGAGATAATACTTGTAAAAGCATTTACATGTTGCCTAAAACATGGTAAGCACTTAGTAAATTCTTCCTCCTTCCCTCCATCCTTCCCCTTCCTATTACCCTTCCTTCATTCTTCCCTTCCTTCATTCCTCCTTTTCTCCCTTCCTCTCTTCCTCCTTTCCTATCTCTTTTCTTCCTTTCCTTTTGTCTTCTCATTAAAACCACACTTTTTTTAAAATAATAGCTTTTTAGTTTCAAAATGCATACAGATAATTTTCAACATTCACCCTTGCAAAACCTTGTGTTCCAAATTTTTCTCTCTCCTTCCCGCCCCCAGACAGCAAGTAGTCCAATATAAGTTAAATATGTGCAATTCCTCTATTCATATTTCTACCTTTATCATGTTACTCAAGAAAAATCAGATCAAAAAGGGGGGGAAAAGATAAAGAAAAAAAGCAAGTAAAAAACAAAAAAAGGTGAAAATACTATGTTGTGATGCATATTCAGTCTCCATGGTTATCCTTCTGGATGCAGATGGCTCTCTCCATCACAACTCTATTCGAACTGACCTAAATCATCGCATTGTTGAAAAGGGCCACATCCATCAGAGTTGATCATCACATAACCTTGTTGTTTCTGTGTACAATGTTCTCTTGGTTCTACTCACTTCACTTAGCATCAATTGACATCAGTCCTTTCTGAAATCATACCATTGACTGTTTCTTTAGAATAACAATATTCTATAACATGCATATACCATAACTTATTCAGCTATTCCCCAACTGATGGCATCCATTCATTTTCCAGTTCCTTGTCACTACAAAAGGGACTGCTACAAATATTTTTATACATTTGAGTCCTTTTCCCTTTTTCATGATCTCTTTGGAATACAGATCTAGTAGAGACACAGCTGAATCAAAGAGTACTCTCAGTTTGATAGGTCTTTAGGCATAATTCCAAATTGTTCTCCAGAATGGTTAGATCAGTAGAACCACACTTTCAAAAAGTGGTAATACCAGAGCAAGATCTATATCCTTTGTTCCCTCATAGTATCACTGTGTTCCCTTGCTACTAATCCATTTAGCCTATTGAGTTCTTAAACTTGGGGTTACTTACAAGGCAGTCCAAACTCTGAGTTACCCAGAAAATATCCCTTCCTTTAAATAGGAGACTGAGGCTCACTGGCCAAGAATGTTTCCTTCCTCTGTTTGGGAAGTTAGTATTCAGAAGATACAAACACACACACACACACACACACACACACACACACACACACACCCTTTTACTCCCACTATCTCTTCAAAATAAAGGAAAAAAGGAACAAAAGGGGCTTCCCTTTTATTTTTTATTTTTTTTTAAATTTTATTTTATTTGCATAACATATGTGTGGGTAATTCTTCAACAATAACCCCTACATAGCTTTCCGTTACAAATTTTTTCCCCCAACTCCCCACCCCTCCCCTAGATGGCAGGATATCCACTACATGTTAATTATGTTAAAATATTGGCAAATCGAATATATGTATACATATTTCCAAACTTATCATTGTTGTGCAAGAAAAATCTTATCTACACAAACAATATATCAGATAAAGGAAACACAATGTAAGCAAACATCAATCAAGGAGTATGAGAATGTTATGTTGTGGTCCACATTTCGCATCCCTCTCTCTGGGTGTATATGGCTTTCTTCAGTGAACAATTGGAGGTGGTTTGAAACATTTCATTGTTGAAGAGAGCCATGTCCATCAGAATTGATCGTCATATAGTACTGTTGTTGCCGTGTATAATGATCTCCTGGTTCTCCTCATTTCACTCAGCATCAGTTCATGTAAGTCTCTCCAGGCCTCTCTGAAATCATCTTGCTGGTCATTTCTTACAGAACAATAATATTCCATAATATTCATATACCATAATTTATTCAGCCATTCTGCAATTGAAGGGCATCATTTCAATTTCCAGTTTCTAGCCACCACAAAAAGGGCTGCCACAAACATTCTTGCACATGTGGGGCCCCTTCCCTCCCCTATGATTTCCCTGGGATATAGGGGCTTCCCTTTTATAAGCTCTCCCAGAAGAGTCTGTCCTTCTAAAAATCCAAGTCCATCAGGTCATGGAAGTGAACACTAAAACTTAATCAGAAAATCTCTTAGGAATAAAGATTACTTATCTCAACAGAGAGTCAAGGATCAAGTCCACACCAATAGAAGAGAGAGGCATTCAAACATCCGGAACAAAGAATGACCTTCTGATGATAAGCTTATCAAATTGATCTTATCAACCCCCTTTCCAACCTCTAAGTTACCACCAACATTCCATTGATGGGGAAGCAACTCAGGACTACTAAATAGCTTATTGGATAGAGTCCAGGCTGGTAGAGAGGGAGACTCCTCTTCCTGAGTTCAAATCTGACTTCAGATACTTACTATGACCCTGGGTAAGTCACTTAACCCTGGAGAAGGTTTTCTCTGAGCTGGAGAAGGAAATGTCAAACCACTCCAGTAATTTTCTAAAAAAAACAAAAAACAAAAACAAAGCACCCCAAGTGGGGTAACAAAAAGTCAGAAACAATCTACAGAAATAACCTCCCAACAAAAAAAGGATGGCATAATGAATAATGTCTTAGGTAGGGATTCAAGAAGACCTGCAATCAATTTCACCTCTGAACTTTACTAGTCATGTTACCATGGATGCATCACTTAACTCTCTGAGCCTCTCAAGCAGCTGCCATGGAATCATGGATTTAGATCTGAAAGGTGCCTCAGAGGGCCAATACCCTCTCATTTTAGAGATAAGGAAACTGAGACCTAGAAAGGCAAAACTGGGATTTAAACACAGGTCCTCCAACATTCTGAACACTGTCTGTCTATAAGTTAGATATGTTGCAATCATTGGAGGAGACAGTTTCCACAGCAAAGACATGATAGTGAAATACAATTGTTGGTTTTGAGCTAGCAAGGGAATATAAAGGTTACTTAGTCTAATCAATTTATTGTGCTCAGAGACTCCAGCAAGTGAACTGATTTATGCACAACCAAGTAGTGTGAACTGCTGGAAATGGGATTTGAATCCAGGTTCATTAATTTTAGACCCAGTGTTTTTTACATTGTCTCAGGAGCACTCACATGCTGCCTTGCTACCCATGACATTTTAAATGAAGCACAGGAAGATCTTCAGATTCTCAGGTCAATTTTTCCATGAGGAATTTTAGCATCTATCATCAAAGGCATAAAAAAAAAAGAAAGGCTTAAGAGGAATCATGAGATGGAGCAGGTGGATCCTGATTTTCATGCTCTGAATGGGGAGCTGGTATAGTGTCTTCTTTCTTCTATGCAGCCAGAAACTCAAGAATTGCTCACTTAATTGTGACCTGAAGACATGGTTTAGTTTTGGATCTACCACTTGTGAAGTAATTCTGTTCACTCCAGCTTCCAGCATTCCTGATTGAACCATACTCTATCTTAGTCCATTTATTAACTGTTTTTTGTTCATTGCTGAGTTCTACTCCTGTTTCTCCAGATGGATTGACACAAAGTTGTCTACTTTTTATGAAGAATTTACAGGAAAATATAAAGAAAATTGGACAAGATAATGCTAGAGAAGTTGTAACCTGCACAGATGGGTGGAATATCCATTCCAATGAAATCATGGAAATACTGAAGCAATGAAGAAAAGATTACTCACAAAGAACTTGAAAATTACTTAATCCAATACATTCATTTTATAAATGAGGATTGGAGATTTCACTCAAGATGGTTTTCCTGTCCATAGTTGATACCTAGCTGAGAGGTTACACCAACACCTCTCCAAGCTCAGGCTAATTTTCTCATCCTAGTTCACATGGATAAAAGTATGTTTGTTTTCTCCCCCCGCCTTTTTTTTTTTCTGTTGAGAAGTGAATTACCCAGACTAACACAGATCTAGGTCTTGAATGTAAGCTTTCAATCTCTTCGTTCACTGATCTTTCTTCTCTATCCCATGGTGTCTTTATGGCAGCTAACTGTACAGTGGATAAACTTCTGGTCTTGGAATCAGGAAGACTCATTTTCATGAGTTCAAATTCAGCTTCAAACAGTAACACCACCTTGGCAGCACTGAAAGCCTGTAATTTGGGGTAGGTAAGTGGTTAGAGT
This sequence comes from Myrmecobius fasciatus, assembly GCA_023553655.1. NCBI lineage: Eukaryota > Metazoa > Chordata > Mammalia > Dasyuromorphia > Myrmecobiidae > Myrmecobius > Myrmecobius fasciatus. Next base: position 34,285 of record JAJPUD010003196.1, read on the forward strand.
GATGAATCTGGAATTAGGACCTCCTAGGTTTAAATCTGGCCTCTGACATGTACTAGCTGTATGATTTTTGACAAATGACTTAACCTTTTTTCCTCAGTTCTTCATCTCTAAAATAAGCTAGAGAAAGGAAATAGCAAACCATTCCAGTATCTTTGCCAAGAAAATTCCTCAAAATTATTCACAAAGAGTTAGATGTGGCTGAAACAACTGAGCAACAACAATAGTGGTGTCCTGAGTAGGTGTTCTGAGAATTGGAACATCCTAAAATTCATTTTGACATGGGATGAGGGAGACAAAATATCTTGGTGCAAGAGATCAGTAGGTGAAGTTAGAAGACCTTGTTTCAAAAGTCATCTTTATTCACCATTTGTGTGAATTTGGACAAGTCACTTAACATGGGGATCTTGATTTTCTCCTCTATAAAAGGAGGTAGTTGAATAGGATAACTTTCCAGAGCTCTTCTAACTTCGTCTATCATTCTATCATCTTATAAAAATTCTGATACTTCTGCAAAAGCTCCTTTTTTCACCCCACAGGTATGGGAAGTAATAATAGAATTATATATTACTTGTCATGTTGAAGATTTAAAAAAAAAAAAAACTTACCCAAACTGCTTCAATCAGATCTATAAAGCAAAAATCCTAATGGGAAAATTAGAAGAAAAAAAAATCACGAGTCATTTTCCCAGCTCAAGTCAGCATAGATAATTCTTTTTTTTTAAGGTTAAACATGTGTAATTCTTCTAAACATATTTCCATATTCATCATGGTATACAAAAAAAATCAGATCAAAAGGGAAAGAAACATAAGAAAGAAAAAAAAAAAACCAAGCAAACAACAAAAAAAGAGAAAATGCTAGGTTGTGCTCCATATTCAATTCCCATAGTCCTCTTTCTAAGTGCAGATGGCTCTTTCTATCACAAGTCTGTTGGAATTGACCTAAATCACCTCATTATTGAAAAGAGTCATGTCCATTAGAGTTGATCATCACATAATCTTGTTGCTGTTGTGTAGAATATTCTCTTGGTTCTACTCACTTCCCTAAAGATCAGTTCATATAAGTCTTTCCAGGCTTTTCTGAAATCAGCCTACGCATTGTTTCTTACAAAACAAATAATATTACATTACATTCACATACTATAAATTATTCAGCTGTTCCCCAACTGAGGGGCATTCACTCACTTTCCAGTGCCTTGCCACTACAAAAAGGGCTGCTACAAACATTTTTCCACATGTGGCTTCTTTTCCATCTTTTATGATCTCTTTGGGATACAGACTCAGCAATGACACTGCTGGATTGTACAAAATTATAGTCCTTTGGGCACAATTCCAAATTGCTCTCCAGAATGGTTGATCATTTCACAACACCACCACAGCATAGAGAATTGAAGATGTCTGAGGACACTGGGGATGTAGTATGATCTGTGGAGCACTCTAGGGCAATGGAGAGATTGTATACCTGAGCAGGCAGAGGTCCCAGATCCATAATGAGGCACCATAATCCTGTTCAAAATAGAGAAACTGATGAGAACTTGCAGCTTTGTCACTTGTTATTTCCATTTCTGAGTCACAGATACAGGGCAGAATTAGGAGGAGATCTGTGACAAGAGATGGTATTCAGGGGTTTTATACCAATAGAGGAATAAGTTCAGAAGCAGCAGCTTCCAAGACCAGAAACTTTTACTCCAGGAATGGAGTGGGGTCTTAATTACAGATTTTCATTCAGTCTGAAACTTAAAGAAAAATTTTAGATCAAAGGCAAGCCTGCAGTTTTGTCCCTCATACAGTTGAGAGCTTTTGAGTCAAGAGACATTTTATTATTCCTCAGATCCAGATTAGAAAATTGCAAAATTGAGATAGCAATCATACTTTGCCTTGAATCAGACCACTTTGGGAGCACTTGGAACTTGTAAGTCATCAGCCTGAACTGACCTTGAGATTTGAAAATAGCACAAGACTCAGTATTCCAAAAAATGCAGCAATAAAATCAACCCAAATTTCATCTCCAGAAATAGACATAACTTAAAACTAATACCAAATCTGGTCAGTAAGTTGGAAGAATGAGCAAACAAACAAACAAAAAGAATTTTACTACAAAAATCTATAATGATGACAGGGATACTCTAGACAGAAACTAAAAGAAGAGTATTATTCCAAAAATCTATAAGCAAAACCTTAAAGAAAATGATAGGTTGGGCACAAATTCAATTTGAATTCCTGGAAGAGAGGAAACAAAAATTTAAAAATATTTTTCATAAATTAAATGAGACAATTAGAGGGGAAAGTGGAAACAAAATGAGAGCTATGCAATAAAGAATGGGAAATAGAATTAACAGATTGGCACAATAAGTACAAATCTTTACCCAAGCAACAAGCTACCTGAAAATTAGAATGTATCAAATAGAAGCTGATGACTCCATGAGACCACAAGAAAAATTCCTTAAAGCCAAAATACTGAGGAAAAAATAGAAGTAAATCAGAAGTATCTCATAGTAAAAACAACTAAACTGGAATACTAGTTCAAGGAGAAAAACTTAAAGACTACCTGAGTTTCTCAATTAAAAAAAGAACCTAAACATCACATTTCAAGAAATCTTAAAAAAGAAAAAAAAAAGAAAAGCCACCCAGATCTCATAGAACTGGAAAGCAAAGAGAAATAGAATCATCCCCACTAAGAAACTCTAAATAAGAACTACTAGGAAGATTATAGTTCAAATCCAGAGCTTTCAGATTTAAAAAAAAAAAAATCAGCCAGAAATAAATAATTCAGGTATTGAGGAACTACAATCAGGATCCCATACAAGTTAGCAAATGATTAAGGAGTAGATTGCTTGATGTTTAATTACTCTAGAAGGCAAAAGATAGAGGTTTACAGCCAAGAATAACTTGGTATAATTATAGTATAAAACTGTATAACTTTATAGAGAAAAAAAATTGAACTTTTTTATGAAATAGAGGACTTGTAAACATTCCTTATGAGAAGAGCAGAACAATATAAAAACTTTGAATGAAGGAAACATTTATTAAGCACCTACTTACTATGTCCCATTTGATTCTCACAATAATTGTGGGAGATGGATGTTTTTATTAGCCTCATTTTCATTTCAAACACAGTAGTTAAGATAAATGTAAAATGATAAGCACGAATGAACAATCCTGAGGGACCAAATAAGAATAAATTGCTTGCATTCTACCACAGGGAGATGATACATGTATCCTCTCTGAACCTTGTCATCATCAGGTTCACAGAGGGAGTCTATTTAGACAGAGCTTGGGAGTGATTTTGTTACGTCATAATAATCTTTTTTTTAATTGCTATTGAATTTATTGAGTTATCACTACTGACAAACATTTTACATTTCTAATTCAACTTGCAACTGTACCTTGTTCTCAGTAGCAAAAATGGAGAGAATGGAGGAGGGAAAGAAATAAGAGTTTAAGGTCTAAGCAGGCAATGATGCAAGTTATACATTTTTTTGGTTTTGATTCAAATTATCTTATAAGCTAAACAAAGATGTCCCATTATGTCAAAAAGTATGTATGTCTTGATAATCTTAAAAGAAGAATGGAAAGAGTTGGGAAAGAAGAATATACTGGTGAGGGGATAAAAGGAGAAGAAGAATGGGGAAAATTATCTCACAAAACTAAAATGGACAAGTAGATGTCCATATAAACAAGGAGGAGGAAGTGGGGGGAGTGACTAACCCTGGACACTCTCATCTGAACTAATCATAGGAGGAAATATGTACACACAGTTGAGTGCAAAGCCCCATTTTACTTAACAAAGAAATGGGAGCAAAAGGAAAGAAGGGAGAAAAGGAAATTTATGGAAGATTCAAGTCCTAAACAAAATAAATTCTAAAAATGTACAAAAATATGTATACCTCTTTTTAAGACAATAAAGAAGGAAAATCTGAGGAATACCCATTAACTAGGGAATGGTTGAATATGATGGAATAACTTTGTACTAGAAGAAATGATGAGGGGGATGGTTTCAGAGAAACCTGAGAAGACCTGTACAGATTAATGTAGGGTGAAATGATCAGAATCAGGAGAACAATTTTTACAGTGACAATATTATTGGGCAGCTAGGTGACACAATGAATAGAGTATGAAAATTTGGCCTCAGACACTAACTAGTGACCCTGGGAAAATCACTTGATTCTGTTTTCCTCAGTTCCCTCAAATGTAAAATGAGCTGGAAAAAGGAAACTACTATCCTTGTCAAAAAACCTCAAATGAGGTCATGGATAGTTGAATCCAACTGAAACAACTGAATAACCTCAAACAACTTTGAAAAAAACAATAGAAATTCTAATTAGAGAAATTCCCAACAATAATTCCAAAGGAATAATGATGAAACATGCTACCTACCTCCTGGTAGAGAAGTAAAAGACTTAGTATGCAGAATGAGACATATGGAGGCAAGGCAGGGTGGGAGAAGAGGAGATATCTTTTGGATGTGACCAACACAGAAATTTGCTTTGCTTGATTACACGTGTTTATAACAGGTGGTTTGTTTCTCTCTCATTCCCAATTGTGGAGGGAGGGGAAGAAGATGAATTTCTGCTGTTTGAAGAAAGTAAGATATAATATTAAAAGTAAGCAGTGTCACATACTAGGTTTATTTCTTTACCTGATTATTTGATGTAGTTGCAGGAAGTTGACTAGACTCAAGTGCATAAAGTAAGGAAGCATGGAGTTCATTTCATCCATCTCCTTTCATTTTATAGATAAGAAACCTAAAGCCTAGGGATCAGAATCCAGGTTTTCTGATTGCCTATTTATCATTCTTTCCAGACACTGCCTTTTGTCTGGTCATCAGATAGAATGAATGAACCTATGAACAGGATTCTTCCTCAGAACTAGAGCTAATCCTTGTTAGACCACATTGCTTATATCCCTCATGTTAGACACAGTGGAGACATGGCAGGGGGCCCAGTCATTCATCCATCTGTTAGACTGAAGAGCTAATTTTATAATGTAGCAGTTTTTAGTTCTTCTTTTGGGAGTTTTGTTACACTTTCATTCAGCTGTTTGTGGGATCCAAATATGCTGCCAATCCTTAATTTGCAGAACTTTATTGACTGCAGTTTATTATTGACCAGGCCAGTTTAACAAAAGTTTTGTACAATTTTATCAGATGTTTTGTGCCAGAGATTAAATTTCTGGTCATATGGAGAGAACATCATCAATTATCTCATGTCATCTGTATAAGGGCTATGGTACCACAAATTCTGCAGATGTAAGTGTTCTCATGCTATTTCATAATCAGGCCTTGGTCATCAGAAATGGCATAATGATTGACATAAATTAATTTTGTCCATTAAAAAAAAATCCTGTTTCTTTTTCAGATTCTATAGATACCCAAACCAATTCAATAAACCTAGATGATACCATAAGATTCAGAAGAAAAAAAGAAAATTCAATGGTTTTTTTCAGCTATTTTTGTCAAGGTAATCCTGAATATCTGCACATTTTCAAATATCTAATCATAGTTGCATATGGTGGAGGGGATAGACAGTTGGTCTATGAGCTTAGAAAACTTCGGCCCAGACTTCTTCCCCAATACTTACTGGCTATGTGACTGCAGGGAGGTCACTTTAACCAAAAAATTGCTTTAAGGTACCTTTTTTTTTTAAGTCAGCAAAAACTGCATTTATATTGGAGGTCTTTAAGTCAGCTACATTTTATGACCAGTATTGAAGGCTAGCAACATTATGATATCTTGAAGCATCTGCCCGAAAGATAGAATCTTTCACTGCTTATTGCTTCTGACTTTCTAAACAGTTGTTTCAATTGTCAGAGGAAGCCTGAGAGAGATATTAGAGTTAAGGTCATACCATTGCTGAAGAATTTGTTTTAAGTTAATTGTTGCTTTTAAAAATTGAAGCTAGGATAAATTCTTAATTTTCTAAAGAATGTGATACCACACATTCAAATTGTGATCATCTTGAGAATCATATACACAAAAAGCATTGTTAGACAGCTGGTCAAGAAACAGCAGTATTTAGTTTGCTAGTTTAACACAATGCCAGATAGCTGATTAAAACGTGAATCTAGGGATTGTGGTTCAAAATCTATCTCACTTTTCAATATTTAATATAAGATATAAAAGTTAGTTTCTTGGTTTTCAAATAGGTAAGAAAAGCCTAAGTTAAGATTTGATGGTGCTGGATAACAACAACAAAGCTTGTAGGACTATGCTATGTCATTTCATTTATATAAAGAATGTATATATATATTTCTGGTAGTACATATCCAACTATCTGCTCATGTTCTTAGATAAATGCATTGCACACTTCTTAGGTACTTGCAAACTTCTGCAACAGATGCAAAGGACTTTAACTTTGCCAACTCCTTGTATCTATTGTGCCGTTCAAAGTACTGGTGATTCAGATAGTTTATACAAGGTTTATACCTAAGGTTTATACCTAAGAAAAGGATTCCTATTACTCTTTTCAGTTTGTTCACAAGTTGGATAATGCTTCCATTTGGCTGGCCATTAGAAGCAATACCAGTCAATTCCAGAACAAATTTCTGTAGTTAAAAATTACTGTTCACTCATCTGTGTTTTTTCATCTATCATAATGCTTTAAAGATTATTGGCATTTCCAAATTAAGACAACTCTGAGATATGACTACACACCTGTCAGATTGGCTAAAATGACAAGAAAAGATAATGATGAATGTTGGAGGGGATGTGGGAAAACTGGGACACTGATGCATTGTTGGTGGAACTGTGAACGGATCCAACCATTCTGGAGAGCAATTTGGAACTATGCTCAAAAAGTTATCACACTGTGTATACCCTTTGACCCAGCAGTGTTTCTACTGAGCCTATATCCCAAAGAGATTTTAAAGGAGGGAAAGGGACCCACATGTGCAAAAATGTTTGTGGCAGCCCTTTTTGTAATGGCTAGAAACTGGAAATTGAAAGGATGCCCATCAATTGGAGAATGGCTGAATAAATTATGGTATATGAATGTTATGGAATATTATTGTTCGGTAAGAAACAGCCAGCAGGATGATTTCAGAGAGGCCTGGAGAGACTTGCATGAACTGATGCTGAGTGAAACAAGCAGAACCAGGAGAACATTATACACAGCAACAAGACTATATGATGATCAATTCTGATGGACATGGTTCTCTTCAACAATGATGTGATTCGAACCAGTTCCCATTATTCAGCAATGAAGATAGTCATATACATCCAGAGAGAGGCCTGAGGGAACTGAGTGTGAACCACAACACAGCATTTTAATGCTTTCTGTGAATATTTACATGCATTTTGTTTTCCTTCTTAGGTTTTTTTTTTCTTCTCTCTTTCTAGATCTGATATTTCTTGTACAATAAGATAACTGTATAGATATGTATACATATATTGGATCTGTCATATAATTTATCATAATTAGCATGTATTAGATTACCTGTCATCTAGGGGTGGGGGTGGGGGTAAGGAGGGGAAAAGCTTGGAACAAAAAAAAAAGCTTTTGCAAAGGTCAATGTAGAAAAATCACTCATGTTTTGTAAATAAAAAGCTTTTAATAAAAAAAAGATTATTGGCATTTCTAAGTCAAACAATACTTTTTTATAGCCTCTTCCTACCACTGAATCTGTTTTGGTAATATAAAAAATGCAGAATCCATTAGAAAAGTAAAAATTCACCAGTGTCATGTCTTCCTCAAAGATAAAGTCAACCTACCCTACATTTCTTGAGCTAAAACCTTTTCTTCTCACAACCAACATCATGTCCAAAAAGAACATGTATAAGATCCATATGTATAAGTACAGATTCCTTTTCTATAAGTGACATTCTGATTCAGAGTGATGATGTTGTCTTACTGTTGAGGGATGAGGAATCAGGAGTTAGGAAAGTGGAAGCCAGAGTTGGATTTGGAAATATAGCGACACAGTTGTTTCTGTGGAAGCTTGGGGCCCTTATCCTGTATTTAAACGTCAGGGAGGGAAAAAAAAAATGATTAAAATGTATCAGGTCCTTGATTTGGTAAGTGTTTTCCGTGATTCACTGTGATCTACTTCCTGATAAGGGGAGCAGAATTCATTCTGGATATTTAAATTGCTCTTATAAAGACGTATGAATATTAGTAGGGAACATAATTATATGGAAGTTAATGGAAGGGAAGAAATGAAAAAGAGGGATAGATGGGAGTTAAGAAGAGCCTTGCTATTGAGATTGTCACTAATAACAAACAGCAGAAAAGTCACAAGCTGGGAACATCTCTCCATGAGGCATAGATAATCAAAACTGTGGAACAAATTATTTGAAGAGATGGGGAGAAACTTAAAAAGCAACAAAAGAAAGGAAAACAACCATCTCATTATGACATATAAGTAAGTTCCACTTGCTTTTACAGACAATGCAGGAATAAGTGGACCCAGGGTAGCCTCTCAGCAAAAGCATTTAGAATTATAATTACCACAAATAAAGAGAGTGATCACATCAATCAATTGGCTTGAGAAAACACAAAGACAGCCCCTCAATTATTTAACAACAACATTGATATAAATAATTTAAAGGGTAAAAACGCTGAACGGCAACCCTTTTAGTTAATATTAGAAAAGAAAAAGCTTAACCCTTTTGTATATTACAAACTTGTCTCCAGTCCAAATACTGCCTCCCCCCATTCACACATTGCTTAAACAGCTATTTAAAATTCATCTCTTTAATATACATTAAAATTAGAGAACACATTAGCAAAAACACAATTTAGAATTGAATAAACTTGTTCAAAAATTCAAAATTCAATCCAAAGGTCTCATAGATCTTGTTTTAGAAATGGAGCATTTCCCATTTTACCTTAATATTTGCCCACCCAGACATTGCGGGCTAGATTTACTGGTGTGTTTCTTGGCAAACGTGACTGCCTATAGTCTTCTGACAATGGACACTCCCTTCTGGTTTGAGCTGAAGCTCTCAGGGTCTTTTCTTCATTCAGTGCCTGTATAACTCTCCTGAATCCATATTCAGGAGAGAACAACAGACCCCTTGTACAGTAAGTCACAATAGGGAGCTTGTAAGAATGACAGATACCACATTGGGGGGTTTCCCCTTTGAAATATTTCTGTGATCTGAGATTGAAAACAGGAATCAGGATGAAGATCTCCTGGCAAGAGGGGGAGGTGCAGTATACAAAGGCCCTTAGAAGCTGATTCTTATCTAATATTGCCCTCCATCTTTACCACCCTTTAAGTAAAAGATAAGAGTTAAGTAGCTGTTAAAGGCTCAGGCTCTCTCTCTCCCTCTCTCCCTCCCTTTCTCTCCTCTCTCCCTTTCTCTCTCCTGCCTTTTTTTTTTCCCCTCTGTCTTTCTATCTAGGCAAGTTGGAGGGGATGAGATTAAAAGCACAGACAAAAAAAGTAATTGTGCAGCTATTTTTTAAAATAAATTACCAGATAAAAGAAACTATAGCTTATTTCAATTCTATAATAAATACATAAAATGTATTATTGTGATATTAGTGTGATTATGCTGTGATAATTCTACTGTCATAAAATTTAAGAGTTGTAGGAGACCACAGAAGTCTTGCAGTCTAACTCATACTTGAAAAAGAATCCCTAATATAAAAGACATAAAATGGTCATCCAATATTTTACTAAAGTCCTCCAGGGAAATATAATGTACTCATTGCCTCCAGTGGCAGCCCATCTCACTTTCATATAGCTCACTGATTATATATAGTAAAAAAGGAGTATTACATGATAAGGTGAAATGAGAAAATGAGTTAAAGGAAGCAAGGATTTTTATTTATTTTAAATTTTTATTTTTTATGTTTAATATTTTTTTAAAAATTGAGTTCCATATTCTTTTGTTCAGTTAATTTTTTTTTTTACTAAGCCATTTCTACTTTTATGGTATTATTTTCTTCAGTATTTTTTGTACCTCTTTTTGTACTTTTGTACAGGTTGTACCAAACTGTCTTTTCATTATTTTCTTGCATTTTTCTCATATCTTTCCACAATTTTCATTTACAACTCTTGGGGCTCTTTTTTTTTAAATCACCTTTCCAGGAATTTTTGTTGGATTTGGTTTTGAATATCATTTTCTTTGAGGCTTTGCTTGTAGCTCTTTTCATATTGTTGTCTTCTAAATTTGTCTTGATTTTCCCTGCCACCACATTAACTTTTTATAGTTAAGTTCTTTTGTTGCTGTTGTTGTTTGCTCATTTTTCCAGTTTATTTCTTTACTTTGAATTTTATGTTAAAGTTGGACTTTGTTTATCTAGGGATGAGAAGCATTGTGCCAAGCTTCAGATTTTTTCATGTTACCATAGTCAGAGCTAACTCTTGTTTTGTTGCCTAGTTGTTTCAGCACTGTTTGACTCTTAATAATCCTATATGGGGCTTTCTTGGCAAAGATTCTGAAATGGTTTGCCATTTCCTTCTCTAGTTCATTTTATAGATTAGGAAACGGAGGCAAACAGGGTTAAGTGACTTGCCTAGAGTCACATAGGTAGTATGTGTCTGAGGCCAGATTTGAACCCAGGAAGTTCTGTCTCAAGGCTCAGCACTATCCACCTCGCTGTCCCAGATTGTAAGCTTTCAGTGCTTCCAAAGTGGCAGATGTTACCCTGACAGATGTGTGGCCACTGCTGTCCTGGTTTGCACTCTGATTTTTATTCAAGGTCCCCTGTTCTCTTGCAGCTGCAAGTGCTAGTGTTCCTCTTGAGCCTAAAACTGTGATCATCACAAGCACACTGCTCCAACCTGGAATTGTGACCCAAAACTACATATGGCCAATAGAGTTGCCAATACCAATTGCACCCAGAGCCCCCAAAGGATCTCCTGTAATTTCTTTTTGACCAGTTTTCTGACTCTGTTACTGTCTCTGGGCTGAGAGCTCCTGAAGTTGCTCCTGTTGCTACAGAGGATCTTCGAGGCCCAACATGGGTGTTCCACTGAACTTCAGACTTGTGCCCACCCAGATGTTACAAACCCATCCTGCAGACCTCCTAAGTTCTCTTAATAAGACTATTTTTAAATGGTAGGACATGGGGAAAGATTGACTAGTAAATTCTTAAGAGTAGGACTTATTCTTAGCATCATAACTTAAGTACTGGAAGAGGTCCAATTAGGCCCAAAGAAGACAAGTGTTTTATAAAGTCAAAGTCAAAAAGGTAAAATTTGAAAACAGTTTGTGCAACCCTCAAATCCAGGACTCTTTCCTTCATGACCTCCACAATCACATTGGGGCATTTTGGGGGAATGCTAGAGCTGGCTTAAACTTGCCTCCTGTGAACTGATTGTCAAATTTCCAGTGTGAGCATTTACACCTCAAAAATCAGCAAATGCTACAAATTAGGGATTGTTTTATCATTTTATTGAATATCCAGATTTAAGATAGTGTTGAAGAAAATGTTAATAATAAAAATTAAACTTTAAAATGTGTCTAACATACTTCCTGCCCCCCACAAGCCAATTGTTAAACATTTATAAGCACACTCCTGAGCACTGCACATAATAAGTACTCAATAAATATGTGTTGACTGATTACTGAGAATTTATCATAGTGTGATAGTTTCTGGGACGCAGTTAAAGCAATTCTTAGAGAAAATTTATGATGCAGAGATTTCTTTGGCATGTCACAACATATACAGTAAAATGCTAATTTTTGATCCTTGTGGATTATCGGTTCTGGTCTGGGAGTTATCTCTTTCGACTCACTTAGCTTTTCATTACTCACCTGTGGTTGTGACCTTAAGCATGAGTGTGAATACAGGCATGCTGGCACACCTTGGGGTGGGCATTATCAATAGCCCTTCCCCTTTCCCTGGATGAATATAATTCCCTCAGTCAGTTACCTAGCAATTAATTTATAATTAAATGGGATATGTGGGTTATTCAGGAGGCAGAACTAACACCTCTGGTGTGAAGGCAACCTTTTTAGGGTTGGTCATCTGCTCTTGGTATCCACCTGATTTCCCCAGCTCTCACTTGTGGCCCCAAAAAGCTGTAGCAAGCACAGAGACCACACTTCAGTATACCAGATTGAGGGTAACTGACAGCACTCAAACTTGTTGGGGAGTTAGGGAGATGTCCGCCCCAAGCATGTGAAGACTTTCCTTACAAAATGGGCAGGTGAGTACAATTTATTTCAATGGCCATGAAGGCAGCTGAAGCAGACGCTGCTTAGAGCTTGGTCAACATCAGAGGCCGAGGTCATTCCCTGCGTTCTGACCCATCACCAGTCTTCCTGATTTTTGTCCTACTGCCGGACTTGGATGACTCAAAAACTGAGAGGACGGCTGACAACTATGTGCAGCTCTGCCTCGTTTAAATCCAAATCATGCTCAAGTCAAGACATCACTCATGATGTTGGTTCTCTTTGCAAACGAAGGATGAACAATAATACACTGGACGATCACATATATTAAGAGCTAGTATTTATATGGTGCTAAATTATAAAATGTTTTCCATAAGCTATTTCATTTGATATAGTAATTCTGTGAACTATCATTATCCCCATTTTATAAATGAAGAACCAGCTGAGAGTCACATACAGCTAATAAGTATCTGAGGCAGCATTTGAACCTGGTTTTTCCAGATTCTAGGCCAACACATCATACCACTTAGCAGTCTCTAAAAGCCATATTTTATGCCCTTAATCTTCCCTTGCTTCTCCTCAGAGAAAAGGTAATTACTACCCCATAATGGAATAGTTCACTTGATTCTATTCACCTCCTTGAATTATGACTCAGATGGTAGCAGGGAGGACACTAAATTTGTAGTCAAAAGAGCCTGGTTTGAATTCTGACTCCTCCTTACTCACTATGAGACTTTAGGCAAATCACTCACTGTGCCCCCCTTTCCCACTTGGCTTTGGTTTTCTTACCAGTAAAATGAGATTACTATTCCTTCTTTGATGGGGAGCATACAGAGATATTTTGTAGCTGGCTCTGGTCTGCATACCATGTGATGAGGATAGGAACTGTTGACTCTCTTTATAGGTGGAACTAGAGTGCATTCAAAAGGCACTGGTCAGCCAGGATGAATCTCTTAGCTCTGGCTCTTTTTGGACAAGAAACATTGTAAGAGAGCTAGTTGCAGCATCTTGAAGAGGCAGGGGCTTTGGGCTGTCTGTCTCTCTCTTTCTCTCTGTCTCTGTCTCTTCTCTGCCTCTGTCTCTGTCTCTTTGTCTCTCTGTCTCTCTCTGTTTCTGCCTATCTCTTTTTCTCTCTTTTTCTTCATTTCTTCCCTTCTCTTCCTCCTTCTTCTCCTCCCCCTCTTCTTCTCCTTCCTCTTCCTCCTCCTCCTTCTCCTCTTCCTGATCCTCTCTCTCTCTCTCTTCTCTGTCTGTCTGTCTGTCTGTCTGTCTGTCTCTCTCTCTCTCTCTCTCTCTCTCACACACACACACACACACACACACACACACAGAGTCAGCATGAAGTATAATATCCATGATTCTACTGTTGTCTTGGTCTATGTTGTATTTCTTCTTGCTTGTTTGGAAGATTGGAGTGACTATCTCCTTGTGAGCTTAAAAATTTCTGGAGAGCAAGGCACCAAAAAGCTGACAGCTAAAATCCATGGTAAAATTTGCCACAACCCAAGACAATATAGAGCAAGTCCCAAAGACCTTGCTAACTTGGCCCAGTTTAGCAGTACTAGTAGTGAAGACTTTTCTAGGATTTAGTCCAGTAATAGCAGTGATGAATGCTCATCCATTCATTGACCATGTAGCATTTAGAAAGGAACCTGATGAGGTGAATACCATATAGAAACAGCATTAAAATAAGCTCACTCTTGGGAGGAACCAAGGTAGTATGAGAAGAATGTGCCCCCATTCACACTTGGAGTGAAATAATTGTAAGTAAATTTCCTTTTATAAAAGTTTTGTGGGTTTTTTTTTAAATGAGGACGTTCATATGAAAAAATGCTCGAAATTAATATTGATTAGAGAAATGCAAATTAAGATAACTATGAAGTACTATTGCATACTTCTCAGATTGGCTAAGATGACAAGAAAAGATAATGATAAATGTTGGAGGGGATGTGGGAAAACTAAGACACTTGTATGTTGTTGTTGGAATTGTGAACTGATTTAATCATTCAGGAGAACAATTTGGAACTATGCCCAAAGGGCTATCCAGCAATGGCTCTACTGGGTCTGTATCCCAAAGAGATCATAAAAAAGGGAAAAGGACCCACATGTGCAAAAATGTTTGTAGTATCCCTTCCTGTAGTGGCAAGAAACTGGAAACTGAGTGAATGCCCATTCATTGAAGAATGGTTGAATAAGTTACTATATATGAATATAATGAAATATTATTGTTCTGTAAGAAATGATGAGCAGAATGATTTCAAAAGGCTTGCAGAGAGTTACATGAATTGATGCTAAGTGAAGTGAATAGAAACAAAAGAACATTGTACAAAGCAACAAGATTATGTGATGATCAATTCTGATGGATTTGGCTCTTTTCAATAATAAGGTGATTCAGGCTAGTTCTAATAGACTTGTGATAGAGAGAGCCATCTGCATCCAGAAAGAGAACTATGAGGACTGAGTGTACATCACAACATAGTGTTTTCACCTTTTTTGTTGCTGTTTGTTTACTTTGTTTCTTTCTCTTTTTCTCCTTTTTCATCTGATTTTTCTTATGCAGCATGATAAATGTGGAAACATGTATAGAGGAATTGCACATCTTAACCTATATTGGATTACTTGTCATCTAGGGGAGGAGATAGAGGGAAGGAAGGGAAAAAATTTTGGAACACAAGATTTTGCAAGGAAAAATTTGGAACACAAGGTTTTGCAAAAGTGAATGTTAAAAACTGTGTACATATTTTGAAAATTAAAAAACTACTTTAAAAAAATAAAAAATAAAATAAAATGAGGACATTAAATTATTTCTATTCTATGAAAATTTGTACCCTCCTGAAGGTATGCTATGTAAGTGAGGATTTATCTGATTATTCATTGAATTGTTCATATATTTCTAAGATTGAAGAAATGTATTCATTGTAGCCTCCCAAACTGTGAAACACATTCTCATGGAAACCTGTCCATCCTGCAAAGAGGAGGTTATTCTATCTTGGTGCACTACAATCCAACCAACTAGACCAAGGCTCTAGCTCTAGAAGTAATCATATTGGAGGCAGCTTTACCTCTTGCTGAGCCAGTGTTGCTCAGAAGTAGAAAGCTGCAGCTTCAGGTTAATCTGGCAGTTTGTAGCACGGAACACTTTACCTAAGAATCTCTTAGCTCTGGCTCTTTTTGGACAAGAAACATTGTAAGAGAGTTAGTTGCAGCATCTTGATGAGGCAGGGGCTTTGAGCTGTCTGTCTCTCTCTTTTTCTCTGTCTCTGTCCCTTCTCTGCCTCTGTCTCTATCTTCCTCTTCCTTTGTCTCTCTGTCTCTCTCTGTTTCTGTCTCTCTCTCTCTACTAGCATTCCTTTCAGCTCTAAATCTACAATCTGCTTCTTGAAATAAAATCTGGCTCTTGCAGGCCTGGGAAGCAGTTTGCTATAATGGAAAGGATATTGGATTTGAAGTTTGGCTATAAGTGAAAGGCAAGTTATTTAGGCTCCTTGGGGATCTATAAGATGTGGGGGAATGATTGGATCTAGAGCTAGAAGAGACCTCAGAGACTATTTAGTTCAATCCTGTCATTTTATTCATCAGAAAACTGAGGTGCCAGAAGTCAAGTGTTTTGACTAAGCATCAGAATTTGAACTCAGGTCCCCTGATCTTTCCACAGTTCCCTGCTCTTTAAGATCTTTTACAAATCAAAATCTATGATCCTCTGAGTATGAATAAGTTCAGGCATCAGATTCCCAATTTCCCATTAAAGGGGCACCTGAAAATATGAAATGGAAACTACTATAGGATCAGAAATTTTACAATGCGTTTTGAAACTTATATTGATTTATCTGTGACTTTGTTGATGTGGGTGTTCCCCAATGGCAGTATTATAGCCCATCTGGATTTTATTCTGTGTAAATTTTCTCCCTATCTTCTGTGTAGGAAAGGATGGAGAGTGAGTGAGAGCAGAGTCCTGCCAATGTGCAGGACTTCTAGCTCTCTAATATTGAATAGATATCACTGGATTAACCTATAAAGTGTCAGCATCACCTTTTCTAAGAAACTCTGATGCGTTATAATTCTATCTCTTACAGGTAGCTGCACTATGAATTTAGGCTATGTCAATACTCATGATTTTATCAGTGTGGGAATTCCTTCCATTTATGTGAGTGACAGCTTACCTATAATTTATAGTTTTAGAGAACTATCTGAGGTTCTGAGGGCTTAAGTGAATTCCCATGGTCACTTAACAGCAATGGAATTTGGCATCTTGACTTATCTAGTACTGTCTCAAATAGGATTTTTTTTTTCTAGTGCACGTTTCCTTATTTTTCCTATAATAATTCCTATAATAGCATGAGAGATTCTCTCAAGTATTTTCTTAAAATATTGATGTAATTATCAGCATTTTCTTTACTTTATGGTAAAATAGCCTTGTCTAAAAAATTAATTTGGCTAACAGAGGAATTCTTTTTTTCCCTATAAGGCAATTAAAAATATTATTTGTTTGAGAACTTAAGTTATGGGTATAGTATGATAGGTTTTCTGTTTTAGTAATATTTTATTTTTCCAAAAACATGCAAAGATAATTTTCAACATTCACCTTTGCAAAACCCTGTGTTCCAAATTTTTCTCCCCCTTTCCTTCCCCCACCCCCGCCAGCAAGCAATCTGATATAAGTTAAACATGGGTCACAATGCCTTTCAGCAGCAGTTGGTGTCTCTTAATAACTGAAATACTGAAATTGTAAAAGTTTCGCTGAGTTGCTCAACATGTGGAACAGGAAGTAAAAAATGGAGCCAAGAAAAATCTAGGACTTTGGAATTCTATTCATAAAACCATTATGCCTCTCCACTAGACATTGCCATCAACATGAGGATGCTTTCTCTAAATGTTTAAATAGTAAAAATAATACCTCTTTGGTGGAGTCCCTTCAATTTAGTGATTATAAGTAATATGACAGCTGTTAGCCAGCTGGTCAGTCAGGAAGAACACCAGAGGTTAGAGAAGTGAGAAAATGTTAGCAACCTAACTAAACATACAGCTACTCTGCCCATGGCCGGAAAACCACAAATGGAAGAAAAAAAAAGTACATAGAAAACGTTTTAAGTACTTGTAATAAGTGAACAATTTTGATACCAGAGGTTGTCATTTCTTCAACTTAATTTTTTTAAAAAGTTAAATAAGTTCTCTACTGATACAGTTAAATAGATTTTGAACCACAAAATAACCTAAGTTTATTTCTTATGGAGAAAACTGACTGTCTCTCTAATTTTCTTTTTCAGAAAGCCATCTTTCAGGTGAGTGACTAAATGTCCATAGAGAATTGTGATTGTTGCTTAGTTGTTTTTTAATCATATCTGACTCTTCATGACCCCTTTTGTGGTTTTCTTGAGACAGATACTGAAGTGGTTTACCAATTGCTTCTCCAGCTCATTTTAAGCCAACTGATGAGGTTGCTTATGACAACCTCTTGAGGAAACTGAGGCAGAGTAAAGTGACTTGCTCAGGGTCACACAGCTGGTAAGTGTCTGAGGCCAGATTTGAATTCAGGGTCTCCTGATTCCAAGCCCAACATCATATGCATTGTACTATCTAGCTGTCTAGAATTGTGATTACTTGTTTTTTTTTAAACAGCTAAAATAATCTCTCAGCTGTAACACTATCCAGCTATTTTCATCTGCTATTGCTTCTTTTTCTTAAAATCAGTCAATCAGGCTTGTAATCAATCAATAAAACATTTATTGGACATCCATTATATTCAGAATCTTGTGCTAAACTGCCCCTTTCAATTCTGAGATGCTACAATTCTGTGATTCTCTGTAGATCGATCTATCTATTTATCTATCTATCTATCTATATATTGGAGTTTGTAATGGGAGAAATTAGGAGCTCTCCTCTCCTGTTCTGTCTAGAGCAGGGATTCTTTTTCTTTTCTTTCTTTTTTTTTTTATTAAAGCTTTTTATTTGCATAACATATGTATGGGTAGTTCTTCAACATTGACCATTACAAAGCTTTCTGTTACAAATTTTCCCCCCATTCCCCTTCCCTCCCCTAGATGGCAGGAAGCCTAATACATGTTAATTATATTAAAATATTTGACAAGTCGAATATATGTATACGTTTCCATACTTATCTTGCTGTGCTAGAACAATCGTATCTACATGAACAAAAAAGATCTGATAAAGGAAACCCAATGCAAGCAATCATCAATATAGAGCATGAAAATGATATGTTGTAGTCCATATCTCATGTCCCTCTCTCTCTCTGGGTGTATATGGCCTTCTTTACTGAACAATTGGAACTGGTTTGAAGCATTTCATTGTTGAAGAGAGCCACATCCATCAGAATTGATCGTCATATAGTATTGTTGTTGCCGTGTATAATGATCTCCTGGTTCTGCTCGTTTCGCTCAGCATCAGTTCATGCAAGTCTCTCCAGGCCTCTCTGAAATCATCCTGCTGGTCATTTCTTATAGAACAGCAATAGTTTTCCTCTTTTTTGCTTACTTCACTCTACATCAATTAATACTTTTTTCTATACTTCTCTGGATTCTTCATTTTCATCAGTTCTCATGGCACAATAATATTCTGTTAATATGCTACAATTTTTATCATTCAATGGGCATCTATTTTATTTCTATTTCTTTACTACCACAAAAGTACTGAATATCTTGGTGTATACTTGATCTTGACTTTCTGGGGAAATAAATATTTGTAGTAGAAGCATCTCTAATCTAATATATATATATATATGTATATATATATATATATATATATATATATATAGAGAGAGAGAGAGAGAGAGAGATAGGGAGAGAGAGAGAGAGACATATTAGTCACTCTTTTAGCAAAATTTAAGATTGATTTCTAGAATGGTTGAATAAACTTTACAATTCTACCATGAGTTTTTGTTTTCTTTCAATAGAAAATCCTATTGACTATTTTTGAAAACTAAAAATATCTTTGCTGAAAATTTTCTTTTTGAATTTATTTTAATTTTGAATTTAGGACATTTTCACTGTCCCTTCCATATTTTCTTTACCTATACCAGTCCAACAGAAATCAGTTATACAGCTAATCAAGTGTCTCTCTTACGAATTGTGCTTTGGATTTCTTATAAGGTTTTTGTTTGTCTGTAGCTTGACTTCTTTTACATTTAGAATGATTCCCCTCAGGTTCACGGTCTATGAGCCTTTGATAATTGACGTGGTTACTCCATATAGCCACTCAGGATTGATTCAACTATGCAGTTGCTTAGTTATTAGAGAGCTGGTGGTATTGTTGTGTTTGCTCATGAATAAACAAGTTCCTTAAAGCTTGTACTTTTGGCAAGAAAAAAAGAAAGGAGCACACCTACTCAAAATTCCAGCAGCAGGTGCCTGGAATCACTTGTTAAGATTTCTAGGCACATCTTACCTTTGGAGGAGATTGTTGAAATATCTAAGACTTGTGAGCTTTTGAGCATCAAATTATGATTTAATATACTAGCTAAGTCCATATCATTCCCTAGGCAAAGTAGGGGATTTCAGTAATAATTCATCCTATTAGCTAAATTTAAAATTCAAACCCTATTTTCTGCTATTATATACTGTTTCTCTCCCCATTCAATAGCAAGAATATTGTGGGTAGTGACAGGTTCTGGGAGTTACACAGTAAAGGAAAACTAATATAGCTGAACTTTGAGACTTTTCATCTTAGCCACTGTATATAACATACGTTTTAAATTGAAAATAAGAATTTCAGTTTACTTTAGAATTTTAAAGGAAGTTTAGAAATTTATCACGTTGGAAATGAGAGAGAATTCTCTACTTCTTTTTTGTTTTTAGGTTATTAAGAAATGTCAAGGCTTTTAGCTTGATGTTACTAGTATAGCTGTCTTTAATATACTTTTAGAGGCCAACATCTTTGTGATGAATTAAAATAAATTTAGCCCTCCCTTCCTTTTAAAAAAGCAAACAAAAAAAGAAACAAGTTAAATAAAAAACAAGTTCTTAAAAAAAGAACAAGTTCATAAATCATAAATCTAAATATCTCTCCTACTGAGGTAAGAACTCACTAACACAAATTTTTGGGAGGATTGGACAATAATAGTATGGAAGAAATTAGATTTAGAGCAACACCTCATACCTTATACTAAGATAAGTTCCAAATGGCTATTGACCTAGATATAAAAGGTCACATCATAAACAAATTAGAGAAACAGAACCCCCCCTTCTGCTCTTCCTACCTTTCCCTTCCACCACCAACTATCATCTGTAGATAAAAGAAAAGTTCCTGACCAAAAAAGGGCCTCAGATGATCCCAGAAAAGAAAATGGATTTCGATTACATAGAATTAAAAAGGTTTTGTTCAAACCAACATCATAAAACTAAAATTAAAAGAAAAATAATTACCTGGGGAAAAAATCTTTGTAGCAAGTTTCTCTTTTAAAGTCTCATTTCCAAGACATATAAGAAACTGAATCAAATTTATAAAAAATGAGACATTCCTCCAGTTGATAAATGGTTTAAAGATAAGAATTAGCAGTGCTCAACAGAATAAACCTAGATTATCTATAGTCATATGGGAAAAAAATGCTCCAGATCACCACAAACTAGAAAAATCAAAATTAAGGTAACTCAGATATTCCTATCTCACACCTATCAGAATGACAAAGATGATGAAAAAGGAAAAATGATAAATATTGGAGAGACTATAAGAAAAATATGCATATTGATGCATTGTTGGTGGACTTGAGAATGGGTACAACCATTCTGGAAAGAAATCTGGAATTGTAAATAAAAAATTGTAAATTGGCCCAACTATAATATTTAGAAACTTATACCCGAGTGATCAAAGAAAGAAAAATAATTCCTAAATGCACAAAAATTTTTATAATAATTTTTTGTGATAATAAAAAGAATGGAGATGCTCATCAACTGAGGAATGGCTACATGAGCTGAAGCATATGAAAGTGAAAGAGTATTATTATGCTCTAAAATTAAGAAAATAGATAATTTCAAAAAAGATATCAAAATATGAATTAAAACAGTGTATTTAGCAGAACTAGAAATCATTTATGCTATAATAACATCGTTACTACAAAAATGAATTATTTTAAAGACTTTTATAAAACTGATGAATGAAAGTAGCACACCAATAACAACAGTGCTTCAAAAACAAACAACTTTGAAAACTGGAAGAACTATGAGAAATCCAGTGACTTCATAATCCCAGAAGACTAATGATGAACATGCTTACAATGAGCTAATGGATTTAGGCTGTAGAATAAGACAGATACTTTTTGTTACATCCCTTAAGGGAATTTGTTATGCTTAACTCTGCACATTTGCTACAAAGAATTTGGTTTTCTTTCTTTTTTTTTTCTTTCTTTTCCAATGATTTATTGAGCAAGAGGGAGAGAAAATAGATTTCTTTTTTTTTTTTTTACCAGAGAAGTAGGGGGAATAGGTGCAGAATGTTGCATGTTCTTTCAAAGGAGGTCACTATATTATTAGATTTACTAATTATTTTATTTTGTAATGAGAGATCTCATGAAGTAGAAATAATCTGCAAGTGCTTGTAATATAAAAACAAAACATGAATAAAAAATTTTTTTAAAAACTTAGCAGGGTCAGCAGTAGCAACATTCTTCATTTAAATGTATAGAGGGTACTATGGAAATTCTCATATCTTCATTCATTTATAGGAAAAGACAGCAGAATTGTAATGATAATGACGTAAAATGTTATAATCCTGTTGTCTTTTCCTGTAAATGAATGAAGTTAGGAGACTAGTATCCTCCTTACACTTAAATGAAGAATGTTGCTAAATTTTCTAGTTCAATTTCCTCATTTTACAGAAGAAATTAAGGTTGAAGGAGAAGAGATGAGATTCACACCCTGTTCCCCTTACTAACTTTAGCCATTGTTTTACTTTCACAGAGCCATCTGCAAGCATGCTCATTGGAGAATAAGCATGGAGTCATAGAAAGAGGACCTTTGGAATCAGCAAACCTTGAATTCAAATGCTGTTTCTTTTGTTTTCTAGGTATGTGCAAATCACTGTGGATAATCATTTAATGCCTCTGTTTTAATTTCCTTACTTATTAAAAAGGGAAACCCATAATGCCACTAGTACCACTTTCACAAATAATTTTAAAGCTTTTGGCAAAGATAATGGAGGGTTTGCCATTTCTTTCTCCAGCTCATTTTATAGATGAGGAAAGTAAGGCAAACAAAATTAAGTTTCTTGCCCAAGGTCCCACAGCTAGTAAGTGTCTGAGGCCAGATCTGCAAGTTCTTATTTTTAAGGCCACTGGCACTCTGTCCACTACACCACTGCACATGTATAAAGAATGCTTTGAAATTTTAAAAGGAAACATATTAAGTGCTTCCTCTGTTTTTCTGTGCTGGGGACATAAAAACAAGGAATAAAATTATCCCTTTTTTCAAGGACCTTAATCAGAATACCAGCTATTAGTGTTAGATATTATTATTATGAGAAACTTCACAAATCATTTATTCCCTAAAGCAAATGTTCTTAATCTGGGGTCCACAGAGCCTTTTGGAACACAATTTATGGGGTATGTGAAAGAATTTATCTTTTATTTCAATAGGACTGTTTTATTTTTCAATAATCCATTAAAAAACATTAACCTGAGAATGAGTTTCATGAGATTCCCAAAGGGATCATGAAGCAAAAAAAAGGAGATTAAGAACCTTACCCTAAAGGTAAATGAGAGAACAGATTATCCATATAAATTCTTAGTCTTTCTGTTTTCAACCATTCTTCCGTTCTTGCTTGGCAACTGAACATTTGGATGCAGGGTGGCTTTCAACAAGGCCAAGAACATGTTTTGCATGAGAAAACACCTGCTTGGAGTGATAACTAGATTTTAGATGGAAAGCACAGTCAATGAAAACTCTTGCCATTCCAAGAGGTTTTTCCCAAAACAATGAAAAAATTGTTTTTAGGTTTATGTTTGCAGGTACTGCATGGTAAATGAACTTGTTCACCCAAATCTTAGCACGATATTTTGAAATTAGTGAATGTTTTTTTTTTACTTTTATAATGCATTCATTTTTGAACACATTCTTACTTTCCCCTATCTGGTGAGACTTTCATCCCTTATAAAGATTTAAAAAAACCAACCAAACAAAAAAAAAAAAACAGTTGTGCAAAAACTGACTACCATATTGAGTTTGATAGTTCATGTGACATTGCACATATAGTGCCTGAAGGAAGTATTTTTTTTCCTCTGGAATCAAGTTTACACAACATTCAATTTCCTTGAACTTCTTCCAATTTATATAATGCATATTGTTTTCTAAATTCCAGTTCTGTTTTTTTTTTAAATCAGTCTATTTTATGCCATATTCGTTGCAGTAGAGTATCCAGAAGGGAGAGAAAACCAGAAAATGCTCAGAGACCTGGTTTTGGGCGTACTTTAAGGCACCTTTAACATCAGTCTCATAACTGAAGTCTGTTTTTCATAATGTACTTTTAGATATCAGACTACCACAGAAACAATGTGGTCAGGAAGGAAGGCATTGACTTGGGAATGAAAGGAGCTGATAGTTCTAATCTCTCAGCCTCTAACTTGCCTCATGAAATGAAGTCAGTTTTGTGAGTTGTTGTGGCCTAAATTTCTCCCCTCAATATCAAGTTGGGGGAAAAGGCAACATGTTTAAGAGAATAGTTTGTGAGTTACAAGTATGAGTTTTTGCTTGAGCAATTCTGACAATTGTCCTTAATTCCCACTTTCCCTTAAATATGCCTGAAATTCCTCCTTCCCTCACTCTAGTTATGATTCTAATAACTGCTAAATATAGACCACCAAATTTGGAGGCACTAGACAAATATTATGAAATAAATATCACTTTTCTTTACAGAAAATAGAAGCATATATTCTCCTTTGGCTTTTAAATTTATAAATGGTAATAAAGATGGTAAATAGTTTTTTGAGAAGATGAGGTCTATTGGGAATCTATGTTTTTCTAAATTGTTTACATATGTCACTTGAAAAATTCTATCTCAAAGTGAAAGAATTAATTTTGAATACTTGGCCTACCATTGCCTATGGTAATTTACTAAAAAAGTTCTGCAATTCTATTTCAAATGGAGAGGGAATCTAAAGTCATATGTACATGACAACATTTCTTGCAATACTGAGTAAGTAAAAATGAGGGGAAAGATCAATTGCTTTTGAAAAGTTCAAAGCTGTTACCTTTTCATGTGCTTTTATGAGCAGCAAGGTAGAAGAAAAGGAAAACCATTATGATTGCTCCCTAATATGTATCTTTTACATTGTTCAGTTTCAGGCCTTAAGAAAAAAGCAAAATCAAGGGCTAGTTGTTAATTTTATGGATTGGGATTTCTGTTAGATCTTATGCAAGAAAAAAGATGACTTTGCCTTTTTCCTCCCATTAAATATTACTAAGTTTTAAAGAATTCCTTTGTTCTGTTTCCCAAAGTATATTGCACACTGCAAATTTATTTAATAAAGTTATTGGTTCCTACTACAAGTGTTATATACAAGAACAAATATAACAATAAAAATATGTGATATCTTACTTTAAGGAACTTACAGTCTAATATAATGGGAGTGGTGGGGTGGGAAGACTGACCAATGCAGGTTGGGCCCCAGAGAAAAGTGTCCTGCTTTTAGGAAACATGGAAGATCCCTGAAGCCTGCTTCCAGAAAGGTGCAAAGACTTGTAATGGAAGGGCCCTATTCCCCATACTGTTTCTAATCTATTTATGTTATGATGGAGAGGGGATATTGAATGAGAATTGAGAAGTAGGCAAAAGAATCTTACAGCAGAAGGAGAAGGAACAACTTTCTATTATTTCTTTATGGCTGTAACTGAATGAGAAGGAAAGTACCTGTAAGTCTACAGGTAAGGAATGGGAGTAGAAAAAGACAGACAGAAATAGAGATACAGAGAGAAACACAGAGAGAGAAACACACAGAGACAGAGACAGAGACATTCACAGAGATGGAGAATGAAAATTAGTGGTAGTGTCCTACTTTTGCTTCCTGGATCAATATGAAACAGGCATATGGCCCTCATCTTGCTTCTATGTCTGTTATGTCTATTCTTTCCTGCCTGACTAAAGTAAAATAGTATTAGCAATGAAACAGACTACTGTGATCTTATGAGCTCCAGAGATTTGGAAAAGATACCAGTTAATTTGGGAACTCTTATCAGTATTTGTAACCTCCTAAGCCTGATCTACCAGGATAGCTCTAGGACCCAATGGGAGTCAGTTCCACAATAGACTGATTCTACAACTCTGGGTTCAGTAAGAGGGAGGATTTAAAATTTCATTTAGTAGTAAGTAGTAGTAGTAGTAGTAGTAGTAGTAGTAGTAGTAGTAGTAGTAGTAGT
>JAJPUD010003196.1:69148-91809 GCA_023553655.1 Myrmecobius fasciatus
AGTAGTAGTAGTAGTAGTAGTAGTAGTAGTAGTAGTAGTAGTAGTAGCAGCAGCAGCAGCAATAGTAGTGGTGGTGTAATGCTAGTATTAGCTAACACATCACAACTCATGTGCCAGACATTTAGCTAAATTAGCTAAAATTACTAATTGTTATATAATTAAATCCTTAAAGCAAGCCAGGGAGGTAGGTGCTATTATTATCCCTACTTTACAGATGCGCAAACTGAGGCAGAGGTTAAATGATTTAACCAGTGTAACATAATTAGCATCTGAGGGCAGATTTTAACTTAGGTTGATCCTCACGCCAGGTCAGGTGCTATATCCATTGTGCCATCTATCTACTTCATAGTCCTCATTCTCTTTACACTAAGCAAAATTTCTTTTACTTTTTAAATCCTTCTTTCCTTCCAAAAATAGCTAACTGAACCTCTTTTGTGTTTTTTGTTGCTTCCTCACTAGTTTCAGTTCATTCTGAACCTTAGTTTTCTTCACTATATTTTTACAACACTATATTTACAATATCATGCTCTTATATTCACCTGTTACCTCATCTTGCATTGTTTGGTGAGTTCTTTGTGTATTCACATAGGCCTTTTCAGATACATATTATTGTTATTCCTTATTAGAACTGTTTTCTTTTTAAATTTAAAATTTTATTCATGAACATAGATTCTCCTTCCTGGACTGTTTTCCCCAAAAGCATTTTATCCCTGAGTTCCTACCTATCTTTCCTCTAAACTCTTTAAAACCTGCTTTCCCAAAACATAGAAATTATGTCAGACTATGATCAGATTTTCTTTCCTTCTCTTTCTCATATGCCAGTGTGAAGTCATTATTTTTTCCCAAGATTACCATCATTTCCACCCCAAGAATAAATTTCTACCTATTAGCAAAAATCTAATCCAGAACAGAATTGTGTCTTGTTAGATGAAATCATCACTAAAGCAAGTTAAGAAATTATTAGCTCCTCTGTTTTTGGCAAAAAGAGAGCTTCAGCTGTCTGAAAAAGAGAAATTCTTCATCAGTTTTATATTATTTCTTTCTCAAACCCTCATTTATTTCCTCTTTCTGTTTAGGTATATTGTAGTATACTACAATGACAAAAATCACCTCTCTCCCCCTCCTGTGATAATTACCCAAATCCACTGTCATGTTTCCCCTCTCTGATTCCTGAATTTTATCACAGGAGCTTATCCTTCTCAATATATACTATTGCTACTCCAAGACAACTCTATCCCTTTACCTCTTTATTTACCCTATTATTTTTGAATAAAGTATATCCTTTCAGAGCCAGAACCCAATCTTGAGTTTCATCCCACCAATATACCTATGAACCAAATCATTACTTTTATATCAGTACCTCTAGTTCATATTATTTTTGACTAAACTCTGGGTCATCTGTGAGTAAGACAGAAAGTTAGATTATTGTACCTCAAAAGGATAATTTTACTACGGATAGGATCAAAGGAGAACATGGGTCTTCTATGGATAAGATTTCCAATTTAGGCACATGCTGGCTCTATGGTATACCATATCTTATCTCAATCCTATAATATCAGTAGCATTACAGAATTAGCAAGAATTTGACCTAGAAACAAAGAGACATAGTAGTGAAGAGTGACAGGATTGGTTTGTGGGCTTTTAGTGAATTCAAAATAGTGTTTTATGATGAGTTGATGTGAACATTAAGCAATGTGGTGACTTTGTTATTGCATTTATTGCAAGCAGCTTATGAAAAAAAAGTTTCAAAGGAAGGAAATAATGCCTTCTGATTGTGAGATTCTCTAATTGTCTATTTATACATAATATAATACTACTTGAATAAAAACATGAATGAAAAATAATTGATGGAGGCTCAGTATGTGCCAGGTATTATAAAAAAATGTTTAGCATACCAATAGAAAAAATAGTCTTTACTCTCTATATCTTTTTTTCTCTTTTTATATCAGGGTAGGGATCTCCCAGTGAGGGAATTTCTTTCACCAATGTACTTTCTGTCCAGCTTATGGGCTTTAGAGAGTTAGATTAGAAGATAAATGATTTGTCCAGAACACACAGCTAATAAGTCAAGAGTCTGAACTTGAATCCATATCTTTTTTTACTCCAAACCCTAGACTGGTTTTAAAAGAAACATTTTAAAGAAAAATCATGGGATAGTAAGTATAGCCAATATTGTAGTTGACTGATACTAATATTGACTTGACTACATTTCCTAAAGCAAGAAGTAGAAAGGTTCCATGGGGAAGACATGATCATAGAACAAAGTAGCCACAGAAAAGCATGGTAGAAAGGTGGTTGGGTTAAGCATGATTAAGTGTTTGGGACTGGTTAGATACAATGAAAGGAATCACCCATAAAATTGCAACAGTACATTTTAAAAAGTCCTTACATTCTCTTTTTGAAGTATAAATAGCATAGAGTTGGGGAAAATTAGGAAGTAAACTAAAAACCAGAACTTTACTTAGTACTGGCATTGACCTTATCAGGGGTATGAAAATAGAACAATTTTTTAAATAAATTTTTCATTTAAAAATATGTATGCCAACATTTCCTCATTAGAGGAATTTAATATTTCTATGTAATTTAATATTTTTAAACTAGATTGGAAAGTCTTATGTAAAGACTTATGCTAATAGTGAATTTGGATATCGTGTGAGAAAGCTAATACTGAGTATTGCTGTTCTCCCAGACAAAAAGGAGAAATGCTGTGTAAATGAAAATGAGTAGAGAGAGGAAGTGTTAATTAAAGCTGAGAGCACTGCATTGGGAATAAAAACTCCTGAAATGAAACTATAGTACATGCATTTATTCTGGTGAGGTTATTTATGATGAGAATCTTTGAGATATTTCTGACAGATAAAATTTATCCAAAATATTATTATCAGAAGTTGTCCACAGGTTTTATCAGAGTGCCAAAGGGACTCACATGTGTTATGACAAATGTGTGACACACAGTCCATGACAAAAGATTAAGAACCTCTCTGATTTAAAGAGAAGGCATGCCCTGGCTGAAGGGATACTTTAAGGATCATCTTTTCCTTGGAAATCAGGATGGTTAAGTGAAGAGGACCCTTTGATAAGAAGATATAATTCCCATTATTGCTCTGTAAGAAACGACCAACAGGACGATTTCAGAGAGGCCTGGAGAGACTTGAATGAACTGATGCTGAGTGAAACGAGCAGAACCAGGAGATCGTTGTACACGGCAACAACAGTACTATATGAGGATCAGTTCTAATGGACATGACTCTCTTCAACAATGAAATGCTTCAAACCAATTACAATTGTTCAGTGAAGAAGGCCATATACACCCAGAGAGAGGGATGTGAAATGTGGACCACAACATAACATTTTCATGTTCTCTATTGATGTTTGCTTGCATTGTATTTCCTTTTTTGGATTATTCTCTCTTATAGATATGATTTCTCCTGAACAAAAAAATGATGTGTGGCAACAACTATACATATATTCGATTTAAGTATTCTAACATAATTATCATGTAGTGGATATCCTGCTATCTAGGAGAGGGGTGGGGAGTAGGGGGGAAAAATTTGTAACAGAAAGCTTTGTAAGGGTTAATGTTTAGGAATTACCCATACATATGTTTTGCAAATAAAAAGTATTAATAATAATGAAAAAAAGATATAATTCCCTTTATCATTTTATTAGTAATCCTACAGTTTTACATCAAAAGCGCTGAATTTCAGATTCTTTATGTTTAAAATATAGTTTCTCATTGCTTACTGTTTTAAAATATTCTGGATTCCAAAAGAGAAAGTTTTTATGTATTTGCAGAACAACTTTGTTGATTATTATTGTAATTGCTATTCACTTCTCTCAGAGAGCCACTTTTCATTGCATCTGGGATGTTTATACATATTCTAACGTCTTTTTTTTCTCAATAGTATTTTATTTTTCCAATTACAGGCAAAGATGATTTTCAGTTCCAAATTTTTTCTCCCTCCTTCCCTTACTTCCTTCCTCCCCAAGATAGCAAGCAATCTAAAAGAAGTTGTATATGTACAATCATTTTAAACATTTTTCCATATTATTCATGTTGTAAAAGAAAAATCAGAACAAAAAAGACAAAACCATGAGAAACAAAAAACAAACAAAAAAAAGATATGCTTCAATCTGCATTCAGTCTCCATAGTTCTTCCTCTGGATGAAGATAACATTTTCTATCCCAAGTCTATTGGAATTGTCTTGAATTGTTGTATTACTAAGAAGAGCTAAGTCTGTCATGATTGATCATCACATAACCTTGTTGTTACGGTGTAC
This sequence comes from Myrmecobius fasciatus, assembly GCA_023553655.1. Taxonomy (NCBI): domain Eukaryota; kingdom Metazoa; phylum Chordata; class Mammalia; order Dasyuromorphia; family Myrmecobiidae; genus Myrmecobius; species Myrmecobius fasciatus. Next base: position 73,430 of record JAJPUD010003196.1, read on the forward strand.
AATGTTTTCCTCGTTCTATTCACTTCATTCAGCATCAGTTCATGTAAGTCTTTCCAGGCTTTTCTGAAATCATCTATCTTGTCTTTTCATAATTTAGTGCCTGTTTGTTATATATTCATATCTTACTGTCTCTTAAGAGAGATGTGCCCCACTAGTTAGGGGACAAAGCATTTAAAAATTATTTCTTTCTGGAGGCAATCACAATATGAAATAGAGGCATCAATCTGACTGTTGCTTATAAAGCTTGTAATTGTAGAAAGTTCAGAATTTGGCCGCTAGAGTGAAGAGAGGAAAAGTTACCATCCTTTTTCAAGTTCTTTATTCAGGTTCCTTGATTTTCATAAGTCATGTGTTGCATGGAGAAGCAGCAATACAACAACTCAAGACAACAAAATATTGGTGGGAGCTCATGACCTGGCTTTCAATAGAAAATACTCCATAATGTGCCTTCAATCTGAGGTAGATTTAAGATATTCACATATGAGAGGGCCTTTGTTACTACACAAATACAAGAAACAAGTGAAAGTCCAGCTTAGCGGTGTCAAAAACAATTGTTTTAAACCATTATTGGAGTACAAGAGGATTAGGAAGGTAGGAAAAAACTAAGAAATAGAGGACTTAATATTTGATCCTGAAGGTAATAGAAAGTCATTGAATTAGGATAAGGAGGTTAGACATATTAAAAAAAGAACCAAAACATACAACAAAAAACCTTTAGCTGCTAAGTGAAGGATTTATTGAAAGCAGAGAGACCAATTTGAAGGTTACTGAAATAGTCTAAGTGAAAGTTGATGAGGGATTGAGCTTGGTTGTGTGGGAAAGAGTTACTGAAAGGTGATGAGATGAAAAAATATGACTACAAAAATACATAAAAGAAAACAAAAAGAAACAAACAGGACAATTTTGTTGCTACCTTATTAATTTAATAAACACTTAAAATGTATGTAAATTGACTGCAAATAGTAACAAATAGTATGAACTGATCATTGATTTTTCCTTTAATCTCACTACAAGATAAGTATACCTTCCTTTCTAGTCAAACATTTCTATGACGGTATCCTTTATGACACTTTTCTGTGCAATTCTTACCTATGTGGGTTTAACTAGCACTTTGAATGAGAGATGATAATCCTAAAGGATATACTGGAATTATATGCTTAACTTAAGAAAAATATAATTTTTCTTTATTTGTAATATTTTGAATTCCACCCATTTCAATTGTGACCTCTAGATTTCCTTTGAATGGTGGCAAGGCTCAGAACTTTAATTCTTTGGAGATTATAGTATTGTATCACTCAACTAAAAAAATATAACTAGAGAGATGCCCACATTAAAAAAAGATAGGCTTTGATAAAGTAACCACTTCCAAGAAAATCCAGTTCATTTTTCCTATTCAATTCTGAAAAACAGTAGAAAGTTCAATATGCTCCATTAATATATACAGTGAATTTAGCCTATCCAGCTTCTATATACCTATCCTTCAAAACAAAACCAAACCTCCTCCCAAAACAAAAACAAAGCAAACAAACAAAAACCTTCTTTGCTTATTAATTACTTTTAAATGTTCTATTCTTGCAGGGTACTGGTTCAAGACTTCTGCAGAAGGCTGAAATGCAAGATGTTAAATCTCTACTTTCCAAGGCAATACTCTCAGAAATGAGGTGCTGACCTTATCTCAGCTCCTGCATGATCACCCATTCATAGCATGGAAGGAAGGATCCAGCTGTCATAGCTAATCAAGGGAGTTTGTCTCCAACATAACTATCTCATCTCCAGTACTTTATCACTCCTCCTCTGGCTGTTGCTATTCAAGGTAGCAACCTCCATCTCCCACTTTCTGAGCTTGGTATCTTCCCCTCAGGGCTTCTCTGGAATCTACAGCAGCAACCTCGGTGTCACTAGGGAAATTCTCTCTTTCTCCAAGTACCTTGTGACTGTGTTGTCACATTGGTGGGCAATCTCTGTGCTTAGAGGACATGATTGGTAAAAGTCTTTCTTGTATTCACCTCCTTGCTTCCCTCATTTCCTTCAAGTCCAATCTAAAATTTCATCTATCCTGATTACATTTAATGTTCAAGCCTTCTCTCTCTCCCTCTACATACATATATATGTATATATATATTTGTGTCCCTAAGTTGTTTGCATTAAATTGCGAGCTCCTTGAGAGCAGGGCCTGGTTTTGTTGTTGTTGTTTGTTTCTTCTTTGTATCCCCAGTGTTTCACATAATACCTGGAACACAATACGTATTTAATAAATACATATTAACTGACTTTCACCTCTGATTTTGGATAGGACAAAGTGAGTCAACAACAAGATGAACAGATATAGATGGATTATGATTTGTATTTTTGGTGTCATTATATATCTTTCCTCCAAATCTCCCTTCTCTTCCCCTCCCCACATCAAAATTTCCTAATATTATTGAAGGAACCACCCTTCCCTGGGTTCTCATAACCTTACTGTAATCCTCAACTTTTCTTTCCCCTTATCCCTCCCCTATCCAATCACTTTTCAAATTTTGCCATTTTTACTCCCAAATCTCCAACATCAGTTCCCTTTTTCCCACTAAGACAGCCATGACATAGCTAAACTCAGGTCCTTATCTCTCAGCCCCTCTCAACTGGATTATTACAATAGTCTCCTAATTTGTCCACCTATTTTAAGACTCTTCACCTCTTCCCTCCCCCACAACCAACTCATCTTTCATACTACTGTCAGAGTGATTTTCTTGAAGTAGAGTACATATGGCCATGTCACTTACTTATTCATTAAATAGTAATGGCTTCCACTGACTCTAGCATCAAACATTATTTCATCCATATCTCATCCTTTAAAAATGTCTTTTTTGCATAAACTTTATAATAAACATAATTTTAGTGCAGTAATAAATATACATAATTTTATAAATAAGTAAATATATATACATTGGGGACACATGCTTAAAAATTATGACTGATAGGGGTGCTTTAACAAAAAAAAACTCTCCGACCCAATTGCCTTAGGGTGATTAAAACAGCTTTAAGGGAAAGAATCATTCTGAAGGAAAAGGGAATAATGAAAGTTGTTATCAGAAAAGGGATAACATGCCATACCAAGACACATTTCGATAGACAAACCTCAGAGGAGGTAGCAGTGCAGTGGTGAAAGGGATGCAGCTATTAGGAATAGGTCAGAGAAAACATCAAAGATTATGCTGGGGAAGTGACAATTTGTTACATTAAATTTCTCTGGCCCATATTTTTTATGGTAATGCAGTGTTACCATAAAGGTATGTTACTTCTTCATTCTTCCAACTTGTCATTGAAGGCCCAGATACCTAAAGGAATTAAAACAACTTCTGAAGGCATTTGGACAAATAATGATATAGGCTCTGTGAGAAGCTTGTGTAACAATAACACTTTGGTAAAGCATTTAGCATATTTAGTCCTTATTCTATTCCACTTTTCATATTCCATTGGATTGTGTGTTACAAATTTATTAACCTGAATGATGAATATATTCAGGCATTGCATTTTTAAGCCCCTAGAATAATGTATATATTCCTGCCATAGTCTTTTTTTTTTTTAAAGAATTATGGCAAATGGAAGAAATGCTATAAAATTGGAGAAGGGCAAATGTTCCAATTTTTGTAAAAAGAAGGTAAAACATCTAAATAACAGCTGGTGAACTTGACATCAATGTCTAGCAAAATTCTAGGACACAGGATAATTTGTGAATATTTAGAAACGTACAATGGTCACTAAGTACAAAAATTGCATCATTAATTCAATAAAATCTTATTGTCTTACTCTTTTCCATGTACATTAAGATCCAGTTACATGGGCCTACTTTATGTTCCTTATATATGACACTTTTTCTCTTGACTTGTTTTTTTCCACTATTTTCTGCTCCTCCTCATACCCCCAAATTCTTTCCCTGACCTCGATGTTGTATTCTCAGCTTTGTCTAGAACTCAGTTGAAATCTCACCTTCTGTAGGGGACCTTTCCCTCTGTGTATACATATTTATGTTACATATACAATTGCTTATTACTTTTTAATTGAAATTGGCCTGGACTATCACTTTGGCCTTTTCTGGTAGCAATTATCAGAGCCTAGCACCTAGTAGCACTTAGTGTTTGCTGATTAACCATAAGTGTCTTTATTCTTTGCTACGATATTTTTACAAATAATCCTTTGCTGGTTAATTCTTCTTTGGTTACATATGATTTTTATTTTTTTTTAATTGCTTTTTGTATTGCTTTTTTATGAAGATCAAAATTTCTCTTTGCATTTGTTATACAACGAGAAATGATTAGGGAAGAACAATTGCTATGCAGATGGAATATTTTATTTATAATTGGAAGATGTTTGAAAAGTTGACATTGAAATATTAGGATACAGCAATACTTCCAGTATTTAAAATATTCTCCCTCAACCCGCCAACATTTTATATTTTAATCAACTGATTTAAAGATAATTTTTAACTTGCTTATGAATGGGCATCGTAGCACAATTTAAATAATAAAATCAGTTTTTCTGTTCAGTGTAATTAACCCCCTCCAAAAAAAATCCCCCCCCAAAAAAACTTAAAAAAAAACCTGCAGGGTCTGTAACAGAAGCCGCCCGCAAAGAAACAGCTTTTCAACACTGCATTAAAATACTGATTAAAAAAATAAAAGGCTGCTAAACAAAAGCAGACAAAAAAGTTTAAACATACTGTAAGTATATATCTGTGAGGTACACAGGCAAATCGACCTTCTTTACATTAAGAAGTTCAAGATTCCAAATGAATTCTCAGTATTTACTAAGTTATTTTATCTCAAAATTAATGACAACAGCACCCAAAAGAGTCAAACCCTATTTTATATGCTAGAAATAGACTCCTGGTTGTCAAAAAGAGTTCATGATGGATCGAGGAATAAAATGGCAGTCTTCTAACTTGAATGATAATTTAGCCTACTCTATGTTTCCTTCTTTTAAGTCATTTTTAACTGGTATCTCTGATGCTGTTCTTCGAATCAAATCACCAAAGTAAGCTGTGATTGTCTTCAATTTATTGTTAAGAAAGTTTTGTTCTATTTCAACTTGTCCTCCAGGTCCGGCTAAAGATGCCACCTAAAAAGGTAACAGAAGAAACACATACATAATTGGAATCTCAGAACAAATCTTTTAAAGATACCATTTGCAAAATACAAAGAAACTGCTCTTTATGCCCTTAAAAAAAAGCATGCCCAATACTCATTGCTGCTTCTTAAAAATTAATAGCTATTAATCATTTTCCATACTACAATGCAATGGGTAAAGTTTTGGTGAGTCACCTTGTTGAAGAATGATACCGTGAAGTTGTTAGTATAATTCCTGCAAATAAATCACTAAAACATGGTGTAATAGATTTGGCATTGAATTTGGAGTCAAGAAGACCTGGGTTCAAATCCTTCTTCAGACGCTGAGATGTGGGGAATGTCATGTAATTTCCTTGGGCCTCAGTTTTTTTCATCTGTAAAATGAAGGGAATTAAACTTCATGGCCTCTAAGCCATGTTATCAGCTGTGAGGGGGTAAATTAGTGAGGGGGATAAAGACTGGATCTATTATTTTATTGCCACGGAAAATTATTAGGTGAGGGAACCACCACAAGTCAGTCAACAAGCATTTATCAGGCCTGCAGGATACAAATACAAAAAAACAGAAGAAGCTCCATGTGTAAGGAATTCATGCAGCATCTCTGCAAATGTCAAACAATTTCTTGAATACTGAGAATTTAGGTGACTTTCTCGGTGTCACACAGCCTGTATCGGAGGAAGGACTTACTTCAAGTTATTGCTTGCTTCCAAGACAGCTCTTGATCCATTATATCATGACTCTCAAATTATCTGATATTTATAGTTAACAGGTAATATAGGTGAAACTACTATAATTTAATTTCCATTGTAATTGATTTCCTAATAGCTGTTCTATTATTAGGTGGACTTCTGGGAAGCTCAGAAATGCTGACCAACTCCTACCAATGTGTGAGAGGATTCTCTTTTGATTCCCCCTGCAAGTTTTAAGACACTATTCATTAGCCTTTTACTTATTAGCTTAAGGGACAATAGCACTGATCTTTCATAATGTTGCTGTATGAGGTTTGACTCAGGCAATGTATTTAAAATACCTTGAAAATTTTAATGTACATGTAAATATTTGCTTTTCTTACCATGCATTACCACCTATATAGTAGACTGTAAAATCCTTGAGGGATCGACCTACTTAATTATGCCTCTTTATTCACAGTGCTTCCAATACTTAAATTTGGGGGCAGCTAGGTGGCGCAGTGGTTAGAGCACCAGCCCTGAAGTCAGGAGGACCTGAGTTCAAATCTGGTCTCAGACACTTCCTAGCTGTGTGACCCTGGGCAAGTCACTTAACCCCAATTGCCTCAGCCAAAAAAAAAAAAAAACCAAAAACAAAAAAACAACAACAAAAAAAAAACTTAAATTTGTTTGGACTGGAGATTTCCTCCCCCAATCGACAAAGATAACTGTTTTGCAATATCTCTAAAGATTTGCCTAAAGCACAAAAGATTAAATGAGTTATCAGGACAATTCTATATCATTATTCCACATTGCTTTTCAACTTTACATGTCAGATTGGAATTTTATGTAAAGCACTTTATAAATCCTTTATGGCTATATAAGTATTAGCTATTATTGTTATTCAAAAATAAAATAATTGAATGAAAGTATGCTAGCTGAGTTACCTTTAGAGGTGTCAGCCTGTAGAAGACTGATAATTTAAGGATTTAGCCCTTTTGTGCATGGATACAAGTCCTATTGGTGGACAGTACTGTTGCTGCAAGGTTTATCTGCCTCCAAAAATTTTTCTTACTATTTCTTGAACGTCTGATGTCTGCAAAAGATCCCTCTGATAAAAATGTTAAATGAGGTCAGCATATCAGGATAGAAGAATGTTCCCTCCCCCCCCACTTAAGTTTTAAAAATTTTTTTCCAATTACCTGTAAAAAGTTTTTAACATTCATTTTTTTTTATAAATTTTTATTTTATTTGCATAACATATGTGTGGGTAATTCTTCAACAAGAACCCCTACATAGCTTTCCGTTACAAATTTTTCCCCCAACTCCCCACCCCTCCCCTAGATGGCAGGATATCCACTACATAACATTCATTTTTATAAGATTCTGAGTTCCATTTTTTTTCTCCCTCCTTTCTTCTCCCTCCCCCTCAAGACAGCAATCTGATACAGTTTATATATGCACAATCATATTAAATATATTTACACATTAGACATGTGAAAAAAAGAATCAGAATAAAAGGAAAAAACCACAAGAAAAAAAACACAAAAGAAAAAAGTGAAATAGCATACTTTGATCTGTATTCAGAGTCCATAGTTCTTTCTTTGATATGGATAACATTGGAATTGTCTTAGGTCATTGTACTTCTGAGAAAAGCTAATTCTATCTTCTCAGTAATACAAGTTGATTATCACACAATGTAAGCAGAAAGAATGTTAAGGGTATGGGATAACACAGTGAGGAGCTCAGAGCAGCCAGGAGATGGCAAGAGGGCAATGAGCAACTTTTGACATGGGTAAGAAGAGACACACTGATGCAGACCATTTCAAAAATTTGCCCCAGGGATGATCGCTGAGCATGACTGATTATAAACAATAGTTTATACACATTTTCTTCAATAGTGACGGCACAGCATCACTACACAGAAACAAATGAACGAACTGGAAAAACTATGATTGGTTGCACTTACAAAAAAATTATGGCTTAGTTTGGTTTTCCTATGTGCTAAATTCCCAAAGGAGCATTGTGGTGGTACCAGAGGAGAGAAGTTCATTATACACTACTTGTATGTATATTTAAACCTGTTCAACTTACTTTAGGAGGAAAAAAAGCAGTTACAGAAATAAGGAAGACATGTATGACTCTACATTATATTCTCAATTTTTCAAAGATTGTAACTAGATAGTAAGAACTGTCAAACAAGGAGAACAATCAAGGAAAACAAATTTAACTACAGGTAGAAATAAATATGCTGTAAAGAAAAAACAAACACTAAGACAAAAGCATACTACTTTCTCCAATAAGGAACTTGATATTTAAAATGAAACCAGAAGTTTAAAAACATTTTAAAATAGTTTGGAGGATCAATTTACAAGTGATAAGGAATGTTACTTTTTTTTTTAATTTAGAACTTTTATGTCATTTTTTCCCACATACACCTAAGAAATTGTGTATCAATTGTTATAAATATGTTTTCAAAGAACTATCAAATGAAACAATTTGTAATAATTTCTTAAGATTTATTTCAGTAATCCAAATTCCCAGCTCTCCTCTGGATCAAACTAAATGCTTAAATATTTCAGTGATTCTTGATCTTACCAGTTTGTACTTCTCTCCTCTACCAATTAACATCCATTTAATTAAGTTCCTAATATGTATGTCTCAAGAACTGTCCTAAGTGTTAAGGATACAAATACAATAAGGAAACTTTCTCTACCCTCAAGGAGTTTCTATTTGGGGTGACAGCATGTATTAAAAATAAAACACATGCAGAAGAAACATAAGGCAATTAAGGAGGAAAAACACAATCAAAAAGTGGTACATGAACACTTTGTCTTAAAGTGAGGGTTCCTTGAGGTAAAAGTAGAGATGTTAAGTACAATCAAGGCACAATGGGCAGACAGTCAATAAGCATTTATGGAGTGCTTACTTCATTCCAGGCTCTGTGTTAAACATCAAGGACCATCAAGAAAGGCAAAAGACAGTCCCTGCTGTTGAAGAGCCCACCATGACAAAGACAACATGCAAATAACTATATACAAGCTCTATAGAGAAAACAGTTAAAAGAGGGAAGGAAAAGTCTTCCTGTAGAAGGTGGGATTTTAGCTGAGACAAAGTCAGCAGGCAGAAATAAGGAGGGAAAGTATTCCAAAAATGGAAGAGAGAGAAAACCCACAAAATTGGGAAATGAAGTGTCTGTACAGTATAAGACTCGAAATATGGGTTGGAGGGTGGATTTGAAGTGCTTTAAATGCCAAAGGACATTATATTTGATCCCAGAGATGAGAGAGCCACTGGAGCTTATTGAAAAGAGGGGGAGGGGGAGAGAAAGAGACAGAGACAGAGACCAAGATAGAGTCTTGGTCAGACCTGTGATTTTAGGAAAATCACATTGGTGGCTCAGTGGATGATGGGCTGGAGTGTGGAGAGGCTGAAGGCAGGAAGACTTACCAGCAGTATTAAGTATGAAATGATAAGAGCTACACCAGAATTGTGGTGGTACCAGAGGAGAGAAGAAAGTATATATGAGAAATGCTGGAAAGGTGAAATCCACAGATCTGATCTAAGAATAATCAGCATAGAGTTGATGAAGTCACTTAAGGTAAGTATCATAAAGGAAGAAGAAAAGAGTCAGAATGGAGCCCTGTGGGGACACCCATAATTAATGGTATGATGATGGTGACAAAATGGGTTTCACCTAGTGGTCAGCTCTTTAGTAATAAACCCTCCCAATTTAGCTAGGATGGGTCCTTGGATGAAAGTTATGAAACTTGTTCAGTGAGGACCTATTAGAATTTATGCTTTATTAGCACAGTTTTTGAGAACCCCCAAATCACTTCTATACCACAATGAGGCATCACACTAGAACATCTGTGCAGATACTTAAAAATACACACATCCATCCATCCATTTATCTATGATTATCAATACCCAAATAAATTTTATTCAGTTTTTAAGATAAACATAGAAATCATGCCATTTTCAAGTACCCAAACAACATACTTGGCAGAGAACAATCAAATATATGTTGTCAGTTTTAGCTGAGAACAGAAATGATTTCTGATAAACATTAATAATTTTTCCTTGGTGGAAGTTGGAATGGAAAACCCTACCTTTACACCAGGCAATATGAGATATTTCCCATTCCTTTTAAAAGGGTGGGGTTGAATAATGACCAGTAGTCATGAAAAGTTTCTTGAGGGAACAAGATTGCTCTCCCCTTCATCTAAACAAACCTGGGAAAAATGCAATAACTGAGGAGGAAAGCAGAGAAATACCACCTCTTAACCCCTCTAGGCATCAAGTTTATTATCTGAAATTATCATTCTTTTTTTTTTTTCCTTTGCTTTTTGCTGAGGTTAAGTGACTTGCCCAGATCACACAACTAGGGAATGTTGTGTCTGAGACTAGATTTGAACTCAGGACCTCCTGACTTCAGGGCTGGTACTCTTATCCACTGTGCCACCAAGCTGCCCCTAAAAGCATCATTCTTTCTGCGCTGTAAAAACAATTACTAGAAACAAACTGGCAAGGTAAGACTTTTTCCCTCCCTTGAACCTCCTTAAGAATGGAGTGCTCAAGATTAAAATATGGGATTGTAAGTAAATAAAGGAAAACAGAATGGGGGTTAAGCTTGTTTGTAAGTTACAAGATTGTTTACAAGAAACTGTATACAAAAGCTTAAAAAAAGACACAAGGAAGAGTTTTAAATGAAGAAAGGGAGAGAGATATGAAGAATACATATAAATACATGAAGAAAAGCCCTACCTAAATAGCACCATGAGAAAATGCACTAAATATTGCACTCAGATTAGGAATGATCAAAAGTATCAAATGATACAAATTTTAATATTTAAAATATGAAATTTTGGAAACCTGATAAAAATGTTCTAATGTTCTTGAACCAATGTTTTTATAGGAAAAAGACTAACTAGAAACTATGGATAATAAAGAATTAAAAAAAAGGGAAAGCATTTTATATATATACACGTTTGGACCTATTGGATGTATTGTTTGGTTTTTACTAAATTATCTTTTTATCATTTTAGTTTTTTTTAATAAAGTCTTTTATTTTCAAAATATTATGCATAAATTTGGAATTATGCTCAAAAAGCTATCAAACTGTGTGTACCCTTTGACCCAGCAGTGTTTCTATTGGACTTATATCCCAAAGAGATCTTAAAGGAAGGAAAGGGACCCACATGTGCAAGAATGTTTGTGGCAGCCCGTTTTGTAGTGGCTAGAAACTGGAAACTGAATGGATGTCCATCAATTGGAGAGTGGCTGAATAAATTACGGTATATGAATGTTATGGAACATTATTGTTCTGTAAGAAACGACCAGCAGGACGATTTCAGAGAGGCCTGGAGAGACTTGCATGAACTGATGCTAAGCAAAATCAGCAGAACCAGGAGATCATTATACACGGTAACTACAATACTATATGACGATCAGTTCTGATGGACATGGCTCTCTTCAACAATGAAATGTTTCTTTTTTTTTTTTTTAATTTTTATTTTATTTGCATAACATATGTGTGGGTAATTCTTCAACAATAACCCTTACATAGCTTTCCGTTACAAATTTTTCCCCCCAACTCCCCACTCCTCCCCTAGATGGCAGGATATCCACTACATGTTAATTATGTTAAAATATTGGCAAATCGAATATATGTATACATATTTCCAAGCTTATCATTGGTGTGCAAGAAAAATCTTATCTACACAAACGATATATCAGATAAAGGAAACACAATGTAAGCAAACATCAATCAAGGAGTATGAGAATGTTATGTTGTGGTCCACATTTCGCATCCCTCTCTCTGGGTGTATATGGCTTTCTTCAGTGAACAACTGGAGGTGGTTTGAAACATTTCAACAATGAAATGTTTCAAACCAGTTCCAACTGTTCTGTAAAGAAGGCCATATACACCCAGAGAGAGGGATTATGAGATGTGGACCACAACATGACATTTTCATGCTATCGATGTTTGCTTGCATTGGGTTTCCTTTTTCAGATATTTTTTGTTCATGTAGATACGATTTTTCTTGCACAGCAAGGTAAGTATGTTAATATGTATACAGATATTCAACTTGTCAAGTATTTTAATATAATTAACATGTAGCGGACTTCCTGCCATCTAGGAGAGGGGAGGGGACTAGGGGAGAAAATTTGTAACAGAAAGTTTTGTAAGGGTCAGTGTTGAAGAACTACCCATACATATGTTATGCAAATAAAAAACTTTAAAAAAAATATTATGCATATTTTTCAGCATTCATCCTTGCAAAACCTTGTGTTCCACTTTTTTTTCTCCCTCCCTCCCTCTACTCCTCTCCCCTCCCCTAGACAGCAAGTAATCCAATATATATCATCTTAAGTTTTTGCTATAAAGGAATTCTTCATGGGTAAAAGAGTGGTAAGAAATTATCCTTAATTTTTACAAAATTGTATGGTCATAGTAATTCAATTTCAAGCATTATAATAAGTTTGGAGTTGAAAGTTTATCACTTGCTACCTATGTGCTTTCCTTCTCTATTTCCCCATCTTTAAAATAACAGTGGAGATAGTGAGTGTTGAACTTTATTGACTTCCAAGGATTCTTAGCAATAAATCTATGACATCTTTGAGATGATCTAGTTCAACTCAATAAAGAATTGTTTCAAAGCAAACTTTTGCTCTTTACCAAGCTTCAAGCTATCTTTATCTTCTCTTTATCTTTCCTCTGCAGACTTAACTATGTATTGTTTAGTTCCTTCCCCGTTTTCTTTTCCTTTTTATATTTTAATGATTTTTAAAATACTTTTTTTAGTAAGTTGGTGCAAAATCACATTGAATACAATCTAACAAGTATGAGTGGTGTGTAGTCAATTATTTTTAGCCAAAAATAATTTCCATATCAGTTTAGAAACCTGGGAGCTCACCTAACTGAGTTTTGAGGAAATTATTATGTAAGAGCAGAAAAATAGTTTTTAGTTGTTTTTTTTTTAATGTGGAAATAATAATTTTCCCCACAAACTGGAACAAAATAAAACACACAACTTCAGTTTCTGATATTATCTAAGTATAGGACATAAGAGAATGAATGCAAAAGTTATATGAAACAACTCAAAAGTACTTATTAAAAAAAAAAGTAATCTACAAATGAAAAGTTTAAATTTTTATGAACAGAAGTGACGGTTTTAAGAAGAAAAGCAATAACCTCTCACATCTGAATCTTAAATAGATGAAAAAAAAAAAAAAGTGCTGTTGTAAAAGCATTTTATGACCACAGGCAGAAAAATGGAGTAGAGAACAAAAACTATTTCACTGAAAGATGATTAAAATCAAAATATGCAGGATGCAAGTTAGAAATTAATTTGGCAAGAATGAAATGATGAGTGTTTTATGCTGTCTACAGATTTCATTGTTACAATAACATCAGAAAAAAATCTGAAATAACGGTTGTGCTTAGGAATGTACTGTTAAAAAAACAAAACAAAACAAAACAAAAAAACGGAAGCTGAACACTCCTTCCTTTCCAATATTTCCTTTGAAACATGCAGCTAATAATTATGTAGGGAAAAAAATAAGCTGGGGACAGGAATTTCTGGTGAATCGTTCTTTGGGATCTGTGACAGGAAATGATGTTTCTTTCAAAATTTTCTTGATAATTTTTTGATACTATCTCTTATTTCTTTATTCAAACATTCCTTTACAGATCAATAAAGTGAGGGTATCTTTGAAAAGCTACATAAATTGAACTCATTCTTCCTTCTAGTAAAAAAGACAGTATCACTAATGTACATGGACACCTCCTTCATAGTTGGAAAAGTAAGGTCAAATCTATTTTTCTCCTTATTTTCCATGGATAAAGATAGTAATATTGAATGATTTTATTGGTCAAAGAGCTTTTCTTTCCTACCAACTCCTCAAACTGGATATCAAGAAAAAATGTCTAACATTTAATAGGTTAGGCAATGAGGAAGTCTGGGGCTATTCAGATAAGGAGTACAGGTAGCAAAGGTGACTTTGGAGCCTCTCTCATCTCACTAGTATTTTTCTGATATTAGTAGATTACAGTTACAGAAAATCCATTTAATAGCACTTGACTAGGTGTTAGAAAACTGGATTTCAATTTTGGCACCAAGACTTACTATTTTCTTACTTTTTATATTCTGAGCTTCATTTCCTCACATGTAAAACAAAGAGATTAGCACAGATAAACTCTTAAGATCCCCTACAGCTATGTAACATTCCATTACTTTTAAACAGGGGTTCTTAACTTTTTAAATGGGAATTCTTAAAATTTTTTGTATCATAGACTACTTGGCAATATGGTAAAGTTTATGGGCTTTTTGGTAACAAAGCTTTTTAAATATACACAGTAAGATATGTAGGACTGCTTTTGAAATCTATTTTACTTAAATCAAGTTATCAAAATATATTTTGAAAAATGCCACAAGTTCATGGTCCTCAGGTTAAGAATTCTAGCTTTATTTACACAGTATAGCAGAAGCATCACTGAACTTGGAATCTATCTAAATTTGAGTACTGGCTTTGTTGCTTATTAGCTCTATAATCTTGGGCAAGAAAATTAACTTCTGATTCATTTCATGACCATGAAATAAGCATAATAATATAGTATCTGCTGCATAGAGTTGTTTTAAGTATCAATTTATATAAAATATGTATATAAAGTACTCTAATAAATAACATCAACTATTATCTATAATAAGTCACCTCCTTTCCTTTCAGAAACATACACTTTCTGTTTTTATGACTTAAAAATCCTGGTCTTTCTCATTGGGCAAAAATAGAATCTAGGATCTCTTATATTCTGCCCTCTAATCTTCTTGGCATTACCAAACTGTACCCACCAATTACCCTCTTCAGGTGGGCAAACTGCTATGGCAATAAATGGATGAGTTTCTTTTGCATTTTTAAGACACTGAAAAATCATATTACTGTCTATAATAAAATCTACCTAGTTACATTGCTAAGTTATATAATCATCTAAATGTATATTGTCTAGTTCAACAAGTTTTTTGTTTTGTTTTGTTTTTTTAAATATACTAAGGAGACAAAGAGGACAAGTACAAAGAAATAAAAGATCAGTACACGATTGTAATGGAGTGACTGAATCCTGAAAAAGTGGTGGCCACTTTTTTGGGAGGGTAAAGAAAAAACAGAAAGGTCAAAATCAAATGCAGGAAGGCAGAAATAATAAATGTATTTTTTTCAAATCATGACGGAATAAAAACCACATGCAATATAAGGCCAGGAGAAAATAGACCAAAAAGCAATTGGAAACTAAATAATTTTATCCTAAAGAATGAATGGGTGAAACAGCAAATTACAGACACAATTACTAATTTCATCCAAGAGAATGACAATAATAAGACAACATACCAAAATTTGTGGGATATAGCCAAAGCGGTAATAAGGGGAAATTTTATATCTCTAGATGCTTATTTGCATAAAATAGAGAAACAGAAAATCAATGAATTGGGCTTGCAACTAAAAAAGCTAGAGAAAGAACAAATTAAAAATCCCCAATCAAATACAAAACTTGAAAGCCTAAAAATAAAAGATTAATGAAATTGAAAGTAAAAAAAAAAACTATTGAATTAATAAATAAAACTAAAAGTTGGTTTTATGAAAAAATCAACAAAATAGATAAATCTCTAGTTAATTTGATTAGAAAGAGGAAAATCAAATTGTTAGTCTCAAAAATGAAAAGGGAGAACTTTCCACCAATGAAGAGGAAATTAGAGGAATAATCAGGAGTTACTTTGCCCAATTTTATGCCAATAAATTTGATAACCTAAGTGAAATGGAGGAAGACCTACAAAAATATAGATTGCCCAGATTAACAGAAGAGGAAATAAATTACTTAAATAGTCCCATTTTAAAAAAAGAAATAGAACAAGTCATTAATCAACTCCCTAAGAAAAAATCCCCAGGCCCAGATGAATTTACATGTGAATTCTACCAAACATTTAAAGAACAATTTAACTCCAATATTATATAAACTATTCGAAAAAATAGGGAATGAAGGACTCCTACCAAACTTCTTTTATGATACAGACATGGTACTGATACCTACATCAGGTAAAACAAAAACAGAGAAAGAAAATTATAGACCCATCTCCCTGATGAATATTGATGCAAAAATCTTAAATAAAATATTAGCAAAGAGATTACAGAAAATCATTCCCAGAATAATACACCATGACCAAGTAGGATTTATACCAGGAATGCAGGGATGGTTCAATATTAGGAAAACTATTAACATAATTGACTATATCAATAACCAAATTAACAAAAAACATATGATAATCTCAATAGATGCAGAAAAAGCATTTGATAAAATCCAACATCCATTCCTATTAAAAACACTAGAGAGTGTTGGAATTAATGGACTTTTCCTTAAAATAGTCAGTAGCATCTATTTAAAACTATCAGCTAGCATCATATGTAATGGTGATAAACTGGAACCATTCCCAATAATATCCGGGGTGAAACAAGGTTGCCCACTATCACCATTACTATTCAATATTGTATTAGAAATGCTAGCTTTAGCAATAAGACAAGAAAAAGAGATTAAAGGAATTAGAGTAGGTCATGAGAAAACCAAATTATCACTCTTTGCAGATGATATGATGGTCTACTTAGAGAACCCTAGAGAATCAACTAAAAAATTATTAGAATTAATCCACAACTTTAGCAAAGTTGCAGGATACAGAATAAATACATATAAATCATCAGCATTTTTATACATCACCAACAAAATGCAACAGCCAGAGATACAAAGAGAAATTCCATTCAAAATAACTATCGATAGGATAAAATATTTGGGAATATATCTGCCAAGGGAAAGTCAGGATCTATATGAGCAAAACTACAAAACACTCTCCACACAAATAAAGTCAGTTCTAAACAATTGGAAAAACATCAAGTGCTCTTGGATAGGTCGAGAGAATATAATAAAGATGGCAATACTACCTAAACTAATCTATTTATTTAGTGCTATACCAATCAAACTCCCAAGAAATTATTTAACTGATCTAGAAAAAATAACAACAAAATTCATCTGGAAAAACAAAAGGTCAAGAATTTCAAGGGAATTAATGAAAAAAAAATGCAAATGAAGGTGGCCTAGCTGTACCAGATCTAAAACTGTATTATAAAGCAGTGGTCACCAAAACCATTTGGTACTGGCTAAGAAATAGAGTAGTGGATCAGTGGAATAGGTTAGGTTCACAGGACAAAATAGTCAATGACAATAGTAATCTACTGTTTGATAAACCCAAAGACCCCACTTTTTGGGATTAAAAACTCACTATCTGACAAAAACTGCTGGGATAATTGGAAACTAGTATGGAAGAAATTAGGCATTGACCCACACCTAACACCATATACCAAGATAAGGTCAAAATGGATTCATGATCTAGGTATAAAGAATGATACTATAAACAAATTAGAACAATGTAGGATGGTTTACCTCTCAGACCTGTGGAAGGGGAAGGAATTTGTGACCAAAGAAGAACTAGAGATCATCATTAATGACAAAATAGATAAGTTTGACTACATCAAGTTAAAAAGTTTTTGCACAAACAAAATGATGGCAGACAAGATTGAAAGGGTAGCAGTAAACGGGGAAAATATTTTTACATTCAAAGGTTCTGATAAAGGCCTCATTTCTAAAATATATAGAGAATTGACTCAAATATATAAGAATTCAAGCCATTCTCCAATTGATAAATGGTCAAAAGATATGAACAGACAATTTTCAGACGAAGAAATTGAAACTATTTCTAGTCACATGAAAAGGTGCTCCAAATCACTATTGATCAGAGAAATGCAAATTAAGATAACTCTTGAGATACCACTACACACCTGTCAGATTGGCTAAAATGACAGGAAATGATAATGACAAATGTTGGAGGGGATGTGGGAAAAATGGGACACTGATACATTGTTGGTGGAACTGTGAATGGATCCAACCATTCTGGAGAGCAATTTGGAACTATGCTCAAAAAGTTATCAAACTGTGCATACCATTTGACCCAGCAGTATTTCTACTGGGCCTATATCCCAAAGAGATTTTAAAGGAGGGAAAGGGACCCACATGCGCGAAAATGTTTGTGGCAGCCCTTTTTGTAGTGGCAAGAAACTGGAAATTGAAAGGATGCCCATCAATTGGAGAATGGCTGAATAAATTATGGTATATGAATATTATGGAATATTATTGTTCTGTAAGAAACAACCAACAAGATGATTTTAGAGAGGCCTGGAGAGACTTGCATGAACTGATTACTGAGTGAAATCAGCAGAACCAGGAGAACATTATATACAGCAACAAGACTATATGATGATTAATTCTGATGGACATGGTTCTCTTTAACAATGATGTGATTCAAACCAGTTCCTATTGTTCAGCAATGAAGATAGTCATATACATCCAGAGAGAGGCCTGTGGGAACTGAGTGTGGACCACAACACAGCATTTTAATGCTTTCTGTGAATATTTCCATGCATTTTGTTTTCCTTCTTAGGTTGTTTTTTTCCTTCTCTTTCTAGATCTGATGTTTCTTGTGCAGTAACATAACTGTATAGATATGTATAG
>JAJPUD010003196.1:92209-144406 GCA_023553655.1 Myrmecobius fasciatus
CAAGTCATTAATCAACTCCCTAAGAAAAAATCCCCAGGCCCAGATGAATTTACATGTGAATTCTACCAAACATTTAAAGAACAATTTAACTCCAATATTATATAAACTATTCGAAAAAATAGGGAATGAAGGACTCCTACCAAACTTCTTTTATGATACAGACATGGTACTGATACCTACATCAGGTAAAACAAAAACAGAGAAAGAAAATTATAGACCCATCTCCCTGATGAATATTGATGCAAAAATCTTAAATAAAATATTAGCAAAGAGATTACAGAAAATCATTCCCAGAATAATACACCATGACCAAGTAGGATTTATACCAGGAATGCAGGGATGGTTCAATATTAGGAAAACTATTAACATAATTGACTATATCAATAACCAAATTAACAAAAAACATATGATAATCTCAATAGATGCAGAAAAAGCATTTGATAAAATCCAACATCCATTCCTATTAAAAACACTAGAGAGTGTTGGAATTAATGGACTTTTCCTTAAAATAGTCAGTAGCATCTATTTAAAACTATCAGCTAGCATCATATGTAACGGTGATAAACTGGAACCATTCCCAATAATATCCGGGGTGAAACAAGGTTGCCCACTATCACCGTTACTATTCAATATTGTATTAGAAATGCTAGCTTTAGCAATAAGACAAGAAAAAGAGATTAAAGGAATTAGAGTAGGTCATGAGAAAACCAAATTATCACTCTTTGCAGATGATATGATGGTCTACTTAGAGAACCCTAGAGAATCAACTAAAAAATTATTAGAATTAATCCACAACTTTAGCAAAGTTGCAGGATACAGAATAAATACATATAAATCATCAGCATTTTTATACATCACCAACAAAATGCAACAGCCAGAGATACAAAGAGAAATTCCATTCAAAATAACTATCGATAGGATAAAATATTTGGGAATATATCTGCCAAGGGAAAGTCAGGATCTATATGAGCAAAACTACAAAACACTCTCCACACAAATAAAGTCAGTTCTAAACAATTGGAAAAACATCAAGTGCTCTTGGATAGGTCGAGAGAATATAATAAAGATGGCAATACTACCTAAACTAATCTATTTATTTAGTGCTATACCAATCAAACTCCCAAGAAATTATTTAACTGATCTAGAAAAAATAACAACAAAATTCATCTGGAAAAACAAAAGGTCAAGAATTTCAAGGGAATTAATGAAAAAAAATGCAAATGAAGGTGGCCTAGCTGTACCAGATCTAAAACTGTATTATAAAGCAGTGGTCACCAAAACCATTTGGTACTGGCTAAGAAATAGAGTAGTGGATCAGTGGAATAGGTTAGGTTCACAGGACAAAATAGTCAATGACAATAGTAATCTACTGTTTGATAAACCCAAAGACCCCACTTTTTGGGATTAAAAACTCACTATCTGACAAAAACTGCTGGGATAATTGGAAACTAGTATGGAAGAAATTAGGCATTGACCCACACCTAACACCATATACCAAGATAAGGTCAAAATGGATTCATGATCTAGGTATAAAGAATGATACTATAAACAAATTAGAACAATGTAGGATGGTTTACCTCTCAGACCTGTGGAAGGGGAAGGAATTTGTGACCAAAGAAGAACTAGAGATCATCATTAATGACAAAATAGATAAGTTTGACTACATCAAGTTAAAAAGTTTTTGCACAAACAAAATGATGGCAGACAAGATTGAAAGGGTAGCAGTAAACGGGGAAAATATTTTTACATTCAAAGGTTCTGATAAAGGCCTCATTTCTAAAATATATAGAGAATTGACTCAAATATATAAGAATTCAAGCCATTCTCCAATTGATAAATGGTCAAAAGATATGAACAGACAATTTTCAGACGAAGAAATTGAAACTATTTCTAGTCACATGAAAAGGTGCTCCAAATCACTATTGATCAGAGAAATGCAAATTAAGGTAACTCTTGAGATACCACTACACACCTGTCAAATTGGCTAAAATGACAGGAAATGATAATGACAAATGTTGGAGGGGATGTGGGAAAAATGGGACACTGATACATTGTTGGTGGAACTGTGAATGGATCCAACCATTCTGGAGAGCAATTTGGAACTATGCTCAAAAAGTTATCAAACTGTGCATACCATTTGACCCAGCAGTGTTTCTACTGGGCCTATATCCCAAAGAGATTTTAAAGGAGGGAAAGGGACCCACATGCGCAAAAATGTTTGTGGCAGCCCTTTTTGTAGTGGCAAGAAACTGGAAATTGAAAGGATGCCCATCAATTGGAGAATGGCTGAATAAATTATGGTATATGAATATTATGGAATATTATTGTTCTGTAAGAAACAACCAACAAGATGATTTTAGAGAGGCCTGGAGAGACTTGCATGAACTGATTACTGAGTGAAATCAGCAGAACCAGGAGAACATTATATACAGTAACAAGACTATATGATGATTAATTCTGATGGACATGGTTCTCTTCAACAATGATGTGATTCAAACCAGTTCCTATTGTTCAGCAATGAAGATAGTCATATACATCCAGAGAGAGGCCTGTGGGAACTGAGTGTGGACCACAACACAGCATTTTAACGCTTTCTGTGAATATTTCCATGCATTTTGTTTTCCTTCTTAGGTTGTTTTTTTCCTTCTCTTTCTAGATCTGATGTTTCTTGTGCAGTAACATAACTGTATAGATATGTATAGGTATATTGGATTTGTCATACAATTCTTCGTATTTAGCACGTATTAGATTACCTGCCATCTAGGGGTGGGGGGTGGGGGGAAGGAGGGGAAAAGCTTGAAAAAAAGTTTTTTGCAAAGGTCAATGTAGAAAAATCACTCATATGTTTTGTAAATAAAAAAAAAAGAAAAAACAGAAAGGGCATTATTACACAGATCAATTTCTGACAGAGGTTCACAATATGAAGATGATTTCTTAATCTTTGGTGAGGGTTCCTTCTCATTAGGGAATGGCTGAACAAACTATGGCACAAAAATAAAATAAGAGTATCATTATACCATAAGAAATGATAAATATGAAGAATTCAGAAAAACTCTATGAATTGGTGCCTGAACTATATTTAAGTAGAAGTAGAAGAATGAAAGTCAGATTTTGACTTTTTTTTTTTTTTGGCTGGACTGTATTTTAAGAGTAAAGGAAAAATATTGAAAAAAAGTGAAATAAGAACATTACTAAAATATTTAAGAAAAAAAAAGTAAAAAGTTTAGATGTAGCCTGTACTACATACACCATAAGAAATCAATAAGCTGATAAAGCAATTTTTTCAGAGAGAAAATAAATTAAAATGCATGACATTAAAACATATGACAAGAAAGTTTTCATGTTTAATATTATTTTTTAAAGTTTCTAAAACCTAATCAGTTTTTAGAATTAATTTTTCTTATGGGTAAGATTCTATAACCCGTAAATTGATCAGAATAATAAAACTTGGCCCATTCATTCTTCTTCCCTTCTTATAGTTCCAACAGCTAGTTCTAGGATTGTCTATGTAAATAAATGATTTATAGGCCTTAGCATCCAAATGAATAAGATTTTGGTCACATGAGAGCTTTGTAAAGGGCAACTGTATCCCAATATTGTACAAGGCTTTAGTAGTATATCTATTAACGGGGAATTAATATCTCAATTTTTAGAACTTCTCCTTTTCCATTGTCTGAACTAAGCTTAAAAAATAAATAAATAAAAAATCAAAGGCCAGAACTTTTTATACTTTATGAAGCAGAAAAAAAAAAGTCCCAAATACAAAAATATTTAAAGTAGGTTATATGCAGTTCTAATTGTTCAGTGAAGAAAGCCATATATACCCAAGAGAGAAGGATATGAAATGTGGATCACAATATAACATTTTCATGCTCTCTATTGATGTTTGCTTGGATTATGTTTTCCTTCTCAGATTTTTTTTCTTGTAGATCTGACTTTTCTTGCACAGCAAGTTAACTGTAAAAATATGTATACACATATTAGATTTTTAAATTATTTTAACATAATTAACATGTAGTAGACTTCCTACCATCTAGGGGTGAGGTGGAGACTGGGGAGGGGGGGGAAGAAATCTGTAACAGAAAGCTTTGCAAGGGTCAATGTTGAAAAATTGCCCATACATATGTTTTGAAAATAAAAAGCTTTAATTAAAAAAAAAAAACCCAAATAAAGTAGGTTATAGGGTATGAATATTATTCAAATAAGAATACTAGCTACAGAAAACATTATTTTCAATTAAAGAATTTTCACTTAAAGTTTTATGCAGTTACTACCTTTTTTAGGCCATTTCTGCATGGTGGGCAGAAGATAGTGATCCTAGGATACAAGAAGGCCATTGCCAGAGAGATTGCCCCTAGGCAGAGGATGTGTAGTATCTGGTAGCTTCCTATTTGAAATAATTCTGAAAATAGTTTTTTATTTGAACTAATTATTTTTGCTAAATAGGTAAGAGTCTTGTTTATTCACATAAAGCCATCTAAAACAATTATTGAGGGGTAGAACAGTTAGTACTAGAACAGATGATTTGGGGAGGGGGCTGAAAGGAAGTTTAAAGCCAATTCCTCTTTGACCTTCAAAGAATTCTGAAAGAGTGGTAGACTTGGAAGAGACATTAGAAATTACAGTAAATTCTCATCACTAATAGTAGTTATGTTCTTTTGAGCCACTGTGAACTCTGAACCATTGCTTCTTCTAGGGGAAATACAAGGAGAGGTTCCTGTGAGTCTTTGGGTCACAACATTTACATTAGCAGTTTCCGGAGTGGCCTCATGTACAGATTGGTAAACTTCCTCTTCCTTTTTCTGGATGCATCATATTACTGACTCACTAACATTAAACTCATGGTCAAGTACGATAATTCAAGTCTGGGTGAAGTTAGATTATCTAACACATATTTTCCCTGTATTACACAATACAGCTTTCTTATGCTTTGGACAGCAGTATAGCATCATGCTGGGAGTCAATTTAAAAAGCAAAATCACCAAGAAAAAAAAACATAAAAAATATGGCACTAAATAGTCCGTGGAAAGGATACTTATTTACAAGATATGAGAGCTGAAACAAGAAGGCAGACCATTATTATGTTCAACCTCAGCTAAGTGTTAGATGATTCAAAATTTTTGCCCCCTGCAATACAAGCATTGATTTGGGGGGGTTAAAAATAAATCTTAACAAGTAGATGAATTTGCAAAAACAAAAACATGAGAATGAGGAATGACTTTATTTAGTCTAGCATCTTCATTTTACAGATGAGAAATCTGAGCTCCAGAGAAGTCAAGTGAGTGACCGAAGGTCACAGAGAACAGCTTTCTACTCTTACTGAAAATGAAGCTGAATCAAATTTCATGGAATGAAATCCAAATCTCAAGTATCCAAAGACCCCTAGGGATTAAAAGAGATTTAGAAACCTCTTTGTTATACTCCCTTAAAATAAGGGAGTATAATGGTTAGGGGAAGAAGCAGATTAGTTAGTTTCTGAGTATGGACTAGAAACCCAAGTTTCCTGTCCAATGTTCTTTGGTCAGGTTGGTGAAATACAACCAAGGATCACTTAGGAGCACCGATCCCTCAGTTCTATCCAGAAGTACTCTGTTCTCAAACTGACCTATCCCAAGAGCCTCTTCCACTGTGTCTAGATTAAGTTTTCCTGAATTTTGTAATGTGCCCAAAGCACATAATACCCTCAAAATTGGTAAGATTTGTTTTTTAGCCTTTTTTTTTGGGCATGGTTATCCTCCATATCATAAGCCATTTTGTAGGGATTAGGTAGTTATGCATTCTTATAAGTAAATAACATTTCTCTAGTAGCTCTATGGGCAAAATGAGAACTTTCTCAAACATGAATTTAGTTTTCCAATATAAGAACATCTGAGAAGGGCTTTTGTGTGTAGCCAAATTTTGTTTGACTGTATGCTTATAACAGGAACTCTGCCTTTTCCTTCTTTCTCAATAGGGTCTGGGGGAAGTGGGAGATGGTATTTTTGTTGATTGAAAAACCTTAAAAATTAAAGACAAGACATATTCTTGAGATTAATGAGGCAAGAGATACTATAACAAAATGTTACACTGTCATAATTTTAAATGTCCTAATTTTGCATCAATTTTGCTACTATATTTATTAGTAATGATATATTACTACTAATATAATATTAAAATAATATTGCAAAGAATAAATTACTTAAATCCTTGAGAACTATTAAGATAAGATTCTTCAGAAAAATTAGTTGACTGAAATTATATTAGAAACATGGGAGATAGAGAACTTGATATTATTGCAAAATATGACAATAAAATGAATTATTTTTAATAATTTGGCAAAGAAAAATATCTATTTCTCCTTTATCTTAAAATCACTCATATAAATTCATTAGGAATTAGCATCTTCCTTCCTACAGCAAAAAGATAATGTAAAACATCATTTAGGGTATGGACAAAATAACATATGTAGTCTTTGATACTTGAAAATCATGGAGACAGAATTCCTAAATATAATGTTTTGCTAAAAACGAAGTTCTACATATTAGGTTGCTATTTATGAAATCAAGGAAATGGACTTAGCAAGTCATCTGAAAGCACTATCCTTCCTCCTCATTTCCCCTCCCATCTCCCCCAATTATCCAGTGTATTTAGAAACTTTCCTTAAATCAGAATCACCAGCACTTACTGTATCTATATAGCTGACTGAGAAGAACAGACCACGGCTTCAAGAAATTTTGTTTTAAATTTATTCTAATTTTGCACCATTGTATGGCAAATGAGCATGTTATAGAACAAAAAGTAATTATCAACTTAAGTTTCTTCGGCAAGACAATATATTAGGAATGCCTGGTCAGTAAAGTTTCTGGACTTTAAAAAAAAAAAATCAACTTGAGTTTTCAAAAGAAGATACCTAGAATTTGGATCTTAAAGATTAAAGACTATATACATACAAGTACATATGTGCAAAGTACTTCAGATCAAAGGTTTCCTTCAACATTTATTTTGGTTACTTAAAAAATAAAATAAAATAGCAGCAAAAGGAACAAAGCTTTGTATTTTTCCTAAATCCATTGCAGATTTAGTTTTAAAATCTCAGATTTTTCATGGTTTTTAACAGAGTCTAATATAAAGACTGGAATGCAAGCAAGGGTTTAAATAAAGCCACATGGTATTAAACATTTTGATAGGAATAGGATATGCATTCCAGGAAGAGATTTTCTCAGCACTCCAATGTAGAAATCCCACCCAACTATTACTGGAAAATGGGATTTGTCCCAAAGGTTTGGGTGTCCACATTTAAATATATACTTAAGTTGAAGGTAGTGAGTTTGACTTAAATATAGTGAAAATTATTCAATACCAATATTAAAAAACTAATTTTGTTGCCATTTATGAATTATAATCTATGACATATTTTTTATTAAATTAGTCCTACCATTCACATTAGAGCTGGGCAATACTGTTCCTTGTCTAATATATTTTTCTAACTTCTGAAATTCAGTGACTTCTGTAGTTCAATGTACCACCTCTAGGTCTAAGCAGTGTTTGAATAGATAACAGGGGAAAGCAGGGGAAAAGGAAAAAGAGAAAGGAAATTAAGAAAATAAAATATAAATGGGGGGAAGAGGTAAATGATAAGTAGTACAATGTGATTAACAACAATCTTTGCCAAACAGTGGTATCAGGATTAAAGGTGACCTTTAATCCAAGACTAGAATAGTCAGATGATGTCAGCTTAGGTTCTAATACTTCTGAGTACTGCTGGGCAAATCATATCACTTTTCTGTTCCTCAGTGTCTTATTCAGTATATTTCTGAGGGAAGCTCTAAATTAGTCTTGAGATAAGACAACCAAACCAAAATAAAATCAACCAAATAAAAAACTATTATTTCCCTAGTACATTCTCTATTGGAAATATGATTGTTGACTTGAAATTAGGAATGAGGTCAGAGTAATCTTCAATGATAATATATTCAACTATCATCATGCATTTTCTAAGGACATAAGGTTATGATAAACATTAAGGGAGAGGCAACTGTTCCAAGTTTCAAGATGATAGTTTAATATATATGTATTTTTTGTACTTTAATAAGGTACCCCAGAGCAGGTGTCAAACATGGCCTGAAATAATCCTGAGTGCAGGTCTAACCATATTAAAATATAACTGACAAATTAAAATGTAATTAACAAAACAAAAACCACAATCTAGATAATATTATAATTTAAAACTAAGTCAACATGCAATCTAAAAAAGGATTCCACATATGTGTGTGTGTGTGTGTGTGTTAGCTTCAATTGTATTTGTACTCAACACAATTGTCCTAGAATACTTGCTTGTTTATTGATATTGACATTACTCTACTAGAAGAAAAGGCCTGAAACCACCTGACTTAAGAAATCCAAGGACCTTTTCTTCATAGATTTCTTGGTCAGAAATGAACATCAAAAACCATCCATTCTAAGCCTTCAGATAGGAGGCATGATTACATCTTAACTATCCTAGATATAAGAACAATTACTTACACATAGCTGGAATTTAAATCAAGCCATAATTTTCCCCATAGAAGAAAAACCTAAGCATCAACTCATAGTGTAGTTGAAATAGAATGAAAGAGTTCAAAGCTAGAAGGAAATCAGAGCTCAGAGAAATTAAATAGTCCAAGGTCATTCAAGTAGTTAATAGACAAAGCAGGCAAAGCAGTGCTTTTGCCATTATTCTGGATTTGAGGAAAAAGGGACCCAGGAAATACAAGAATGAGGACTATTTCCTCTCCCTTTCTTGTACCCAACATAGACTTATATTAATTTTTAGCATCCTATCTCTTCTTCCATATATGCCAATGCTAATTTGACAGTAGATTCTAAGTTTTACCATGGTTCCAAATTATCCACCCTTTATCCCTTCCTTCCCTTTAATCAAAATTCTTCTCTCAGCTATATGTTAGGATAAAAACAATCTAACTGAATTAATATACCAGTAATAGATGATTTGTTGATAGCTACTTAATTTTTCCAAAGATAGTTGTAATTTAAAGAGGATGTTCATCAAATCAAATGAATCCATCCGTCTCTGATAATGAGAATTTCAGACAGTATAATTCCATATGGAGACTATCTCAGGGTCAATTCTTTTAAAGCTGTTCCTACTTTTCAGTTTCCTTTCTTGTCTTTTAGTCTTGAACCTACAGAACCTCTAACATTCCTGTCTCCTTTGTTTATGGGAGCAATTGAGAGGGCAGGCAAGGGGTAGCTGTTCCTAAATGGCGAAAGACCAGAGTAAGTAAACGCTTGACCCATACATTTTTATACTATGCCTTTCCAATGTGCTTGTTCTGGTGAAGATATTAAATATTACAAATCTTAGAAAAGTATTAAGATTAAGGAATGACCATTTTGTCACAAAATATATATTTAATTTTTAACAATAAGTACAAGAAAAGTTAAAATTGTTCCATTACATTTTCAAGGTAGATACATACACATGCATATATGTATACACATGTCTACCTTAAAAATGTAATGAATATTTTAATTTATTTGTAACAAATTACTGCTAAGAGTTAAATATCTTTTTTTTTGTTGAAAAAGATGGTACACACTTAAACATACTTCCTTTTCTCAACTACTTTTCACAACCCTAATTAGATGCCCCAGACTTATGAATGACCTGTGTAGATCAATGACTACTCCCACTGTTTCTTATTAAGGATCACACATCATAACAAGCTGATTAATGCTTGAATATGGGGAAAGAGAAAAATATGATTTTGCATTTTCCTCATATGTTATTACCCATTGAGGATTACTGGCTTGTATGTGTAGGTGGAAGAACCTAAACACCTTTTTTATAAAATGATTTTATGAATAAATGTTTTCCATATTTTAAATAGATGCATAAAACTTTTAGTATAAAAGACATTTCAAAACTGGAAGTTGCCTATGATGTTTTCTTCAATGCCAAATGAAATGGTGATTTTGTGACTTAATATTATTCCCTTCTATTGTTTACTTGAGTTTATTTTTGTTTTCTACTCACAAGTAAAGCTTAGATAGTATTTCCCCCTTTTAAGTTACAAGTATGTTCACCTGATATTTACATATGACAAAGTAAAAACAAAAATGAAGACAAAAATCTTATTTTGTTGGCTGGTTCTTAAAAAGAACCTGAGTTTGTCCAATGAGTTGTGTGTGTTGTGGTGGATTAAACATACAAATTGAGGAAAAAATAATGGAAATGTTCTCTATTGAAAGCTAGTTTAAAATCTGTATATGATTTTATTTTATTCATGGAATTGGAAAGCAAATACATTTAGGTGAGGGCAGGGGAGATTTTTCTTTACTAGTTTGTGACTTTTTAGAATATTTTTTCTTTCATGGTTGATTTTAATACGATGGGTTTTGGACATGGACAATTCCAAAACATCAAAGGGCATGAAAATCAACATAATTTTAAAAGAAGTAGTCAGTATGTCACATATGCAACCAGAAACATTTTTTGGGGAGAGGAAGAGAAGCAGAATCAAAAAGTTAATTCTTCCTACTGAAATTTCTACTTGAATTAAACCTTAACTAAAACACTTGAAAAAGTTACTTGCTTTCACCTAAGCTTCTTAATGATTTATTAGTACTGTTACTCCCTCTAGAGGCAGAAAATGCAATTAAAGTATAAGTCCTAAGGCCGTTTGCAAACAAAAACAAAGTTTTACTTTCCAACATAATTAACTAGTAATTAAAGTCAAGGCAAATTACTATTTGTATTAATCTTTTCTCCCAAATGCAAAAGTTCAAATAATTTATGTAAAAATGATTTTTCACTGTTTAGTACTGTTTTAATGTACTAGAATGAATAGAATATTTCTTGGAATTAACCTAATATTCAAATAAGCTTATGCATTTGTCACAGCAAAATAGCAAAAATTGCACAGTAGACATTTTTAGCAAAGTTTACATAATCTCTTTTAAGATTATTTAATGTGTATAGAGAAGAATGAGAAATACACAGAATATGTAAATCACTGAATAAATAGAATATCTGGTCTCAAAAGGTTCTTAATGAAATATTCAATTCAAGACCACAAAATTATTAGTGCAATGCACAAGTATAGTATTTTGTTGGTAACATACAATCAGGTGCAACTGTTACTTAAATTGTTTCATTAGGATGTTTTTCTTGAAATTTTGCATAGCACTTTGATACGTATTTCTTAAACTTAGGCTGAATATGACCTTAAATGCTTAAGCTCTTTAAATTCCTTTCAACTCCAGATGAGAACATTTATTGGAAACATCATTAAAAAAAAAAAAAAAAAGTTTCTGATTGGTTAAAAGTTTGACTAGATCAGAGGGTTCTTGACATTGTGTGCCACAGAATTCTCTGGCAGTTTTTGAAGCTTATGGACTTCTCAAAATAATGCATTTAAATGGAAATGGATACAATACAGAGAATCAGAAAGGAAACAAATCATATACAAAGATGTTTTCATCAACCAATTTCACAGACACTACCCTTTCCCCACAAAAAATGTACACATGAACCCTTTAAAGGTCCACAGATTCAAGATCTACAAAGTCTCCAAAGTCCTTTCAGTTCTAAGGTTCTGCCTGAGGAAGAAAGTGGTTCTTTCTCAGGGAAGGACAATCAATCACCTTACAAGAGGGTTCCATAAAAGTCATGATATTTATATAACATTCAAAAATGTACAAACTAACTCTACATATACCTCATTTTAATCTTTAAAACCCTATGAGAGGGGCAGCTAGGTGGTGCAGTGGATAGATCACCAGCCCTGAAGTCAGAAGGACCTGAGTTCAAATCTGGCCTCAGACACTTAACACTTCCTAGCTGTGTGACCCTGGGCAAGTCACTTAACCCCAAATGTCTCAGCAAATAAAACAAAAACAAAACAAAACAAACAAAAAAAAAAACCCTACGAGATAGGTAAATATAGTTACTATTATCCATATTTTACAAATGAGGAACTAAGGCTCAGCTATATTTAAGTGACTTGTCCATACATGCACTACTTAGTGTCAGAAGAAGGATTGGAATCCCTGTCTCTCTTGATTCCAAGCTCAGTATTCTTTCCATTGTACCACAATCTATGAACAATCAAGCAATAATCATTTATCAATTAGCAGTAACTTCCAGACTTATGATAGGCCCAGCAGATACAAATATAATAAAAGATAAAATTCCTACTTTCAAGAGCTCAATTTCCAGAAAAGAACAAGTAGGGACACATCCTCACATGTACATTTGTAGAATAAAACAGTAAAAAAGTATATAAATATTTACATAAAACACAGATTAATGATGCATTAACCAATGAAGGGGACAATCAGAAAAAGCTTCATGAGAAAATGCTGCTTGAAGCAAGTCTTTAAGAAAGATTTTATGAGGTGGTAGTGAAAAGGGAATACACCTGAAGCCTAGGGGTTAGCAATGCAAATATATGGAGGTGGGATATGGAATGTATAAGTAAAAGAGAGAAGAATTGAACAGTAGAGTGTGGGACAGAGAACAATGTTATCATGAGGGTAGAGAAACAGCTGGGGCAAAGATCTGAAAGGACTTAAAAGCTAAACAGGCAAGTTTATATAAGATTTTAGGGCAACAGAAAGTCACTGGAACTGAAGAAAGGAAGGCTACAATCAGATGTGTACTTAAGGAGAACCATTCTAGCAGCAATGAGAAGCATGAACTGTTGTAATGAAGAAACTTGAAGGGGAGAGGCCAGTTAGGAGACCAACGCTATAATCTAGGTATGAGGTGATAAGGGGCCTGAACTAAGTTAATAACTGTGTGAGTAGACAGAGAGGGTCAGATATGAGATGATGTGGAAGTGGAAATGGCAAAATTTAGCAACTGATTTTATATGTGAAAAATGGGAGAGAGCACATATAAGTTTATCTTACCAATAAAAATAATGATCTGCAAAGTTCTTTTCAGTCTGGGATCTTATTAACCTTAGTTACATATTTACACTTTTAACACTATAAATATGCAAAACTGTAATAAGAGTAACTATAACAATGAATCTACAAAGTCTAGCAAAGAAAATTGGGAGAATACTATCTTATATGATAATCAGTGTATCTGTGAAACTAATCCAATAGTTAAAACCAGAGACAGGCTCATCAACACTCCTTCAATCATAAGGATTGGTCAACCTACCTGGTCAATATCAGCATTTCTTGGGAGGAAATACACAATATTGTTTGTGATCATCTGGGACAACCTGAAAATTTCAAATGTTGAAATAAGTTAAGGACAAATAACTGACACCAGTTAATTTCTACTAATTGTTAGTTAATTTAGCCAGTGAAAAGATGGTTTCCAATGTAGGACATAAGGTACCTTTAATTTTACTATAGAAACATTACCATCTCAACAAAAATCTCTTCCAAGCCACCAGCATATTTGCTCATTCTTGCATGAATTCAAGGAAAGTTTTAGATTTATAACAGGAGTCATAGATTAATATGAGAAGTTGTGGCTCAGTGGATAGCAGCTGGCACTAGTATTGGACTTGCCTCATACATACTCATTATATGATTCTGGGAACATTCCTTAACCTTTTGGTTCTCTAGGCAAATTACAAATACAGAGAAGGCGCTAATTCCCTATATGAATGAAATTATGTCTGCTTCCAAAAAACCCCTCAAAAACTAAGAAGAAGAGAAAAATTTAATGTTTCTTTGTATAACTTTAGTTTACAAAACACCTCTTTTATTTGATCATGCTTACAAAAAATTACTTCATTCAATTCTATCACAAAAAACAAAAATAGTATAACCATTGCTCTACCAAGAGGCAGTGTGATTTAGCAGAGAGAATGCTGGATTTGGGAGTTAATAGATATGGGTTCTTATTATGCACCTGACATTTCAAATCTGTGTGACAATGCACAAATCACAACTTCTCAGAACCTCAATTTCCTTACCTGTAAGGGGGATAATAAAACTTGGGAACTATCTACCTCACAAGATTGTTGTGATGACACTGTAAACCTTTATAGGGTCCACAAATGTGATCAGTAATTATCATAAGTAAGAAAGCTAAGGTCCAAAAATATAAAGTGCTTTGTGCTAAACAAATTATATTATGTTAGATTGTAGTTTCTTTAGCCTTAGGTTTTTTTTTTTTTTTTTTTTTTAGGGGGAGAGGACAATATAGGACTTAATACCCATAATGTCCTTAATTATTTATGTTAAAATTAAACAATAATATTAAAATATTTACATATTAAAAATACCAAAATTATTTAAAATACCAAAAAATTCAAAATCAAAAATTCAAAACAAAGGCCTGTTCTCAATATGGCACTAGAATAATTTAATTAAAATTGTGAAAATACTTATGGTTTAGGTTAATAATTTAGAATGTGTCATGATCAATTTAAAAATGCATACATCACCAGCCCTGAAGTCAGGAGAACCTGAGTTCAAATCTGGTTTCAGACACTTAATACTTCCTGGCTGTGTGACCCTGGGTAAGTCACTTAACTCCAATTGCCTCACACCCCCCCCCCCCAAAAAAAAAGATACAGGTATATGTGTGTATGCTATGAAAAGAGAACTGGCTCTGGAGTAAAATTCCAACTCTGATGTTCATTACTGATGTCTGGTCCCAGTATGACTGTAAGCATGTCATAAGAACTCCCCTGGCCTCAGTTTCTTATTAGTAAAATGAGAGGAAAGGGGGAAAAAGTAGATAAGAAGGCCTTAAAAGATTCCTTCCATAAATGACTAACAGTGACTAATCCTTTGTTCACTCACTGTCTAGGAAGAATAAAAGTACCAGCATCCTTTAAGAGGCCAAAAAAGTTTTCCTGTTTATGAAACAAGGCCATCTAATCTATCCCTTATTTCATATATGATGAAGCTGATGCCCAGAAAGTTTAAGTGACTTGTTCCTGGTCATCTAGAGAGTAGGTGGTAAACCAAGGTCCCCTGATTTAAAATCTATTATCCTCAGAGAGCTTGCTGTTATATCACCAGACAAGTATCAATCAGGTGATTCACACTGGGTTACTAAGTCTATGTGGCACTGTGGCAGGGCTGTGTAGGTTGTATTGGTAGATCCAATGGGAAGCTAAAATTTCCAAAGTCAGGGACCTTGAAGCTCTGTGGTTTAATCTGTCAAAAGTGAGGAATATTACCTACAAACAGTGCAACAAAAAAGGCTATAAAATTTGGAGCTGGTTTGAAATGATACCTCTGCCACTCACTATGTGTAACCTCTGGACTTCAGCTGTCATTTATAAATTGGAAGGGCTGGATTAGAGAAGCACTGAGGTTCTTTTCAGCTCAAAATCTATGTTCCTATGAACTGGCAGTATTAACAGCTTCATTTGCTCCATTCCATTTAAGCAAAAACAAAATAAAACAGCCAAAAAGACCCAAACAAATATACAACAGATATGACAGAATATTTGACACTTTTCTCCCAACACACCTCAACATTTACCACCATTTGTAAGTTAAAATCACAACAAAATTTTAGAAAGGATATCCATCTGGAGACATCATGGTTCTAATATCAAAGGTTTCCGCAGTAGCGTAGTCAGGCCCTCCCCAAGGAGGACTGAGGAATACAACATCTGCCTTTAAACCTGAGGCCAACAGCATGAAGTCTCCACAGATGAACTCTATCTTATCTGCAACTCCATATACTTCTGCATTGTTGTGAGCAAGATCAATTTTAGTTGGATCAATATCAATGGCAATCACTGGAAAAAAAAGATAAAACAAAAATGAGTTGGTGAGGTGACATTTTATTTTTGTAATGATTTGAATAAATCCTTTAAAAGATCTTTATAGAATAAAAGAAAACTTTGCTTATGGTTAGATATTCAGCTATTTTAAAGCAAGATCTATTTGAAAACAGTGGAAATAGTAATCACTGATTCTGGCCTATGAATGAAGTGCTGACAAGTGCTAAACAATGAATCTCTACCTGAATACAAAAACAAAAACATAGCCATATGTAAAATCTTCCTGAGTACAGAAATAGATGCATGTAAATAAATGTATGTATGTTTAGACAGTTCTTTTAATGAGAAAAATTCTGGCATAAAATGCAAAAGTGCCTATTAATTATACACAAAACATTTTTCTTCAAATGCTTCCAATATCCCAGAAATTCAGCATATTCTTTTATTGTGAGGAATAAGGAAACAAGATGGATAGATAAGATCTCCTTAGATCTTTATTCTTCACACCAAAACAGTGTTACTAGCGCTACTACAAAGTATTAAAATAATCTGAAATTACATTCACTGATTATCCTTTTTACCATGCACTCTGACACCAGGAGATGGAAAATTAAGAATAGGATTTGGCTAATTTTTCTCTCAGAAGTCTTGGTTTTTTGTTTTGTTTTTTTAAATTTCTTACAATGTAGGCCATTATTACATCCACTCAGCTTATGCTAAAAGGAGTGGCCTGTAAATACACATCTGTTTAACTGGCTGATCTGAAGCTTATACTGAACATGTACAAGGTGATTAAAAAAGGTGATGAAGATATTCAACATATATAAGTACTGTCTCTCACATGGAATGTTTCCAAAATACGTATGAAAACATTTCTCAATTTGCCATCTTTGCTAGAAGTTTCAGCAGGAATCAAGGGAAACTTAGTTTTCTTTTGGACTGAACAATGAGGAGGGACACAAAATTTTATGTCCAGAAGCTATCCTTCTGGCAGATGTAAGAGTGACTTTACCTGAGTTAATGAGGAAATCACTTAAAGTCATTGAAAGGTAATACTTAAAAGCATAGGAGTAATTAAGAAGTACAAGTCTTCTGGGGACTAGTCTTAAATCCAGTTTAAAAAAGCATTTCATAACTCAGAATGATTTTCTGAGACTCATAAAGCTTGCCTGTGAGCTGTTCAAAAGACTGGACATATAATCCTTTTTTTCTGCTCTTGTCAAGATTTCCATATAATAGTTCCTCTATTTTCTTCCTAGATTTTTCATAAAGTCAGTAACTAATTTTAATACCTATGACATCTAGGAAACTAACTTGATATCCTCATGTAAAAACGTTGTCCCTGACATTAACACCTCGGAGTAACTTCAGTAATCTGTATTGGTGTGAAATGGCAAAATGGAAATAATGTTGGCCTTGGAGTCAGGAATATTTAAGTTAGACTCATGCCTCACTTACAGTGTGATCTTCAGAAAGTCACTTATTCTCTCAGGCTGAGATTCTTCATCTATAAAATGGGGAAAAGAACACTTGTCCCATAGGGTTGTTGCAAGCATCAAAAAAAAAAAAAAAAAAAAAAAAAAAACCCAAAAAACAAAAAAACTTAATGTGTAAAGTGTTTTGCAACCTGCAGTATTATATAAATGCTAATTATTATTATTAAACTTAGACATCCCTGAATTGAGAAGAAATGACAAAGAATTTAGGTGTTCCAAGATAAAGGGTGTCCTATTTTATTCCCCTCTTCTTCCATGAAGCTTGATCAGATCATGGTGATTGTGATAACTAAGATCTCAACAGAAACATCTCCATTCATGACTTGAGATTCAGGGATGCCCTTTGCATGAAATCTTCCTTCCCTTATTACTCCTGCTTTTCAAAGCCTCTTCCATGACCTGTCTTATTTTAGGTTTTAAAAGCCTTCCCTTGTGTGAATTAAAGGCATGATAACAAAGGCCTATTTATTTATACACTATTGGTTTGAGTCTTTTATGAAATCCCACCTAAGCCTCATTATTCCTTTACACAGACATGAGACCATTAACTTAAATATTTTCCTAGCTATGTTACTATGTATCCTTTATAGAACCACCTAAACTAAATAAACATTTAAGATAGTTCATCTTTTGCTTAAATACGAAACTATTGTTTTAAACAAATTTTTTTTTGTGTCAAGGATGAATGATCATACCTTTCATGAGTGCAACTTTTAAGACACTGAATTTCTGAGTAAGAATATTTTATTATACTTAGATACTACAAAGCATCTGGTAGCAACATGGCTTTTTTGGTTAAAAGCAGTTGCAAATATTTTTACTGTTTAAAATATGCTTCTCTGTTAGCACTGCAGACTAACACATTACACAGAGTAATAAAATATGCCTACAATTGAACTATTTGAAGCAAACTCACAGAGAGATAATTTTCTGTCTAGTAGTTGGTTACCTCTTTTTCCTGTTAGGGCAAACTGAATGGCATTGCCTCCAACTCCACAAAATGCATCCACTATAATGTCACAGTTGAAGGCTAGCTGGACACGCCCAGCAATGTGTTCAGCAATCTTCTCAGGTGTAACTGAAAACCAGCCCTCTAAAGGGGAAAATAGTTGTCAAGTTGTAAAAAACAAGAAAACCAGTGAAGCATAAGCATAAAGTTAAAAATAACTTCACAAAGTATGAATTTAGTTGTGAATTACTGTAAGATCTAGAGTACTGAGAAGACAATTAAATGGAAAAAACTCAAAACTAAATGAAATAAGTTATAATTAGCAAGGGTCTGGCCTGGAATGCAATTTTTCTGTATTTCAGATATGCATTTACAATATTGTTTTTACATTTATAGAATCTTTTAAATTTCTTATTGTGCAGTGACACTATAAGCTTTGTAAACAAAGAATATTCAATTCCTACAAAATCACCCTCTTAATATATAAACTTTCCTCCTCAATACCTCTCCTCCCATACCAAAACACACAGCCTCAGAATCACTGCTAAGAGGATTTGGGACTTTTTAGGGGACTTCTATAAATAAAACATTCATTTTGACAACTATGATTTCTGAAGGTACCGATTCTAAAATAATTCCTATTTAGACAGAAAACAAGCTACAATTTTTAGGTAACTCAAACATTCAGGTGCACAATAATTTGCTTGACTGCTCAGGGTTACAGTGGAAGACAACAAGTTTTGAGTTCAACATTTTCAGTATTTAATTAAACTAAGTACCAGCAAAAAGAGGCAGTGGCAGGGTAGCTGAAGAGCTGGACCTAGAGTCATAAACAACTGGGTTTAAGTCCTGCCTTTGATAATCATAGCTTTATGAAATAATACTTCCTTAATCTTGCCCCCAATCATGACAGTGACTATTGCCAAGCAACTCTTGCAATGATTATGGGAGTTTTCCCTATTCCAAGGAAATCACAAGTCCAGGCCAAAAAGAACAAAATAGAAGGTGAGGAAGATCACACATTCTATTTAATGTCATTGTATTTTGTTAAAAACATGATAAATAGAGGCAGCTAGATGGCACAAGGGATAGGGTACCAGCTCTTAAATCAGGAGGACCTGAGTTCAATTCGACCTCAGACATTTAATACTTCCTTTACTTAGCCTCAACTGCCTCACCAAAATCAAACCAAAACCAAAACAATATAAATAAAAGATACAATAAAGTAAACCATCAATTTCAATCTTTACATTTTATCTACATGTATTACTTTACCTTTGTCCAATTTAATCCCATCATCAAAACGCGAGAATAACCTGTATCGCTGTGCCCAATACTTGGCCAGCTCAGGAACAGCAGCAATCTCTGGAGGAAGGGGATTTTGAGTTTTGTTCTTTTTCTTGCTTTTCTTTTTCTTCTTCTTTGCTTCACCTATAGCAAAATTATCACAATATTAAAAAAAAAATTCAAAAAGACCATTTATGATAAATATAGTACATGAGAACAATCTGAAGTAACAGAACAGAGTATCTTTATTATATTACTGTTAATAAAAAAATAAAATCTGCTTTCCTTAACTAACAAGGCAAGTTAATTCTTTCCTTGACTATCATGAATAAACAACACATGTATTTGTATGATTTTGTATCTTCTGTAAAGTCTTTGTGGGAGGACATAGATAAGGCATAGTAGGGAAGGGATGTATATGTTAGACAGATTTTCCTTTTTTTTTTTTTTTTTTTTTGAATTCCCAGTGCTGGAAAGCTTAGCACAGGGAAGGATTTGGTTATCTGATTAGTTGAGCTATGAATTGGTCCAACCATTCTGAAACTAAACTAAAATAAAATGATTAAAATGTCCACATCTTCTGATGAGAAATTGTATTGCTAGGCATATACTCTATTCTTAGTATGGTGCCTGCTACACATAAAAGGTATGCTTGGTGACATGACTTGAACACTGAGGTAAAAAACAGAAATAAACAAAATATAGTCAAAGCTACCCCTTTATGACAGTAAAGAACAACCCATTGTTTGGGGAAGGTCTAGGCAAAACATAGCTATGATTATAATGGGAAATACTACAGCATAAAACAAAAATGTTAAGAAATCAGAACTGCAAATTTAGATTTATATGAACTGATACAAAGCAATGTAAAATAGAATCAGGTAAACAACAAACATAATTATTAACAAGTAAATGGAACAAAAAACTAAGCAGACTGATGTTATATATAATTATAATAAAAGTTAGCCTTAGAGATGAATTGATAAATTCTTGAAATGCAGACATAGGAAATTATGGATAAATCATACTGCTAACTGAAGCCCTGCTTTTTTTCCCCCTATATTGTTATTGTTTTTATTCTTTAAAATAATTTTTTTTAAAAAGGTATACTTTCACAAGTAGTAGCTACTTTCAAAAGCACGAGATTCTACTTAGACTATTTGCCAGTGTTATCATTTTCATTTGTCCTAAAGAAGGATGTGACTGAAGACTGTAGAGTAACAATTTATACCAACATAAGGTAATAACCATGTTTTCATTTCTTCCCCCTCATTTTTTTAAATAAAAAAAAAAGAAAAGAAAAGAAAAGAAAAGGCAGTGATCCTGCTGGACCTTTATCTATATTATGTTGATCTAACTATAGCTTTCACTATTGCCTTCATGATCAAACACAAAAATCCTCTTTGGCATTCAAAGCCCTTTACAATCTAGTTCCTTCTATCTTTGCTATCTTCTTACTATTAAATACTTCTTAATCCAATAAAAATTACCTTCTTACTGTTCCACATATAACTTTCCTCAGTTCTGGGATGTTTTCTCTGCTTTTCTTCCATGCCTAGAATGCTCTCCCTCCTTATTATTTCTGCTTACTGGCTTCTTTTAGTTCCAAATAAAATGTTTCTAAGGGAAGCTTTTCTCAACCCTTCTTAATTCTAAAGTCTTCCCTTGTTCAATCATTTCCTATGTATCCTCTGTATAACTTGTTGGTGTATTTCTTTGCCTTTTATCTCTCCCATTAGACTATAAGCTCCTTGAGGGAAGGGATTCTCTTTGATTCTTTTTATATCCCCAAAGCTGAGTACACTGCCTAGAATACAGTCAATTTACTTAATAAATGTTTATTGATTAGTTACAAAAAAAATCCAAAAAAAAATAGTATCAGTGAAATATATTTTTCCTAAGTATCTTATCCACCTCCAATAAAGTCCAATACACACACACACACACACACGAGAAATAACCCATGTTTTACGGTATAACTGTGCTGGTGCAAGGAGTACAAACATCAGTACTTGGAATAGCACAGTAAATATTTTACTAAATCTATTACAAACGAGTATATTTGTTCTTACCATCTGTTTCTATTTGCAGATAATCTGGAATATCTAGAGTAACCAGTTGTCTTTCAGAAACACATTTTTGTTCTGTTATAGCTGTTTTGTTGTCATCTTTATTTTTTTCCATTTCAAATTCATTGGTCGAAGAAAATGCATCACACTTTTCAGGTTCCAGATTACTAATCTCAAAAGGATCATCACATTTTTTAACAGATCTTTCTTGTTCTTCTGAATCACTGCTTGTGCAAGTCTCTTGTGCATCATCCTGAGGGTCCTGTGATGGTATCTCCTCCAATGGTTCATTAACCCATTTGAGGAATTTTTCCACCTGCAATTTTGTAACAAATATGCTATACAGATATAGTCATAGTAATATAACCACACATAAAACATTTTCTTTCACATTATTGATATTTTAATTGCCCAGTAATTTAAAGAATAGTAAAGGATTCTAACATGAATATTTTAATGACAAGTGAACACCAATTCATTTACCATAATCCACTCAGCAACCCTGACCTGTCATAGATCTCTAGCTGCTAAATCACAGAGTTGCTAAAATGCTCTATTATGAAGAAAACTGACTATAGAGTAATTATATAGCACCATCTTGCTTCTTATTGGGTACATAAGGATGTGTCAGGAAGATCTGGACATCTAAGGTTGTTTTTTTTTTTTTTTCTTTTAAAAGAAATGTAATATAGTTTTATACCCATCAACAGCTTGGTTTCCAATCCAATTCACTTCTACCCCATCCTTCACCCGAGGTATCATTCAGGGATACTACCCCAGTGGATAAGAGGCCAATGATCACCATTAACTACTGACTAGCTCACTATCTACAGGACAGGCAAACTAGTCTACATAAAGAAGCAAAGGACCATGAAGGAGCAGAAACAGCTGAGTCAAACCATTGCCATCATTTTAACTACTATCTTCCCTGAGGCCTCAATGGAAATAGCACAGGACTCTGAGCCCAGCACTACTCCTGTAGCAATCATCCAGGGAAAAGCCTCTATGGAGATGCGACCTGAAAATTGCTTTGGCAGGCTCATGAGCCCATTTCCTCAGAAGCCACAGATACTGAAGACTAAGAAAATAAAGTTCTTATTAACACAGTCCTTGGCACAGTAAAATGATTTGCTATCAAAAGGAAATAAGGTTTTACTTTAAAAACATTATTAAAGATGCATTATAAATTTGACTTGCAACCTCCTATATGTGCTGTCTTTTCCATTAGGTTAATAATTCTTTAAGAACAAAGAATGTCTCAACCTTTCTCCAAGTATTTTGAGTGCTTACTAAATGCTTATATTCATTCATTCATCCTAGAAAGAAATGATGTAAAATGTCTTAGCATCAAAGATAATATGACAAAATCTAGATATTTCATATATGTCTTGTAATCACTTATATAACTACATTATTTCCTGGTATAATGGAAGCAGGGACAAAGGGCAGGCA
This sequence comes from Myrmecobius fasciatus, assembly GCA_023553655.1. Lineage (NCBI taxonomy): Eukaryota > Metazoa > Chordata > Mammalia > Dasyuromorphia > Myrmecobiidae > Myrmecobius > Myrmecobius fasciatus. The sequence goes on from JAJPUD010003196.1 coordinate 115,158, forward strand.
TTGTATCCACGATACCTAACACAGTACCTAGCATATGGTAGGTTAATAAATAATAAATGCTTATTTGACTGATTTAAAGAATGAAATCAGTGATATGGTAAGTTGAATGAATACTGGTTTCTAGAAACTAATAAAGACAATGTAAGGTAAACCCTTAAACCTCAAGCTCAGGATTTATCCCTTTTTACAAGACTAGTATTATCACTGTCAGTTGGATTAATCTTCCTAATAGTAAACAAGTCAAACTGAGCATAGGGAAAACAAAACAAAAAACTGGAATAAATTCCTCAAAGATGTTCTAGACCAAGCCACATATTAAGATGCAAAATACCTTTTACAGAAATAAAGAAGGTCTAAATAACTGGATAGATAGTCTAGCTATATAAATCACAATTTAGTTATACCTTACTCAAAGCCTTACTCTTCCGGGAAGATGATCTTTCTGACTCTTCAGGAAAGAAGATATGTTTGTTTTTTGCATTTACTTGTCTGCGCATGTCTAGAAATTGTGTTTTATGTTTCACATCTTTCTCTAGGTACTTAATTTTTCGACGGCTAAAATTTGAAATTCCACCATATCTGCAAACAAAAATCAGAACATTAGCTGGATAAGAGTTAGTGTTAGGACATAATACACAGGAACTATTTGACTAAAAACTTTATTTCTATCAATATTTTTCCTTATAGCTAACATTTATATCATATTTTAATATTTGCAAAGCCATTTAAATATTGTATCTCATTTGACCAGAAGTAGCAATTTTGTTTTTTAATCTTGTTTTTAAGATAAAACAACACCTAAAAATATTAAAAATGCAAACAAGACTCACTGGTTTCTACTTCTTTTTAAGGTCTAATTTGTCGATTTAAAAAAAAAAGCAAAATTAAATATGCAAGTTGGAATATTAATATTACCTAAAACTAAGCTGGAGGACTAATCATGGCCCTTAAAAAAAAAAAGATGCAATCAAAATATCAAAACTCACTAACAGCAAATTTCTACAGTTCTTTAGTGTGAAGACACATTTAAACATCTTGCCTTAAAAAGCACTAATGTCCAAATCTGGTTCCATAAAAACCCAGGAAGGGTTATCTTTAATAACTTCAAGTTGTAATAAAATTCTTCAAGTAAAATTAATCTTAAGTCACAAAATAAATGTAGTAAATTTCCATTCATCCAAAGTATTTGAGACTCTGAGCTTCTCTGGTCTTCCCTCCCCTAAATAATCAATTCTCTGAAATTCTAGGATTTCTTGAATCTTCTAATCCTAGAATACTAACAAAACCATTTTAACACTTCTAAGAAAAGACCATTATTTTATTTATCACTGTTCCATGTGTTATCTTAAAATTTCTTTAAGACCACAAGAGGTCAAAACACAAATTATACATTCAATAAATACTTGCTGACTGATTTCAACTAATCTGAACGTTATATATACATACATATGTATTTATACACCCCCCCAGTGATTTAATGTAGGCTGCCACTTCATGCTCAAATATTATTAAGTTTTATTATTTTGTATATATGTTTATACTTTTTTTCCTTTCAAAGATATTTTAGAGTTGAGTCATATTCAGACCAAATCAAGTTTACTATTTTAAGAAAAGTTAGAATACAATTCAATATATTTGACATGAATTTTATCTTATGTAACTTAATGTTGTGAAGTTAGTTAAAGAGAAATTTTAGATTTTTTTATGACAAGGTATTCAATTTTTCAACAGGTTAGTATGACAGCAGTAGAAACAGTATTATCTCTGGGATCAAAGGATAACCTAAGTTCAAATTCAGTTTCTAACACTTATAACCTGGTGTGACCTTGGGTAAATCATCTGATTTTTGAGAACTTGTTTCTTTAACTACAAGATGAGGGAGCTGGAATAGATAGATTCTGAGATTCCTCCCAGCTCCAAAGTGATTATCTTAAGTATATGAAATCTGAAATAAGCAATAACAGCCATTATGATAAAAACTAGAATTTATGTAGTGCTTTAAAGTTTATAACAACATGTTTTTGAAATGTTTTCTCATGTAATCCTCAAAACAACCCTAAAAGGATTACTCCCATTTTACAGACAAAGAAATCAAGACTTAATAAAGATAAATGACTTGCCCAGGGTTACACAGCTAATAAGTGCCTGCGGCCAGATTTTAATTCAGTCTTTCAGATTCCCAAGTCTAGCACTATCTACCATACACCCTAACTGTGGGAATTATCTTCATTTCATAGTAATGTGAACTTTCTGCTCATTTTAATTTGAGTTAAACTTTAACACGAGATCAAGCAAATAAACAATTTAGTATATGTAACTATTTAAATTATATAGCAATGTTGTACAATTTTCAAATAAAAAAAATTTATCCTTAATTATCTTGTTATAACAAAGCAGAAACCTCAAAACTTATAAACAATACAAAAAAAATTGTAAAAGCTCATTATGTAGTATTCTTTAAAATAAGAAGTCTGTTTGCCTTAGCTTTAACAGGACAGTACCATCAACCAATTTCACTTAATCAGAGTTTTTGCTAATATTGCGATAGTTTTCCTTTACTTCATTTTCTGCTTCACTGCATAAGTCACTATATTTCTTTGCATTCTTCCTAATTTATGACATTCTATTTCCAATAAAATGAAGAATATGATATTTCATCAGTGTGGGACGTGTTAGCAGATTAAAACCCATAAATATTTGAATTTTCTAATTCCTATCTTTAAAGATTTGTTCACCTTAAGTTTCTACTTCATAGTTGGTTTCTATGTCAAAGACTCTGATATGTTCTGAGCTTCTTTGCATTAAGATCTATCATTTCTGTTTACACTTAAAAAAAAACAAACAAAAAACTCAACTTACTAATAATATGCTCATTTTGCTAAATAAGTAATCTTAGTGGTTTTTTTTTTTTTAAATTAAATTACACTCCAGCTTCTCCTTTCATGTCTCACTCTGGGTGAGAAATCTTTTGTTATTATAAAAGTTAGTTTTTTTGTTTATATTCTTTAGTCTTTACTGGTTGCTTCTAGGACCCTATCTGGCATAGTCTAAATTCTATATTCTTGTGTGAATCAAACTGGGGATAAGGGGAAAATATATTGCTGAATTCTATGAAATTAAATTTTGCCTTCTTTTATCATTATTTCCGAGAAAATTTATTGCACTACTTCTTGAAATATATTTAGATTTTGTTTCTTCATACTGAATTTTATCCTTGTGCTTTGCTGCTTCTATTTGTAAAAGTCTAAAATCTTACTGAAGTTGTGCTACTTCTAAAATTTGTGTAGTTTTTAACTTATTTTTCTATTTTCTGTGAGGTGACTTTTTCCTGAGGATTTTAATTGCCTTCTCCCTTTTGCTTTTTGGCTATTTTCTTAATTATTTACCATCTTGTAGTTGTTCTGAATTTCTAAATTACAACTTGCCAGAGGTGTTCATTCCCTCCTATAATTTACTATAACTCTCATCAGAATCCATTATTTTAACAAAATTTGAAAAATTTATATACAATTGCCACTATCAAGGATCTCCTGAATCAATGATTTTTTCCCCTATTAGATCTTCACACCTTCACCTTATTTTTTAAAACATATGCATCTAAAAACAAGTTTTCTTTTTTAGTGAATAGGCCAGTTGGTATATTAGTTTCCTTATTACTCAGGAATTAAGATTATATACATATGTTGTGTATACAAAGGCATACAGATACATACATGTATATACAGTGTTTCAAGTCTTAGTGCAGTTTAAAATTTTAGTGTAGTTTAAAATCTTTTAGGTCTTTTGGGATACCATATATATGTGTGCATACAAAATGTGTGTATATAAACACTAACTAAAGTGTTTAAGCTGTTAATATTTTCTCGTCTAAAATTTCTCATGGTTTTGTATTCTTTAGTTCTAGGTTTCTCTATTAACTCATACAGAGAGGTAAGAGAGTAATCTATCAATAAATATTAAATGAAAGACAGTTTTTATTTAAAGTAAACCCTGCTGTGAATCTACTTCTAAAATGAATAATCACTCCTATTTTAATTTTTTTGATATAATTGTGGTTGCTGACATTCAGTTGTTTGGTTGTGTTTTGGTTGTGAAGAGTTCTTCAAGATGCCCATAGACCACAGCACCCATGGAATTTCTTGGCAAAGATGCTAGAGTGATTTGCCATTTCCTTCCCTAATAAGTTAAGGCAAACAAAGGTGAAGCGATTTGCCCAGAATCACACACAGTAAGTGTCGGAGGATGAATCTGATCTCAGGTCTTCCTGACTCCAAGGATAAGCCAGGTATCCAGTCACGTAAACTTTTTGTAAATGAATTAGTAGCTTCATTGACTGAAGATGACAGAAAGAGCAAATTAACCCTAAAAGGCTGCCTGATTCCGTGAAAAGAACATTAGTTTTGGCATCAGAGCAGTCAGGCTTACCCTGCCTTAGCCACATACTACCTATATAACCTTGGGCAAGTCACTTAGCTTCCCTAGACTTCACTTATTAAATGAAGCTGGACTAGGTCTCTTTGCAGTTCTGTAGCTATCTTTCCTGAGGCATGAAATAAGCATATTTCAAAAGAAGCAAATGAATGCTCTAAATAAATTTTTTCTCATATGTACGTGCATTTTTGCTGAGTTCCAAAGAGAACACAAAGCATGGCAATGATCTAAAAGAAATGGTGACATTGTAGATACAAAGATAAAAAGTAAAACAGCCCCTACCTTTGAATAACATATTTTTTCCTGGGTAACACAATATATAATATGCATGTGTGTGTGTATATGTCATGTTGGACTCATAATGAATACTTCTTTATCCTAGTACTCATAACTAGAGTAATGAAGAAAAGCTTCCTATAAAAATTAGCATATGAACTGAGCCTAGAGGTGAGGAGATATTATGCTGCTAGCATGGTGACATCCTGTACAAAGGTGCAGAGTTAGGAAATGGAATGCCAAACACACCAGTTCAAATGAAACAATATATAAAGAAAGTTATGTGATAAGAGCCTGAAAAAAAAAAGTCCTAATGGCAGAGGAGTCTTCACATGCCAACTTTAGTTTACAGTTTATCTTTGAGGTACTCCAAATGTTTGTTTACACTCAATCAAAAGTATTTATTAGGCCCTACTTGTGTGCAAGGCATTGTGCTAAGCACTGTTGATACAAAGATAAAAAAAAAACAAAAAACAAAAAACAAATGTTGCCTTATAGAGCAGATAATCCCATAGAGGAGAAAACATATAAATAACTAAGTACACATACAAATTCGAGAAAAGAGCCAGTAAATAAAGGAGAAGGTTGGGGAGAGAGACAGAATAGATGGGAAATAATCCCAGAAAGGAAAGCACTAGCAGCTAGGGGACAGAAAAAGGCCTCAGAAGGTGGGATTTGAGCTGAAACTCAAAGGAAATGTTCACCTTCCATTTAATGCCAGTTTCTCTCTTCCTTCTGTCTATCCAAATCTTATCCATCCTTTAAGGTCCAGGTATTTCTTCACAAGGTCCTTTTTTATGAATTCCAATAGTACTCCTTGCTCTTGCTTTTTGGCACTAATCATATACTACTCAACACTTTTTGTGTATATACTGTCTTCCCAATTTTATTGTTGTTTCCTAGGAGACAGAGATAATGCCTTAAATTTCTTTTGTAGTTCCCTTAGCACCCAGTACAGTTATGTTCACAGTGAGTGATCAATAAATGCTTAGTGAATAAATGAATCTGTAGTTCTATAATGAAATTAAATAGAAAAATGGGACGTTTATAGTTACAGAAATCTGGCTGTGATATCTGAGGTCTATTCCCACATTTTACAGATGATAAAAAAACTGATATCTCAAATAGTTCTTGAAATGCCTTAAAGTACAAGTAAAAACAGATCCTCCCCGCTCCCATCCACCCTCCACATATGGTTGCCAAACTGATATTCCTAAGCAAAGGTACAAGACATGTCACTCCATAACTGAATAAGATGCAGTGGTTCTAAAATAATAAACTATATCTCCATTGACTTTTAAATCCTTCCTCTGATTCTAGCCTATTTTTCAGGCTGAAAGAACCCTTCTTTCTCTCTCTCTCTCTCATATTTTACATTCCAGATGTCACTGATGTGTCTTTGCAAAGGACTTATTTGGTAAATTCACTACCTACTCAACTCATATCACAAAGTCCTTAGGGTCTCTGAAGTCTTCTTGGCTCAAGTACCACCTTACATGAAGCCTATCAGATTCCCCAAGTTGCTAAGGTTTAACCCCCATGCAAAATCACTCTAAATCTATTTTGTGTTTATATTTTTGTACAGGTTGTTTTCTTGCTATAGAACATAAGCTCTTTGAAGGTGGGTACTGTTTTGTTTTTCTCTTTGTATCTGCAATGCCTAGTCGAGTTTGACACGTAAAACATGCTTAATAAACATTTAATGCACAACATAAGTGCATTACATTTAGTTTGCCACAAATTTAGATTTACAACTATGTATGCTAAAACACTTTAATTAGATATGTATTAACAACTTATCAGTTAATACTGCTTTGTATTTCTCTCCACTCTTTTCTCACTGATCCCTATAACTGTGTACATATTTTTAATACTTGTAATCGCTTATAACTTCTGTATGTTTTCTTTATGACACTTTACTATACATATTTCTATATCTCATGTCATCTTGAGCGCTATTTTCACATTTAACTAAATTATAGGTGACTTGTCAATATAAAGCTCAAGATATTGAGTGTTGGATCAAACAATTATTCATAGAGTCACAAAATGTTACGAGCTAGAAAGTATCTTTAAAAATGACAATTCAATTCCCTCAGTCTTACTAAAGGAAAATGATTTGCCCAAGGTCACATAGTTGAGAATCGAAGAGCTGAGACTTAAATCAAGTGCTCTTCCCAATCTATTACACCCCCCACTAATATCTCAGTCTTTGTCAACAGGTTGATTCCAATTTTTCATAATTAAAAATAAGACTTTCATAAAAAATGAAGATTTTTTTTTAAAGTTCTTAAAGTATATATTCCCTATAATGGATTTCCTGTGTCAAAGAGAATATTTTCACTATAGAAATTTGTGGCTTCAAAGCATCATATAAATAGTAGCTATATTCAAGTTCAAAACTACAAATTTTTTTTTTCCTATTGTGGCTCAGTGCTTTCCAAAAGGGTCTTTACTAAGACTAAACATGCTAGTATTAAAAGTGGTTCCTTTTCAGCACAGCTGTCATAATCAGAAAAAGGGGCAAGAATTATTGGCAAAATATATTAAAGACCTGGAAGTTCCTATCTAGATACAAGATTATATTAATGTATGAAAGGGTTCATTCTTATACTGTATTAGCCAAATGGATTTGAGGTCAAGAGAATTCCTCAACTTACTAATACTTTTCTTATGATAATTTCTAAAAGAATTTCACAAAGATTCTTAGACAAGAAAAAGTTAGGAGAAGACGGTCTCAGCTCCACATCAGTTTTCACTAAATGGATTCATTGTTTAAATCACAAGGTCTAAAATGTAAGGAAATACATTAATATTGACCAATCAAACATGGATAAAAAACTCTAAAAGATAGAATATAGAAATCACAAATAAAAAATTACTTTTGTCCTGAACCATGCTGGAATCCCAAGAGAGAGCCATTGTCATCAAAGTCCACAGTTGGATTTTCCTCAATATCTAGTTCATGGCTACAAATACAAAAAGAGAAACAGTTTTCATTAGCATTGGCGGACAAAACTCCCTTATCTCCATTATTATTTTTAAGTTTGGAATAATAAAAACATAAATCAACATAACAGCAGAATATATATATACATTTCCTATAATCAATTATAGTTCAAATAAGCAGGAAAAGGAGATAGTTTTTTCACAAGGACTTTACAAATCACTTAAAATACTAATATCAAAATATATACAAAAGCTATATAATGTTCCTTCTTTTACTAGGTTTCACCCAATGTTATAATGGAAAAGTTACCACTAAGAAACATTTATAATACTTCAAAGCAACTTTTTTCTTTCTTTAAAAATAAAAAGCTGTTTTGGGGTAAGTATTCACTATTTGACAAAAACCGCTGGGATAATTGGAAACTAGTATGGAAGAAATTAGGCATTGACTCACACCTAACACCATATACCAAGATAAGGTCAAAATGGATTCATGATCTAGGTATAAAGAATGATATTATAAACAAATTAGAACAATGTAGGATGGTATACCTCTCAGACCTGTGGAGGGGGAAGGAATTTGTGACCAAAGAAGAACTAGAGGTCATCATTAATCACAAAATAGATAAGTTTGACTATATCAAGTTAAAAAGTTTTTGTACAAACAAAATGAATGCAGACAAGATTAGAAGGGTAGCAGTAAACTGGGAAAATATTTTTACATCCAAAGGTTCTGATAAAGGCCTCATTTCTAAAATATATAGAGAATTGTCTCATATTTATAAAAATTCAAGCCATTCTCCAATCAATAAATGGTCAAAGGATATGAACAGACATTTTTCAGAGGATGAAATTAAAACTATTTGTAGTCATATGAAAAGGTGCTCCAAATCACTATTGATCAGAGAAATGCAAATCAAGACAACCCTGAGGTACCACTTCACACCTGTCAGATTGGCTAAAATGACAGGAAAAGTTAATGATGAATGTTGGAGGGGTTGTGGGAGGGCTGGGACACTGATGCATTGTTGGTGGAGCTGTGAACGGATACAGCCATTCTGGAGAACAATTTGGAGCTATGCTCAAAAAGTTATCAAACTGTGCATACCCTTTGACCCAGCAGCATTTCTATTGGGCTTATATCCCAAAGAAATCATAAAGGAAGGAAAGGGCCCCACATGTGCAAGAATGTTTGTGGCAGCCCTTTTTGTAGTGGCTAGAAACTGGAAATTGAATAGATGCCCTTCAATTGGAGAATGACTGAATAAATTATGGTATATGAATATTATGGAATATTATTGTTCTGTAAGAAATGACCAGCAAGATGATTTCAGCGAGACCTGGAGGGCCTTACATGAACTGATGCTGAGTGAAATGAGCAGAACCAGGAGATCATTATACACGGCAACAACAGTACTATATGACGATCAATTCTGATGGACATGGCTCTCTTCAACAATGAAATGTTTCAAACCACCTCCAATTGTTCACTGAAGAAAGCCATATACACCCAGAGAGAGGGATGTGAAATGTGGACCACAACATAATATTCTCATACTCCTTGACTGATGTTTGCTTACATTGTGTTTCCTTTATCTGATATATTTTTTGTGTAGATAAGATTTTTCTTGCACAACAATGATAAGCTTGGAAACATGTATACATATATTCGATTTGCCAATATTTTAACATAATTAACATGTAGTGGATATCCTGCCATCTAGGGGAGGGGTGGGGAGTTGGGGGGAAAAATTTGTAACAGAAAGCTATGTAAGGGTTATTGTTGAAGAATTACCCACACATATGTTATGCAAATTAAAAAAAAAAGCTGTTTAATAACAAAAAATACTAAATAATAATAATAATGATAAACAAACAAAAAACCCAACTCAAATCTACACATATGAACCCATGGGAGGAAAACCCAAGGGGGGGAAAAATGATTACAAGCAGTAAAAACTAGGAATAACAATAATAATCCACTAATCTGAAATTTAAGATCTTGATAACTTCAACCACAAGAAAATTTTAGTTTAGTTCATGGAGACAGCATGTTTCAAAGGACAAAATATTGGACTTTGAGTCAGAGTTTCTGGGTCTGACTCTCAACTCAAAACTTACTAGCTGGATAATTCTAAGCAAGTGAATTTGCCTCTCAGAACTTGTTTCCTCTATCTGTAACTTAGAGATCATACTTTCATTTTCTATACTTCCATTTCTTAACAGAATTGTTAGAAAGGAAAAGTTTTGTAAAGCTTTAAATGCTGTACAGCACATTATGACACCAAAACAGATATCTATGAATATATTTAGCTCCCTCTAGCAGATTGCTATATTTTCTTTCTTTCTTTTTTTCTGAAGCAATTGGAGTTAAGTGACCTACCCAGGGTCACATAGCCTCTAAGTGTTAAGTGTCTGAGGCTGGATTTGAACTCAGGTTCTCCTTACTCCAGGACCAGTATTCTATCCACTGCATCATCTAGCTGCCCCCAGATTGTTATATTTTCTGCAACTTATAATATTAAAGAGTTGCATGAGGCCTGGAGATGTTAAAGAGTCACACATTAGTGTGTGTCAGTCAGAGAGAGACCTTGAACACTAATCTTCCTGATTGATGTTAGCTCTATGTTTACTGCATTGAATTGTATTAATGTATTGTAAAATGAAATGCTATGCAAAACAAAACAAACAAAAAAACCCACTCTTTAAAGGGAGGAAACTGATCTTAGTACTCTGTATTTACTTTGGAATTCCCTCTAATATCATCATTAATTTGTTTTTCTTTTCACATCTAATCAGTAAATTTGTGGATTCCATTTTTTTTTTTATCCCTTTGCTTCTTGTCTCTTTCCATTACCAGCACTCTCCACTCTAGACTATAAAATAGTTTCTTAATTGATACTTCTATCTCTACTCCACTCCATTCACCCTTTATATCATATTTGCTAAAATAATCTTTGTAAATCTACATACTCTATACATTATAATAAATTTGGATTATTTTTTGGTGTCCTCAAAACATACAACACTTGTTTTTTTTACTCATGGTAAACATACTCCAAACACTTTCCCATCCTCTCCTATTTTTGATTGTTGAATATTATCCTTATTTTAGAGCTCTAATTCAACCAGTGCTTTCATTATTAAGGCCTTTTCTGATTCTTTAATCCCTATTTCCCCCATTAAGATTACATAGACTTTCTGTTCTGTAATTCTTTCTCTAATGTATCTATGTAATATTTTATATTACAGATAGTTCTACGTGTGTTTTAACACTCCACTAGATTATAAACTTTGTAAAAGGAGAGACTGTGTGTTATCTAAGCTTTATATCCCTCCTAGTACCTAAAACAGTGTTCTAAACATCAGAACTTACATATTCAACATATAAAATATACTATTCTTGATCTCTTCATTATACCGACCAGTATGAAATAGTATGTATATCCTTGCCAAATTACAACCTTCGTGGACTTTGGTTCCTTATTAGTAAAATATGTAGATATGCAATGAAGTGATACTTAAAGTTGAAGCTACATTTTATTTTATTAATTTTATCTGAAAAAATAACACTATCCAAAAATATCACACTTCATCACTAAAATGAAATAATACAAAGAAAAGTGAATTTTCTCTAAGGTTCCTTTCAGAAGATAAAACTTATCTTCCTACTGACAATATAAATTCCTTAAAACAGAGGCTATGACTTTTAAAAATTTTCCTCCACAAGACTAGTAAGGTGTTAGGTTCACAATGGTATTTATGTAATGCTTTTCCGATTGACAATTATTCTGGAAGTATTTTTGGTGAAAAGACTTACCTCCTCTTCAATTTGGCTGGTTTATATTCAGGTGGTTCCTCCTCACTCTCATCTCCATCCTTATTGTTGCTGTATGACACTTCTTTGTTTGGACTTGTTCTAGAAGTCTCCTGTGAATCTAGACAGAGAGAGACTTTTCAGACCTTGTTCTGACAATTCTTTTGTCATTTTCAAACTTGATATAAATGTTTCAGTGTCTTTCTTGCAGGTTACTTTGAAATGAAGTGCCCCAGATAACTTCCTAAGACTGTAAGTTGCAGAGAAGGTGCTGACCAAAGCAGAAGCAATTTCCTCACATGACAATTCTTTATACTAATAAAATCACAAGTCAGATCCCTGTTAACCAAAACAAGAGAGGAGAATGGCATGCCAGATCACTAAGGAAGGGCAGGAAGGAAGAAATTATTTTAGATGCCTACTATATACTAGAGACTGTGCTAAATGTTTTACAAATGTCATCTTGTAACCCTAAAAGGTAGGTACTATTACTATCCCCATTTTATAGATAAGGAAATGGAGGCACCCAAAAGTTAAGTGACTTGCCTAAGGTCCATCAACTAGTGTTTCATTTCATCCTGACGACAGGCGCAGTGTTCTACTCACCAGTACTACCGAGCTGCAATAAATCATACATTAATAAGAAAATACTGTAAATTTCGATTGAAGTAAATTTTATGTCACAAAAGCAAGAGAGAAAACTGAGGAAAAGGTGCTGTGTAGAATTTCCAGATCTGATGTCAACTTACTGATCAGTCAACAAATCTTTAATAAGTACCTAGCAGAACTCTCAGAAACATTCAAGTTTACTATTTACAGTTGGCAGCAGCCTTAAAATCAAACATAGGCTGTCATCTTACAGATGGAAAACAAGGTTCACAGGAACAATGTTACTTGTCTATGGTCACACACAGAGGAAAGGAGAGAAGTGCAATCAAAGGCCAGATTCTCCCACTGCTCAATGCTGCCCGAGGGCCAGATAGTCTGGGAATCACAAAAATGAATGTTCACGTAAGCAAACATCTCTGAGTTCATTCTGGGAGTGGTGTTGGGGGCAAAAAATGTTGGTACATCAGAACTGTATTCAAAGATACCAAACTAAATCTAGCTTTAACATTTGAAGGTAAGTCTCAGGGAATTCAGGTATTTTTAGGAATTCTCTACATTGAGGATGTTGTCAGCTGAGGGGGCAATAATGCCAATCTTTATTACTAGAATATCCCTCCTCTCTTCCCTTTACTTGTTTCCTTCATTTTCCCAATGGCATCCAAAGTAATCATAAATTCTTTAGGAAGTACTCGTACAGAAGTGAAGAGGTTGACAACCTGTATTTATGATAAGCATCTTGAATCAAAAACATTTATACTAATATAAAATAGTTTACAAGTTGTTCCAATGACAAATATTTTGAAATCAATTTGCATGGCTAAGAATCAAAAGGCTACCCTTTTGCGATCTTCCAAGAAGTCAGTCCTCCCATTTCCTGTATGAATTATAAAAATTTTATCATCAATAACAAAACTGTACATGAAAGCTATAAGTTTTGTTGTGAATCATTTTTAGTGACTGGATCATAGGCAGGGCATTGTTAACAGGTCACATATTGAGAACTTCGAAAGGGGTCTTAGAGGACACCTTGTACCTGTGGCATATAGACATAGTGACTTGTTCAAGATCATGTAAGAGATAAGCTGATGAGGATTTGAACTTAAGTCACTCATAATTATTTATTTTTAAATATGAGATTTTTATGCTAAGATGTTATTATCTTTCTGCTCTAAAATCCTATTTGAATGGCTCCTTCTAATAAGGTGGTGATTTTGATGTCCCCATCAAACTGACTTGAGATTTAGGGTTGCCACTTACTAGATCCTTAAGGTTTGTTTTTTTGTTTTGAGAGGAGGAGGAAACTTATGAATTCATTGGTATAAGAAACTTTTAATGAGACAATTTCTTCTACCAAAAGTAGATAAGATCAGCAATCATTGTGCAACTTACAAATCTTAGAAAATCACCTGAACAATTAAGTGACTTTCCTCAAATTACAAAGCCAATGGCAGTCAAAAAATACTTTAAATACTTACTAAATGCCAGGTATTATGCCAAATTCTGTGGATACAAAGTTTAAAAAAAAAAAAAAAAAAAGCCCTCCAAAACTAAGTCTCTGCCCTCAAGAAGCTTCCGTTCTAAAAAGGGAGATATATCATGAAAATAATTAGGCATATACAAGATATATACAGGAGAGATGTAAAGTTCATCAGAAAATCAAAAAGACCAAATTAAATGCCAAGTAGAGAACTTTCTATTTAATTATTAGTAATTACATGCTACTGAAGCTCACTAGGCACACAGGTAACATGGTCAGACATAGGTCTGGCTTTAGAAAAACTACCTTAGTAAAGAGTAGAGGATGCACTAAAATGATTTATGACAGGGAGATCAGTCAGAAAGCTACTGTATAGTTCAGATGAGGGGCACCTAGGTGGCGCAGTAGATAGAGCACCAGTCCTGAAGTCAGGAGGACCTAAATTCAAATCTGGTCTCAGAGACTTAACACTTCCTAGCTCTGTGACCCTGGGCAAGTCACTTAACTCCAAATGCCTCAGGAAAAAAAAAAAAAGTTTAGATGAGAGGATGAGGGCCTGAACTATGGTGGTGGTTATGTGGATGAAAAAAAGGGAGCATATAACTAATGTTATGAAAGTAGAAACAAAAAGATTTAATAACGGATTGTATGTGAATCAAGAGAGATCAGGAGTCAAACATGAACCAAGATTTTTATCTAGAGGATGGTAGAGCCTTGACAGTAACAGGAAAGTGTAGTGTTTGGATGTAAAGATTTTAAATTCTGTTTGAGATGGCTTACAAGATAATCAGTTTGAGATGAAATAAAGACTTTCTAGAAATAGAAATTCATTGTTTCATATTTTGAATCCTCTCAGATGTTTTGCTCTGTGAATGGCAATTTTTCTTTCCTTTTCTAGTTTCTATTTAAGTTTTAAATAAATTAAAAAATATACACTTCAATCTGCATCCCCCCCACCCCCAAAAAAGAATGGTTAACACAACAATGAAAATTTTTTTTTATAGGATTAAACTGTTTCTCAGAAAGAGTAATAGTTACCATTTTTAAACTACATAATAATATTTTCATGGTCAGTTCTTGTATTACATATGTTCATTTGACAAATCCACATTTTAGCTAACTGTCTACTAACCTGTTTGGCGAGCACTTCTATTTCTTGACAAATTCCTTTTCTTAGTTGATCCATCACATGGCTCACATTCATTGGAAAGAGTGCTCCGTTGTTCACTGTTAACTTCACCCAGACTTTGGTAATCACCACAAATTACAGCTGAGTTTAAGCTGTCATTCTCTAATTCTACTGAATTCAGATTTATGTTGCTAATTCCATCAAGTATTTCCTCATGATGCTTATCATTTGTGCTTTCTTTATAAATTTCCTCACTGCTTTTAGTTACAGAAACTGAGTCCAATAATGATCCTCTTGTAATGTTACTATTATCTTTCTTATCCATTTCTATTTTGGACACACAATTATCCATATCACAATTTTGTGAACAATCAAAAGTCCATCCTTGACCTTCCCAATATTGAAACTGTTCCAAATAATACCAGTAAATATGACTATAATGCTGTTCCCATTTTTCCTTTGTCTCAGGAGAATTCCAAGGTTCAGTAGACAGTATTTCACCTGTATGATTTTCTTGCCAGCTCTGCCATAACAATCCTTCTCCATACTCACTCCAATACTTTTGCCATTTCTCTGTAATTTCTAATTTTGGAGGTGATACATTTTCAGTAGATAATTTTCCAGCTACTTCTTTCTCATTTTGAAGTTCACATGTTTTGGTCTCCTCATATTGCTCAAAGGCTAAAGGAGGATCATCTGATGTTAAGTGGTCATCATCTTCATGAATCTCCTTCCAGGATTCTTGTAGAATTTCATTTAAGTACTTCTTTTGGGATTTTTTCTTTTTCTTTTTAAATTTAGTTTTTTTATTTCTGGAATTCATGGACACCTAAATAACAGTGAAAAATGAAAATTTCATTATGAAAATTTTAACATGTTTCTGTTTAGAAATGATAAATGAGACATTCTATATTGTAAAAATCTTTGTTAATTACTTACGGGCTTATTTTAAGTAAAACTATGAATCTTTAAAAAAAATAAGCAAAGAAATCCTTTTTATCCTGGAAGATTATTCCAGCTCTGGAATTCACTCTTAATCATTACCCTCTACTCCTGCAGCTTTCCCTTTTGGAGAATTCTTCTCAGAACCTTTCTAAGAGATAACTACTTCTTCATTTCACACCCAGCTGCATTCCTCAAGACTTCTGCCATCATGTCCCCATCTCCTGGTACCACAGCTTCCTTTTGTTCCTCTTGTGTGTAGTGTTATCCATTAAGTTGTAAATTTCTTAGAGGTAGTGACTGTCTTGTCTTTTTAAAAAAAATATCCCCAGCGCAGTGGATAGAGCACCAGCCCTGAAGTCAGGAGGACCTGAGTTCAAATCTGGTCTCAGACACTTCCTAGCTGTGTGACCCTGGGCAAGTCACTTAACCCCAATTGCCTTAGCAAAAAGCAAAAAAAAAAAAAAAAAATCCCCAGTACAATAGCTGGTACAAAGTAGGCAATTAATAAATGTTTATAAAAAGGCTTGGGGAAAATTCATCATTCCATTTTGTGACTCATGTTTATGAATAGAGGTAAAGGAAATAAATAATCTAATATTTACCTCAAAATTCTTGTGAGTAGACAGACCTCCAAATTGAAGGGGTAGTCCCATACTTCTCATCAGTTCAGCTTCTGAATCTAGTTCAATGTCATCTGATCTCAAAGCACTGCTATTCTCCGATTCTACCAGTCCATGGGAATTATATTCTCTCTCTTCTGTGGCTTGTTCTACAAATAGGATTTTAAAAAAAGTTTATGGTTAAATTAAATAAATTAACAAACACTTACTTGTGTGCACTTATACAACTACCTTTCAGGTCATATTCTCTGCCTCTGACTTGATCACACTGGCAATTTGAATTTTACACACACACACAAATTTTTAAGCTATGAAGTTATCAACTATGAAGTTATCTCAGGAAATATAAACTTTTATGAATAAATCTAGAGAAAATAAGACTATGAAGATATAGTTTAGTGGAAAGAATGCAGTTCTATGACTTTGGATGCTAGGAAACCGAGCCTTTAATGTTGAATCTGTCACTAATGGTGTGACTTTGATGAAGTCACAATGTCTGGACTAAATCATTTCTAAGGTCACTTAAATTACTCAAATCTCTAGGAACAAGCAATTTCTATTTATTAAAAAACACTTCATAATGCATTTTAATGCTATTTTTATAATTAATAATCTAAGCCACTATATATTAATAAGAAAAAGAACATTAACTGACATAGTGATAACAGTGCACATCAGCAATTGTAATGACAGTGTGAGGATAAAACAAGAGATTTTTCAAATGAACTCAATAATAATAGTTAACATTTACAAACTTTTTAAAGTTTTCAAAGAGCTTTACAGTTATTTTCATGGTTACAACAACCCTGAGAGATAAGTGCTATTATTATCCCTATTTTATAGATGAGAAAACTGAAGATGATAAAAGTTAAGCAACTTGCTTAGTGTTACAGATTAAGTGTCTAAAGCAGCAAAGTGAGGGAGGTTTCCTACTTCAAATTCAATGCTTTCTCCTTAGGCTGCATTAGGTTTGCATTATTAACAGAGTAAATAATTTTGACTTCAAGTTCATATAGTTTAAATCTACATAAACATAAGAACACCTCTGAGGTTTACTGATGCCATTGTTTCATTGCATTGAGAAATCTAGAAATGTTCTAAAGAAACAATATATTAATATGGAAAATTAAAAGATAAAATAAAGATAAAAAGATAAAATAAAAGTAGTTTTCACAACGTGGTTCTACATACAGATTAAACTTTATTAAAATAATTCCAACTATTAGTCTAGTTATTTCAAACAATTCTTAGTGACTTATTCTAGTGGCATATGCAAATTTTTTTTAATTTTTTCACGTTTTCCATAGAAATAGTCTGCAATCCCTATTCAAATGACAAATATACCTATTTTTTAAAAAAGTTCTGGTCTGTGATTTTATCTGTGTAGTGCCCTTAAGAGAGGGAGCTGAGATTGAAAGATTGAAATCTGGTTCTATTGAAAAACTCAACTAAAGTCTTCCTCAGTTCAAAGGCCTCCATCTATTATAGCATATTGCCTCATATATAGTTTATATATATTACATATGTATGTGAATATGTGTACATATCTCTATCTATGCTTATCTATATCTATACAGTATCTTAATTAATAAAGGAGGAGCCTATTATAAAATAGTATGTACCTGAAAAGTAGTACTTGCATATTCAACTTTTTTACAACCCCATATGTGGCCAATATGTACATAATTCAGCATCAAAGAGCACCTACATACTTCATTTTCAATAGATTAACCTCCTTATTTGTTAATTGCAGATGTTCATTCCAATTTTCAAGGGGTGGTGATTTTGCTTTACCAAAAAACAAAAACAAAAACTCCATCTAGTGGTAAAAGAGGATAACTGCAGTGCATAAAATAGCTTGGGGGGTGGGGTGGGGGGAAAGACAGGACAGGACTCCAAAAACATAACAAAAACCCAATTCATTTGTTTCTGAAGCACTTTCCAGGAAAGTTATTATGTAGAGCACTTGCTAATTTGCAGAAAGATTTACATATACACAGAAAAATACCAGATGATAGATTTAAAAATCATATATAAGTAAATTATAGCTAATTAGCAAAAATTAAAGTCATATTTACCTGTACTGGTATCATTGTCTTTAACATAGAACCCTTTTAATCCCAAGTAGTACAATTTTCGATCTCTGTAAAACAAGATAAACAAAACCTTATTAATAACTATTGTACAAAACAAAATTATAAATCTAGAGAAATACTTGCTTTTAAGATGTAGTTCACACTAAGATTTTACTCTTGCCTCTTGCAGTTTCCCTTTTAATACCTACAGCATTGATTTTGTTGATGCAAAAGCTTTTTAACTGAATTTAACCAAAATTATCTGTTTTACTTTGTATAATTTCCTTATCCCTTTGCCAAAAAATTTTTTCCCTTAGCTATAGTTAGGGGATTTACTTATACCCATTTTCCACTAATTAAAAAAAATAAGAGACTACTCTTTTATAAAGTCAAGTATCAATTTGGAAACTAGTGGAATATATAGTAGAAAATACTGGTCTAAGGCTTATCTCCCCACCCCCTACCTGATTTCATTTTCCTAATCTTTCTTGTAAAATATAAAGACTTCCAGTAGTTTATATTCTCAGGTTAAAGAACACTGGGGTTACTGGGTTTGGATGTAACTGAATCTCGATTATCAATTTTCTTCCACTGACCTACTTTACTATTTTTTGACCAGTGGTGATGGATCATTCATCCTATAAGGGGAAGAGCAAACAGGACAGTCTAGCTAGAAAAATGAAGCACCTATGAGAGTAATGTACAATACATTTGGAAAGATATGATGGAGCCAGATTGTGAATGGCTGGCTACTAAACTTGACAAGAATGTATCTCAGAGCCAATAGGAAGCTGCTAATGAAACTTCTTGAGAGTAAAAGGGTCAGATTTAGGATTATTTCTTTGGCAATTATATGTATACAACACAGAACAGAGAGCCTGGATGGCTTCTAATTCTGATTGAGGAAGTTTTTACCAGACTTGGTAACTAACTGTATAGGAGGATGTGAGAGCACTGTATGAAGGAGAATTTGACCCAGGTTATAAATCTGGATAACTGGAAGAATGATGATGCTCTACAGAAATAGGAGGCTCAGGTGAGTTTAAGAAAAATGAAAAAAAGATAAGAAAAAGAAACATTAAAAATCTAATAAAGAAAATTTAGCAGGAATTTCAAATATACATTTAGGGAAAGGGTGGAAGAAAAAGCTCTTCTAAACATAACTTGTTTAGGTGCACCAAATATAATGAAAATCATTAAAATGTTTGTACTGACTTGGAAAAAAGATATTAATAAATCAAGTTTTTTTTAAGAATAGTCTTTAGAAAAACTCAGTGAAGACTCATAGGCAATTTGGGTAAAAGTCCTGTCTCTGAGGCAAACTAACAGTTACTCTACTTAATAAAGACTTACTTTTGGTATAGTAGATATGTCTAGAAATTGTATTTGATTATAGTCCAGAGTGCAAATTTTAGAATGGAAGGGACACAAGTGTCATTTAATTTAATTTTTACCATTACCATTACCATTAATTTAAAAAAATGGTAAAAAGTTAAGGTCCATGGAGTGGTTTGTTTAAGCAACACAGTTTGTAGTAGAGATGAATTTCTAAAATGATTATTTTACCCTTTAATTATGTAATACCTGAGAGAATATATTCATGTAATGACTTTTAGAACTTTCATAAAAGACCAGAATAGAATAAATCTAGCTTATATTTTTTGCCCAACTTTTCAACTTTTGCAACCAGGATCCATCTTCATTAAGTACATAAGACTTAATATTGGACTTGCCTATAGGACAAACATTAGCCATTACATTTTCAAAAAAGGACAAATGGTTATAAAATATCTTGTAAAATTTCACCAGTGTCAAACAGACTCAGATGATGAAAATAATGTCTTGGCTTTTAACAATTCTCCTTTTTTGGTTGACAGTTTAAATTGAAAAACCAAAAATTAAAAAATACATAAATATTTTGCTTAAACTTATCTTTAGAAGATATCACCTGGTAAAAGTCTTCCATATATTCCAACTGATACATCACTCTGCATCATTTTGTTTATAATTTCTACCTTCTCCAGGTCATTGTCTATTTATACAAACTGCCAAATTGATATTTTGAAATTACAGATCTAAACATATTCCTTTCATGATGAAAAATCTCCAGTACTTCTTATTGTCCTTACCATAAAATAAAACTGACCAACCTATGTTGGTCAATTAAAGCATTTCAGAATCTGGTACCAACTTGCTCCTTATACATTTCTTCCCCACAGCCACTTTATTCTTCAGTAAGATTGAACTGATGTTTTCCCTTAGAGGGCTTTCCATCTCCTGCCAACTTTGTTGAATGAAAAGGGACAATGAACTGTCACCCCCAGGATACTCAAAAACATAGTCACAGATACTAAAGGCAATTCCTAAAGAGGAGTTCTAAAAAATGTTTTGAGCAAAGACATCATTGTCAGAATAAAAACAAAGCATCAATTGAAGCAGAAACTGTTAGCAGTGATATATCTATCTCAGAAAATGAAACTGATAAAATTCTTCATTGTGAAATCTGCATTCACTGAATGAGAGGAAGAAATTAACATCTTTTCTGAAAGTGATAATTTCTACATTTGCTTGATTCTGAAGAATGCTAAATTTAGAAAATAGTTAACTTTCCCAATATTGTATGGGTGTTCAGAGCAGAACTAAGACAGTATTAGGTATATACATAGTAGCTATTTAATAAACATTAGTTGCATGAATTTTTGAAAGGGCTATATATTTATTTGGATGTATGATTTAAGATACAAATGCAGTATTGGCTCAGTGAATAGAGTGGAATTAGGGAGGGTAGTGTTCAAAGCCTTTCTCTGATATTTATGACCAGCTCTGTTATCCAAACAAATAATTTGGCCACAATGTGCCTCAAGGAACTCACTGGGTCTTAGTTACTAAATCACAGATCCTAATCTGAGTTTTCCAAAGACAAATTAGATTCTTTGGATGTGACTTCTGAGAATTAAGTTTTTTTTTCCTTTAAGCTGGATGAAGATTTAGGACAGAAGTCCAATGCAATCCTCTCCACTGTACAAATAAGGAACTGAGGCCCAAAGATTTGCCTAAGTGTCTGTTTAAGTGGCAAAGACAAAGTTCAAACCCACATTATTTTATTCCTAATGCAATTAATCAACAAGAAAATTACCTTACAAGTATGGCAAGCACTATCCTAGGAAAATGAAGATTATATATATTATGTATGTGTGTATATACATATATATGCATATAAACATGCTGTGAAGAACAGATAAAATGTACTTCTGTAGATATATAAAGAATTCAAAAGAACTACAAAGTAGTTAGTTAGCAAGGCCCTAAGGTTTACAGTATATTTCACGTTATTTCATTTGACCCTCACAACTACCCTGTGAAATTAATAGTATCATCACCCCCATGTTGCAGATGAGGAAATTAAGGCTGTGAGAAGTTAAGTGACAAATAGAGAATCACAAAACTAGTTAATTGCCTGAAGCAGGATTTGAAAGGAGAGAGAGAGAGAAATACCATGGGTAAATGTGGAGAGATTAGATGAAGCTGGAAACTAAACTATAAAAGGTTGAAAAAATACAGACAAGTTTTCCTGGGGGTTTGACTAAGAAAATGTGAAGAGATATAAGACTTGAACTATTACTGGAAGGTATGAATAATTTACTGAAGGATTTTTTTTGTTTTTTTTTTTTAAAGGATGAGAGTCTTCATGTTTAAAGGAACTTGGGTAGAAATCAGTACATAGGAGATAAAATGGTAGGGGAGGGAGGAAAAATAGAAAGGGGCAATTTGTTGGAGAAGATGAAAGAGGTATAGGATGATCAGAGTAGTAAGCCACTTTCAAAGAGTGGAGTAAAGAAGAGAGTAGGGATGATGTCAAGAGCTTTTAAAATGAAGAGAAGATGAGGATGTGGTTCAGTAGTGACTCTATTGGGGGTTTTCCTAGCAAAGATACTTGAAGGTGTCAAGATCATTTTACAGGGGATGAAACCGAGGCAAACAGTGTGAAGTGCCTTGCCCTGGGTCACATAGCTAGTAAGGGTCTGAAGGGCCCTTACATTATGGTACAAATAGTACCATACAAACACTTCTTATAATCTTTATTCGATGGCGTTTGAACCTTAATATCTCAATTTTAAAAAATCACAAGTTTAAAAAAGTCTAGCATTAAAAATTCTTGAAATCTTTTGAGTTGAAAAAATATTTTCTCATTTATAGGCATGACTTGTTTCTTCCGTTTCTCACTGCTAAAGGCTATAAGCTACATCTATATGTGATGTACCAACCATGAAGCAATTACATATTTAATTTCCCTTTTCCTAATTTGTTTTCCTCTCAACAATGCTAGGGGCAGTTGCTGGGAGGGGAGCAGGTACCCGGAATGATGTCAGGCAGACCCGAGATCAAATATGACCTAAGACCCTCACAAGCTATATGACCCTAGACAAGTCACTTCACTCTATTTTGCCTCAGTTTCCTCATCTGTAAAATGAGCTGGGGCAGGAAACAGCAACCCCCCTGAACCATCTTTGCTAAGAAAATTCCAAAATGGGTCACAGAGAATCGGACACGACTGAATGATACTATTTGTTCAAAGTCAACACCTTTAAGATAATACGTTTTAAAGCTCCCTAGGTTAATTTTGGTCAGCCACAGAATATAAAGATGCCTGTGTGTGCGTGTCTCCCAGAAAACAGCTTATAGTGTCAGTCTAAAAGGCGGGGTTACACGTCGCGTTTAAGACGTAAAGCTAGCCGCGGCCGAAAGAATTCTCCATGCTTTAAAAATGGTCATTTCTTCCATCACCCTGCCGAGGAGCTCAGGCATGACCTCGAAAACTGCCCATGACTCCGTCTGCATTACCGGCATTTTTTTTTTTTGGCACAGGACAAACACGTTTCTACTTACTCCACAAACGCCCTCGAGCAGAGACAGAGGATTTTTAAATCTTCCTCCAGGTCTTCGATGAACAGGACCATTTCCGCCACGAGGCTCCACTTCCCGCACAGCATCTCACCGCGGTTCCCGCAGAGCTCAGGCTCGGGGACCTTTCCGAGCTCGGGCCCCTAGCCGTGAGGCTGCGTGCCAGCCCTGGGGCTCGTGCAGAGGCTACCCCCGCGGGGTAGGAAAGGTGAGCTAGTGAGAGAGGGAAGGTTCTGGCCCTCCCTCGCTGGGGGTTTGGGTATGTGTGGGCGTTGGGGGAAGGGTCAGGTTGGCGGCTAGTGCCGAGGTCTTCCCAAGCGAGCGCTGGGGGGGAAAGAGGTCCTCGTGGGGGATAGTCAGGCCTCCCGAGAGTCGCTCGGCTAGGAATTCGCGCTCACACCGAGGCGTGGGAAGGACGCTTGCCCCGTGGATCGCAGCCACAGCAGCAGGGAACATCGGCGCGCGCGCGCCCACCTCCAAACCGGAAGTGGCTCTTCAGCCCGAGGACGCTGGAGAGGGAAGAGGAGGGGAAGGTGTTCCACCGAACGCCGTCCACGTTGAAGACTCAACTCGTGTTCCTAATTAGCTGGCTTGGAAAACTGCTCGCTTAGTTCTGCGGCTTGCACGGTCAGACTGCCTGAAGTGCGTATCGATGACTGAGGTAAAGGAGATGAATACTTGCCCCGTCTTCCACCATTTCTTTCTCTCTTGATTGGAAGATAGAAGGGAGAGAGTAGGGCCGGCTTCTTTCTGGGTTTTGTGTCCTCTTCCTTTCCCCTTTCCCCTTTCCCCTTTCCCCCTCCCCCTCCCCCTCGAGCCAAGTTGTTTATCCCAGCGGTGGGGGGGGAGAGAGAGAGGGAAGCTCTTCCTTTCTTAAGGCAGTGGGGGAAGGGCGGGAGGCCTTCTGCTTCCTGTCTCGAAGTCTGTGGAGCACCGAACTCTTCCTATTCGGCCGGGTGGTTTAGGGATTGGGTTCTGTGTAGCATGGTCTCTCCTACCAATCTCTCCTCGTCACGGGACCTGGGTCATTGACTAATTTGGGCCACTCCCAGGCCGCCCCCACCACAATCAATAAATTAATCAATATTCACTAAGCTCTTACTAAGTGCCAAGCCGTGTGCTAGGCACTGGAGATGCAAAAGGAGGCTAAAAAGAGAGTGGGTACTTATCATCCTCCCCTCGCCGTGATTAATCAAAACAATAACAAAGAACCCAAAAACGTTTTTGCTTTGTCTTCAGTATTATGCAACATAATAGGCATACTAGTCTTTTATTACAACTCTGAACTCAAAGTACTTATTATTTTAAAAAAGTTATTAACCGTCTACTATGTGCCAGACTTAGTGCTAAGCACTAGGGATACAAAAAGGGGAAAAACAGCCTGACACAAAGGAGTTTACAATCCGAAAGGAAGAGGAAAGTCCAAATAATTGTATACAAAGCAATAAATAAGAGGCAATTAACAGAGGGAATGGACTAGAATTAAGATTGTTGGGAGAAGACTTTCTGTATAAAGTGAAATTATAGTTGGTAGTTAGCATGGAAGTTCCAGACATGAGAGACAGCCAGAAAAAATACCACGAGCTGGGAGATAGATTGTTCTTCAATGACATCTATTCTGATTCTGAGATATTTCTTATTTGTAGTGTGGTACAATCTGTGCAATTCCCTTTCTCACCATGAGCCTCATGGGATGAGATATTGTCATATTTTAGGAGCATGTTCTATGTCTTGCAGCCATAAAGCAACATCCCTAAGATTGACATCTAACTCCTGGGGAGTTCTATGTAAAAACTGAACAATCTAAAAGACAACTAAGACAGTAGAAGAAATATAGTATTAAGGGATAATTAGAAAGTAATTCATAAGATGTTAGAACTAGAAGAGGTCTTAGAATGAATAAAGCACTTAATAAGTGCTTTGCTGTATGTAAGGTGAGATAGCTAGGTGGCTCAGTGAGTGCCGAGTGAGGAGTGCTGAGCCCAGAGGCAGGAAGATTCATTTTTTGGAATTCAAGACTGGACTCAGACACTAGGTGAGTGACCCTGGACACGTCACTTAACCCTGTTTGCCTAAATTTCCTCATCTGTAAAATGAGCTGGAAAAGAAAATGACAAACCACTCTAGTATCTATATCAAGAAAACCCCAGATGGAGTTAAGAAGTTATAAGTGACTGAAAGACAATGTACAAAGTACTGTGGGATACATACTGACAGTCCTTGCTTAGGAATTCTCCTAAAAGGAGAGACAATGGGTAGGAAATGTTTCCACTGTAAATCAGGTGGAAAAATCTCATAGTCTTTAGGGTTGCAGAAGCAAAGCAGAGTTTGAGACTATTTGTGATACTTTTTCTTGAAATTTGAACTTTGTTACTAGATTCTCTCTGTGGATTCAGTAGTTCTCTATTTAGTTCCCAGATTCTCTTTTATATTCCTTTCTCCTGCTATTTGAAAGGCTTTACTTCTACCTATTGTTCTCTCATTTGTATTCTGTCCATGGATAAAGAAATATTGAAAGTAATTTTAACAGGAGCACCTGGGCAGTCCTTGATTCTTTGGCTTTCTCTATTCCTGATCTTATTTGGTGCTTTTTCATTTATAGAATTGGTAAATATACAATACTTTATTTTGCTGTACAATATTAAGTTTGTACCCTGAAATCAAGTGATACAAAGAATTGATATTAAAGATTCTTAGATCATCAAATATCTAGGATTCCATTGTGACAATTGAGTTAAGGCAAGAAAAATTATATATATAAGCTCCTTAAAATTTATAACTACTCAGAAGAGTGCCCCAGTTATCTACACAGGAAAAAAACAAGTAGATAAATAAGGTTCTGATCAAGCATTACCTCTCAAAAGCCTTTCGTGATTTCCCCAGCTCCAAAAGTAGCTTTGCATTTATTTTACATATAACATGTATACTTTATGTCCCTTTTATCTACCCTATAACCTCCTTGTAGGATGGCCCTATTTTTCTTTTGTCTTTGTAGCCCCAACACTTAGAATAAAGTTCAAAAGGTATGGGAAGGTTTAATTATAGGCAGATTATAAAGAGTTTTAAAAATAAAACAGTGGGAATTGGAATTTGTATTTTAGAGGTAACAGGGAGCCACTGGACTTCTTCAGTAGGAAAGTGGCATATGCTAGCTAAATCTTTAACAGGTTCTGTTATAGGTTCTACTACCATTAATTTCTGGTGCCGATGAAAAAAGTAAAGCTATTTGATTAGTACTTAAGGAGACTAAATCATTGTCTTTCAAGTGCAAAAAAAATTAAATAAAATGTTTCCCCTCTTTTCCTTTTAGGTACAAGAATCATAAATTGCTGTGACTATGAAGAGAGTGCCTCATTTTATCGTTTTTATTTAGAGAAAAATGATAGAGAAAAATCACACTTGTTCTGAAGGGCAGGATTCTATACCTTATATAATTTGTCTGGTTCACATATTGGAAGGATGGATTGATGTCCAACAATTTGAGGATTATTTAAATTTTGTTAACTATCTTCTGTGGGTATTTACTCCACTAATAATCTTAATACTCCCTTACTTTACCATTTTTCTTCTCTACCTTACTATTATTTTCTTACATATTTACAAGAGGAAGAATGTATTAAAAGAGGCATATTCCCATAATTTATGGGATGGTGCAAGAAAAACTGTAGCAACAGTATGGGATGGACATGCCGCAGTATGGCATGGTAAGCAAGATTACTTCTTTTTTGTGTTTTTCTGAACTTGTGTTGGGCTATTTTTGCATTTCATTGATTAGAAGAATGCTTATAAATTTGAGGGATGTGATTTTTAATTTTTTCTTTCATTTATTTGCATGATATTTTGCAAATTTGTTTTTATCATGGAATAATTTTCTTTGTCATTGTATCGTTTAAAAAAAATTGAGCATAGTTTTTAATACAAGCAAGATGAAAAAGCAGTACTTTAGATATCAGAATTGCCTAAAAATGTGAAAGTTTAATTATTGGAGAATGCTTTGACAATGTTATTTTTATTTCTTACTTTATATTTGAAAGAAATTTAACTTTTTCCCTGAATGCATCTTTGAAAAAAGGTATTGGTAAATAAAATACTATATTTTAGTATCAGCGTTTCGATTACATTCAATTCAAGGTGCATCCCGATCTTTCTTTATAATGAAGCTTTATACAGAAACAAACATTGATAAATCGGTTATGTATTCTTATTTTCAGTCAACTAGTTACCAAAGTCAGGCAGTAGTATAGACTTTTATCTTATGATTGCTAATTTTGCTTAATTTATGTCATGGGGCCTATCATTAGTGAATTTGAATATTCTTGCTCATCTAATTTCATTGCCTCTGCTTAACCAATTGCTTCTTATTGTTTATAGATTTTTGCTGTTATTATCAATCTTTGTAGAAATTCAGAGAATTGAAAAATTGTAAATTTATACTTCTTATCCTTTAAACTAGGGAGTTGTATGCATTTTTGACAAAGAGTATTAGATGAAGCATAAATTTTGAAATGACATTTTTAGCATGTGATTGGAATATAAGGTTGCTTATATTTACACCCAATGAGGTGGTTATCATGACTAGGAATGTCCCAGACAGTTATGATGTGGATCAGTTTGCTCATTTGGAGGTCTAATCCAGGTTTAGTTTTCAAAGCCAAACCTATTGGTGCCCCGTTGACATTTAAAAAAAAATGTTTTGGTTGCCGAGGAGACAGGGATAGGACCATAGTACTTTCAGAAGCAATTGTAAGGTTACAATTTCCACAAAGTTTAATTCCTTAAATCTTGGTTTTTGGGGATGAGATGGAGATAAGGCTGATGATCTGAAGGGAGGAAGGATAATAGTCTTTGCCAGGATTTTTGGAATTAGAGTCTTGGGACTATATTCTTTGGATTCTAAGCATGGGGGGGAGGGGGAAGTATCAGTCAAGGTAGTGACTGTAGTTTGATTTGCCTGACACATACCATCTCCTATCTCTTCCTCTGAATGGCTTGCTGCTTCAGCTCATAATGAAGAGATAGGTGTGATACAGAATTTTAAAGATAATTGTATCAAGGTTTAGTCTATTTAGTTATGTTTCAAGAGATCATGATTTGATCTAAATCCTACCAATAAATATTGTTCTATAGATGTAAAATTTCTGCATATTTGCAATATAGATTTTTTTTATATTATTATACTCCCTATCAGAGTAGTAATGATATTTAGTTGCCCATTATTATTATATAGCCCACTGTGGGTGGATCATTAAAAATTTTAAGTAAGTGTTTTATGATTACATTTTATTAGAAGTTAAAATAATGCTTCTTGCCACTTTTCCACATTTGTTTTTAATGCTGTAATATGGAGAATGATTTAATTATTTATGCATATTGTATCATAAAATTGGGATTATATTTGATGCTTCATAGAGCCCTGTCACAAAAGAAGCAAATTAGTTAAAATTCACTGTTGTTCTGTGTTCACTTTATGTATGTAATTTTTTGCTTTCTCTTTCTTAAGTATTGTGCAATTGTGCAACATAATATGCATACTGCATCTTTAATTATAATGCTGAAACCAAAGTATCTATGTTATGGCTTTTGGGCAAAAAAAGCTCAAGTAATATCTGTGTAAATGAAAAGCTTTTAAAAAAGTTTTCCTCGCAGGATCATAGATTTAGATTTGGAAGGGACCTTAGAGCCTGTGAAGTCTCGTTTTACAGTTGAGGACACTGAAATACAAAGAGGTTAAGTAATTTGACTAGTGTCACATAATTATTAGTTTCTTATTCAAGACTCAAACCCAGGTCTTCCTAATATTAAAGTCAAGCATTTTTTTCTTTCTTTTTTTTTTTTTTTAAACTGAGGCAGTTGGGGTCAAGTCACTTGCCCAAGGTCACACAGCTAGGAAGTGTTAGGGGTTTGAGATCAAATTTGAACTCAGGTCCTCCTGACTTCAGGGTTGACACTCTATCCATTTCGCCACCTAGCTGCCCTCAAACATTTTTTTCTTTTTCTTTTTTTTTTTTTTTAATCTCCA
>JAJPUD010003196.1:144506-169487 GCA_023553655.1 Myrmecobius fasciatus
TTTTTTTATTTTAAGCTTTTTATTTGTATAACATATGTATGGGTAGAAGCATTTTTTTCTACTACACTTAGCTGCAACTCAGTTTCTTCTACAGTTAAATTTAATTTGGAAATTATCAACACTAGGCACTTAATATTCTTAGATGTCTATGATCAAACTTAAATTCATGTGCATATATATACACACATACGTACGTAATATACATATGGGGAAAAACCTGTTATTCTTAAGATATCTGTGAATTAGTTAAAAATACTACTGTTCTTTATAGACATAGTATTTATTGAATAAGATTTTTTAAAAATATTAATACAAGATAATTAGATTTTGTGTGACTTAAAAACACCTCATTTTGGATAACTTGGGAACCTTTGATGAATTATAACATTTGTATTTTCTTTTTTCACACAGGGCTTTAGTGTCACTATAATAAATGAAGTATATGCTAAACTTTCAGCCTCTGTCTTCACAACACTAAAGCAACTATTTCACTTTAGTAGAGGAAAAGTTCAGTGTTGAGGAAATTGGATATTCTTATTAATTGAATTGTGGAATGAAATTGAGAGTTCATTTATTTCATCCATAGACTAATTATTAGTAGCTTCAATACAGTAAAATACACAGTATTAAAACCATGCTAAACATTTCATCCTTCTTTGATAAGATGTAAAACTTAAGGACCTTGTGCCTCATGACCATCATTAGAATGATTTATCATTTTACATTGTAGTTAAATAGAAGGTAGAAGATCTGGTTGAACCACTAATTTCATCCATTTTGTATGGTAAATGTCAAGAGATGTTAACATTCATGCCTGTAGTTAAAAAAACAAAACATGATTTTTAAAGTTTTTAGTAGCAGTCCTCTGAAAGTCCATTCATTCATTAAATAACTAATTATTCATCTACTCTGAGCAAAATACTCATATAAAATTTAAAGAACCTTATCTTTATACTCAAGAGGTTTATGGTTGAGATAGGCATATTTAATCCACTGAAGTAGACATTTTTTTCTTTAAAATGAAATAGTACAATGAAAATGTGTAATAGAGCTTAAAAATCCTTCAATTTGAAATTTCTGGTATGAATTTAATTCTGATAGTTTTTTTCCCCTTTTATCCTCAAAGATTTTCATTAATTTTGTCAGTTCCCACTCTCTATTACCACATTCTGACCTACATACTACAACTGGGAGAGTGAGAAGGCTCTTAGAATCAGATATTCAGAAGGGATTTTAAGAGTGATGATCAAGAACAATCAAGTAAATGCTGGCTATCAATTCTAATTCTCAAGTACTTTGGGATGAGGCAGTCCTAATCTATCAAAGTGTAAGGAAAGACTAGGCAACTTGGCACATTGTAGGAAATTTCAGCCATAACCAGTAAATTATTTAATATTTTCAAGACTCCACAACATATTTCTATGATGTATTTAGAAACTGTACTGCATTTGGAGTGGGAAGACTTTGATTTGGTTCAAGGTCTCCACTGGACTATTTGTGAGACTCAGCATGTCACTTATCTTTGGGTTTCAGGTCACCATCCAAAAAGTTAAGGGGTCTCAAAGATCTCTTATAGCTTTACATTGATGATCCTATGATCTTTTGTATACATACATATACATAATTGAGAATTTCTTGATTAAATAAACTTTAATTTAGAAATTTTGAAATTTAGACTAAAAGCAAGAGAATATTTTCAAATATGGAAAAAAGATCTCATTTTTGTAAAGGGATCGTGGGTGCTTCAAAGGTCAGTGAAGTAAGGAGTAAATCTAATGCTCATAGTCCGGGAGACATGAGTTCACATATCACAGAAGCTATGATGTCCAGGTTACCAAATGCACTGATGGATGTCATTTGCAAATCATTGTCAGTGATCATTAAAAGATTATGAGAACTGGGAGAGGAGCCACATGATTGGAGGGGGGAAAAAAGTGCCTGATTAAAAATAAAAAACATGAAGAGAGCAGAGCCTGTGGAATCAGATGGTGTTATTGAAGGAATGGCAAGTATACATCTACAAAAGGACATAGTGATCATCAGGAATCTACATAATTTATCAAGTTTTAATCAACATAGTTTCATTAATAGCTAATATAGTGCTATAAATTTTGCAAAGAACTTTACAAATATAATCTCATTTTGTCCTTACAATAGATCTCTGAGATAGGTTCTACTATATCCCCATTTTATAGATGGGGAAGCAGACTAAGAATGGTTAAGTGACTTGCCAAGGTCAGCCAAATAAGTATCTGAGGTAGGATTTGAATTCAGCTCTTCCTGATTTAAAGTCTTAACAATTATTCTAACTTGCTGCCTAGCTCCTGTCATTAGTTAATTTCATTAGTATTCTGCCCCTTCTCTCACTGATGAGTTCTTCTCAGAATCTCCTTTTTGAGGGACGACTCAGCCTAGCTACCTATCATTCTCTGGATTTAGTTGTATCTTCGCTGTCTGTACCCTCTGCCCTAGTGTCCCCCTTCTCCCACTGGTGTAGTCTTCCTGCAGCCTCCATTTTGAGAAAGGCGCCAGCCAGCCATTCTTGAGTCTCAGGACTTAGCCGTCATGTCTAATTTTTTTCCTACTGCAGATTCTTCCTACCATTTTCACTCTGGGGAAAAGCCTAAATAAGCCACCCAGTTTTACTGAGTTGGCCACTGTGCTTCTTCCTATCCCTACCCCTAAAGTGAAATATCTCCTTCCTCCTCCCCATTTGTTCCACTTTTCAGCCATATTTGAACTTAAGCTTGAGGACTATCTTGCTTTGTATAGGGATCCCCAGAGCTTGGCACATAGTAAGCACTTAACTAAATGGTTTGTTGATTTACTAAAAAAAGTTCTTAGAATTTTGTGACTTACAAGCTCAGTGAGTGGCCAAAACACCTGATATAATCTGATGTATTGAGAGACAAAAGATTCAAGATGAGGTGGTGAATAGAATACATCAGGAATAGTATTTAATAATTGGAATCACTTTTTTTGAAGGGCATTGAGAAGAACAAAATGCTGGAGTGCATAAACTGTTAATCTTACTCCTCCCCCCTTACACCTCTAGCTCTTTTATATTTGTTGTCATTCCCTTATTGGGGGCCAGCTCCTAGAGAAGCTACTAGAGAAGGTAGTCATTCTATAGTGTCAACCATGTGGCAAGTACTGTGCTTAGTATTGTTTTTTGTTTCTTGTTTATTTTATTATCCCCTTTTTTCATATGAGAAGACTGAGACAAATGAAGGTTAAATGACTTGCATGGAATTACACAGTTAATAAGAATCTAAAGCTGGATTTTATTGCTCAATCTGCTGTGCCACTAGCTGTCTCAGAGGCTTGGACTGTCTTGATTTATATTTGTGTGCCCAGTGCTTAGCACAGTGCTTGGCACATAGCACTTAATAGCATCTTTCTCATTGGTTTTATTCATAAATTGGAGGGGCTTGGGATAATTGTAAAGGGCTTCATTCATCCAATATGAAAATCAGTGGAAGAAATGCATATTTTAGTCCTCAATAGAGAAGACATAGTGAGGAAGTGATGGTCACCCTTTAAGGAGGTTTCAGATAGAGGAATATATAGACTTGTTAATTTTTGTGTCATATGGCAAAATTAGCATTTTATAGATATAGATATAGACAGATTGGGATTTAAAGTGTAATAATTGCCCCTCACCAGAGATCTTCAGACAAAGTCCCATTTGTTGTGAATGTTTTAGAATGGATTGAAGGTATGTGTTGGACTAGAAGTCCTCTGAAGTCACTCAAAGTCAGAAATTCTGTTGCCCCTGGATATGTTGTGATTTGGTGCTTCTTAGATAAGAATGATGTTTGTTTTGCCATTCCATTTGTGAAATTTGGATACAACTTAATTTTTCTTAGGTTTTCCTTTTTCTTAGAAAAAAAAGCAGAAAAGCTTTGAGGAATGTCCAATATATCTTTTAGAGTATATCCTTATTTCTCAGAAAGTCTATATAGAAGTTGATCTTTTGTGTAACTTCTTCTATTCCTCTATATTCAAAATCATGTGGAAGGGTCCAGAGAAAACTGAATTCCTTAAATTGTAGTAAGATCACAGAAGAAATTATGTACTATTGAAAAGATAAACCGAATTTTAAAATAATATTAAACTTACGCTTGCCATTATTGCTGATCTATTTGGATTACTATACCTATGTTACTTTCAGCTTACAGTTTGAGACTCCTTAAAAGACTGGAATCATGATTAATATAATTGTTGTCATTCCCTTATTGGGTGCCAGCTCCTAGAGAGAAGGTAGTCATTCTATAGTGTCAAACATGTGCCAAGTACTGTGCTTAGTATTGTTTTTTGCTTCTTGTTTATTTTATTATTATCCTCTTTTTTGCATATGAGAAGACTGAGGAAAATGGAGGTTAAATGACTTGCATGGAATTACACAGTTAATAAGTATCTAAAGCTGGATTTTATTGCTCAGTCTGTTGTGCCACTAGCTGTCTCAGAGGCTTGGACTGTCTTGATTTTATATTTGTGTGCCCAGTGCTTAGCATAGTGCTTGGCACATAGCACTTAATAGCATCTTTCTCATTGGTTTTTGATTTTTTCTTTGCATCCTTCCTACTTAGCACAGTGCCTGGCACTTAACAAATATTTATTGATATCTGTACAAAGAAATTTTTCCAGATAAATTAAGCTAGCATAGCTTCTTTCTTTTCTTTTTTTTTTTCAAGGGAGTCAGCAAGAAAAAACTGTGTTTTTGTTTTTTCTGTTAAAGCATTTTATTTGCAAAACATGTGCATGGGTAATTTTTCAACATTGACCCCTGCAAAGCTTTCTGTCACAAATTTTTCCCTCCCCCCCCCACCCCTTCCCTTAGATGGCAGGAAGTCTAATACATGTTAATTATGCTAAAATACTTGAGAAATTGAATATATGTATACATATTTATACATTTTATCTTGCTGTACAAGAAAAATCAGATCTACAAGGAAAAACAAAACAAAACAAAACAAAACCTGAGAAGGAGAACAAAATGCAAGCAAACATCAATAGAGAGCATGAAAATGCTGTGTTGTGGTCCAGACTCAGATCCCATAGGCCTCTCCCTGGATGTATATGGCTTTCTTCCATCACTGAACAATTGGAACTGGTTTGTAACATCTCATTGTTGAAGAGAATCATGTCCATCAGAATTGATCATCATGTAGTCTTGTTGTTGCCATGTATGATGTTTTCCTGGTTCTTCTCATTTCACTTAGCATCAGTTCATGCAAGTCTCTCCAGGCCTCTCTGAAATCATCCTGCTGGTCATTTATTACAGAACAATAATATTCCATAACATTGATATACCATAATTTATTCAGCCATTCTCCAATTGATGGGCATCCATTCAATTTCCAGTTTCTAGTCACTACAAAAAAGGCTGCCACAAACATTTTTGTATATGTGGGTCCCTTTCCTTCCTTTAAGATAGCCTAACATCTTTTTGTAGGACAATGTAATAGCTCCAAAATATGGTGGTGGTGTTTTCCTTTTTTCATTTTGGGCATCTCTTATTGTTCAGTCCCTTATTGATCAGTTCCCTTTTCATACACTCCCCGTTTTAAAAATCTGCTTTTCTAGTAAGAGCTGAAGAGGAAAACAGATAAGCTAAGTTTAATATATTAATAGCCTTTATATTAATAAAGAATCCATAGACTGCTTTAACATTGCTTTACTGTTGGTGCTGGGGAATAGGGTACTTTGGCTTTCGTTTTTATTTTGCTCTGTTTCTTACAGGTTGAAGACTATATATAAGTAACACTTTTTGGGAATTCAGAGAGCTATGTGTATTTCATGCTT
Source organism: Myrmecobius fasciatus (assembly GCA_023553655.1). NCBI lineage: Eukaryota > Metazoa > Chordata > Mammalia > Dasyuromorphia > Myrmecobiidae > Myrmecobius > Myrmecobius fasciatus. Next base: position 150,315 of record JAJPUD010003196.1, read on the forward strand.
ATAAATAAGTCTCTTGTTCTGCTATAATGAAAGAAACAAAAATGACCCACAGATAAACTGTGTTAAGTAACTTGCCTGAGGTTATACATCTAATATTAAGTGGCACATTTGAACTCAGGTCCTTCTGCCTTCAGAACTGGTGCTCTATGATATACTGCTTGCCATCTAGCTGCCTGACGCAATTGGGATTAAGTGACTTGCTTGAGGTCACACAAGTAGTAAGTGTTAAGTGTCTGACACAGATAATTGTGGATGAAGAAAGGGAAAACATTGCAGTAATATTCAGTCAATGTCAGTTGATAATTTCTTTTCAATATGATGACTTCAGATTGCATTACAAGTTTTTTAACCATTATTTTTCATATCTCTGCTTGATAAGGTCACTTCAAAAGTAAAATTGCTATTAATTCATATAGATTGCCTTCTAAAAATAATATTATTCATTCCAATGCCTCTCTGAAAGGTATTAATTTCTTCTCTTTTAAACATTAAAAAAAATGGAAGAGCAAAAAGGTTATAAATAAATTGTTCAAAGTCATATAAGGGAAAAGCAAAAAATAGAAACCAGGTCTTCCTTCTTTTAATCTACTATCTTATACTTCTAAATTTGGAATTCACAAAAATAGCATGCTAGGATAGAAAAGAGAATTCAATGTATAGCAATGACAGAAGTTTCTTGATGGACCTTTTTTCCTTTGATTCTTTGTATCTTTAGGACATAGCTGAGTTGTCTGACATACTATACACTTAAAACAAACAATTCAACTCATTGTCTTTCCCCAAAATATATCCTTTGTTTTAAACTCTACCAAAACCTTTGTAGTCACAACACTTACACTTAGAGTTATCCTCAAGTCTTCACTGTCCCTCAGTCTCTTTATCTAATCACTTGCCAAATCTTACTGAATCCACCTTCCAATCTCGCCATTCATGGGCAATTTTCCTATATTAGATCTTGCTACCTCTTAACTCTACTGTTACAATAATCTCTTAGAACAAGTCTTCTTGAATCTACTCTGTCCTTTAAAATGTCTTCAATGCACCTGCCAAACTGATAATTCTAAAGCATGAATGTGATTGTTCAGATAGCTTTAGTGGCTTTCTATTTACTGTGGCATAAAATTCAAATTCTGTTTGACATTTAAGTATCTTTTCAGTAGTTTCATCCTACTTTTGTGGACTTCTAGGCTTTTGTGCATTCTGAAGTTCCAGCTAAACTGGAGCAAAGTCAAAGTTCTTATTATGAGTATTAGGGATTAAAGTATTTCAGTGCCCACTAGTCCACACATCAATAAAAGACTGCTCTTTACATTGTACCTTATTAAATTTCCTCATCTGTAAAATGGAGATACTAGACACCCATCTTACAGTAGGTATTTATATATATTTTTGCACATATTTTGTGTTTACGTCTTTGAGGACATGTTTGCCCCTATACAATGTAAGCTTTTTGAGGACAGAGACCATTTTTTGTTTTTTTTTATCTTTAACATCTAACAACTATTGGGCACATAATAGGCACTTTCTGAATGCTTGTTGAAATGCATTATTCCTTTTCATATTTCTTTGTAATGGCACATATACAGAGATTCCCGTTCTAAATTTTAGACATTTTGGGTCTGAAAAGCATATTTTTAGGAAAACCAGCCTAATGATGCACCTTATATATTCTTTTGTTCCCTCTTCCCCCTTAAATTGTTTTAGGAAGCTGAAGAAGAAATTTAGTGGCAAAGTTTATGTCTAATGATGGAAGAGCTTCATAAATAGCAACTATTCTTGTTTATCTGACTCTCATAGTTTCACATTAACAAGGAAAAAAAAAATCAACATCTTGAGAGCAGCTACAAACTTTTTGCCAGGAAGTTAAAATAAGATTAGTTGAATGATAAAGTGAACCTGTAGTTTAGATATAATTTCTTTTCTATTATGTCTTCTCATTTTCTCTGTCTCTGAACTTATAGGAAACCTTAACTACATTGGGCAAGAATCCAAAATGGTAGGATATGTTGCTTCTTACCAGCTTTCTAATATCTTCGAGTGATGTCATTGAGATTACACCAAACAAAATTATTCAGGAATAAAGAATATTCTTCTTTTCTTCTTATAGGAAAATCAACAAACAATATTTCAGATCTGCTGGAGATCCTCAAAGACTAACAATGTTATTATGCATTGCAGCACTATTGAAATAAATAGCTTCTTATATAGTTGTATTAAATTTTGATGTTTTGCTTAAATAAAATTTTCTCATTTCTGAAAAACACCTTTAAATATAATAAAACCGCATTTGTTAAGCCCATAAAATAATAATTTTAATGTTCATCTGATTAAAATATTTTCATTTTGTATTCCTGGGAATTGAGTATAAGAGATAGACCTTTTTCCAACTTTAGCAATGACTTGATAATATATTTGCTGACTAAAGTATTTTCTGAACTATCTTAATTTGGCAATTAATTTACATTGATTAATCTTCAAGATAAAATTATGTCAGTGTGGTTGTCATTTCTTCTGTCCCTTTCCCTTTTTCCTTTTTTTTTTTTAATTACTTGTTTAATTCAGGATTCATTTGTTTTAATTGCATTCCACATCTATTCCTCAATCTTTTTTGTTTGTTCAGTTGTTTTTTTTTTTTTTTTTTTTTTTTTAAAGAAAGACTTCAACTCTGAGGAGTCAGTGTTTTGACTCTACAAAGACTACTGACTTGGGGAAACTTCTGTATTAATAGCAAGTTTTTTCCTGGCTGATAAAATAAAATCTGTTTCATTCTGTATAGTTTTATTTGGTGTTTTCCATGGCTAGTGCCTAGCTCAAAATGAAGATTTGAAAAAAAGTCTTTTTAACAGATTGTTTTCTGCATCAAGGATAGTGATATACCACACATGGAGACTGATATCATATGGCACCTAAGAGAACAAAGACAGGAAAATTAGCCAGATTGGACCAACTTTATTTGGAGAAGATAGTTCTGGATGCAAGACAATTGTGAGGATACTGAGGGACTAAAGGTGTCAGAAGGAGGGAAAATAAACAAAGGCATGGAAAAAGATCTGAGACGTTAATTCAGAAAAAGGTAACCAGTATATGAAATCTTTATGAGAATCATCTGTGTACAAAGCTAAGAGCCTTCTTAAAGGATGTATTAATAGAGAACACAAAGGCTTTCACAAATAATTTACCATCTCATTTTTAATAGAAAGATACGGATAATAGAAGATCTCTTTGCTAGTTGTATTTGCTGATTCTGGTAATAGCATTTGATTCGGTGGACAAGACTTCACTTTATAAGCTCCATCTATCTAGATCATCCAGGGTTCCTTGGAGGGCATAACAATAGAAAATAACTGCTCAGTGACCTTCTAATGATAAAGGAAGCATAAAATATGGACATATGTTTGTCAAGAGTATGTATTACATGTTTGTCAGAAGTATTTGCCACTGCTAAAGGAAAACTGGTACAGTTCAGGTCAAGGAGAAATTCTCAGTGAAGTATTTGATCCTACAGATACTCGAGTTTTTAGATGAAATTGTGATGATTGCCACAAGCTCTAAAATATTAGTGTCCTAGAAAAGGGATATAATCATTAAAAAGATTTTGGCCTTCCCATTTATACAGAAGACCAAGTAAATGAAGAATCTCTGTTGCTCAGATTTTAATGAGCATAAATGGAGGGATACTCTATAGTATCTATAGTGCTTGCTCCAAAGTATCTGTATTTGGAATATACTGTGCAGCCGAACAATGAACTGGGTCCTTTATTGAAAAAGAAGCGAATGGGCTGTGCTGATCTCAGGAAATTTTAAAACTTTTACTGACCTTAGGCTTTTCATGAAAACAAAAGTCCATTACATTTTACCTGTTAGCGATTATATGTTAGAGGGACTTTGAATAAATAATTGCATGAAAAGGCATATGGTAGGTGTCAACAGGCCACAATACATAGACAATGAAGAGCTCCTAAGAAGTACTGTAGTAAAAGGATGGCATCAGATGTCTTTCCTATATATTGGCAGAAGAAAATAGGTTGGTTGGGTGGCAATAACTTGGAATGACAAATGGACACCCTGAATGCCCTTTTGGAATCCCCTTCATGTCGAGAGATCAAGGAAGGCTTTCAGCATGTTGGGAATACCCCTTCCCCTCTTAATAGTAAACTTGGGATGATATGGAGAAGAGTCGCACTGGTTGGACAGCCTTGTTAATAAATGTGTTGTGATTTGTACCATTTCAGAAATTGAGGTCAGAGATTCATTTGAAAATATGAACAGAGATTTGCTGTATAGACTTTAATTTTGAGTTCTTAAGTACAGGGACTATCTTTTGTCTCTTTTTATATTCCCGTTGCCTAGCAAGAGCCTGATACACAATAGACATTTAAGAAATGTTTTTTTAAGTCACTTATGTGGTAGATAAATCACAAACAAGTTGTAATGTTTAATTGATCTTGGAATGTTTTCTCTCTATATCTCAAATAGTTTAAAATATTTTTTAAGATGAATTTTAGGTAGACAGTTTATGATTTTCTTAAAGGTAAACAGTGGGATTTTAATTATCCTGATTTATTGTCAAATTCAATTAGCTCTTTTTTTTCCCTAACAGGTTATGAGGTTCATGGGATAGAAAAAATACCAGAAGAAGGACCAGCACTTATTATTTTTTACCATGGGGCCATTCCTATAGATTATTACTACTTTATGGCTAGAATCTTTATTCATACAGGCAGAACTTGCCGAGTAGTAGCTGATCATTTTGTTTTTAAAATCCCAGGTAAATTTTTAATTGTAACTTTAGAATATTGAGTTTCAGAGTGATACTGGTTTAACAATATGTGAAATTCATGGTATAATAAAGTTAGCAAGGGGACAATTTAGATTATTGTTTTATTACAGGCCCAACTGCATAAAGAAGTTTTCGTAGTTTGGTGCAGACAAAGTTTAAAAACCTAATTTTTCTCTCTGTAAAAGCCTAGCTTATTTCTTGATAAGAGAAAATTTTGCATCTCCTAAACTTTGCCAGATTAATATTGTTACATTAAATATTATTTTTGCCTTTGAGTGAAGTATAACAAATTACATTGAATTGACATGAATAAGTATTTCTAATAATATCACATTTATTTAGTGCTTTTATAGCAATTTTCAAAAAGAATTTTTTTAAAGAATTGTGAAGTAGGTAGTTCAGGTTTAATTATTTTCATTTTACAGATAAGAAAGCAGGCCTAGAGAATTAAGTGAATTTTAATTTCTCACAATCATAGATACCTGTTGTCTATTACGTAGGGAAAGAGTGAAACAAATTATATAAAATTGGTCAAAGAAAGCATTGTATTTTCAACTGTAATATTTTGATTCAGCCAGAGTTGGAGTAGTTTTGCTAAGTTTCTTAGGATAGCCAAAAAACCTTTTTTAGAATGATCATGTTTAACATTATTATCCAAGTGAATTTGCATTCTGTTTTATTGAACAGCATTTTATATTTATATTAGGTTATTTGCAGAATTTAAGGATGGAAGACTTAGGAAGATGTTCTGGTTTTTTGTTTTTTGTTTTGTTTTGTTTTTTGTTTTTTGTCTTATTAGCAGTGGATCCTTTTTGCTTACCAAAATAATAATGTGGAAATCTATAGATTTGACATTTCTACCAGTTTTGTAAAATTGACTTAAAATATTTTTAAAAGAGTGCTCATCTTTAACTGTTTTTTACAGTTATTTCCTACTGAAGTATTAAATGATGATAATGGAAATTTTTATTGTGTTTTTAGCTTTGCAAAGGACTTTAAATACTTAATCTCATTTTATCGTTATGGCAACCTTCTGAGGCAGTTTAAGTAATATTATGCTTCTTTTGCAGATATGGTTACTTAGGTTCAGGTTAAGAAACTTGCCTCTGTTCACACAGTTATCAAGTGTCAGAAGCAACATTTGAATCCAGGAAAGCACATAACTTTTTCAGGGTACATCCAGTCCTCTCAAACTGTTTTTTTCCTTTCTTCTAATTATATTTACTTCTTAACATGATATATCTCTGATACAATGTAAGCACCTTGTTCAAACTGTTTTTAATTTATGACTTTGTAAACTCAGCCAGGGCTAACTATGGGGTGCAGTGAATAAAGTGCCTGATCTGGAGTTAGGAATCTTCCTGAGTTCAAATGTGACCTCAGACCCTTAACCACTTGTGTGATCCTGACCAAGTTGATTAACTGTGTTTTCCTCAGTTCTCTCATCTGTAAAATGATCTGGACAAGGGCAAGACAAAGTATTTCAGTATCTTTGTCAAGAAAACTGCAGGTACAGTCATGGAAAGTCAGACAGGATTAAAATAATTGAACCAAAACAAAAATCCTCAGCCTAGCATAGTTTTCCAATTTATAATATGTGTTATATGTTATACTATATGCTATATATAACCATAACATATAACATGTTATATATACTGTAATAAATGTTGGTAGAATGGAAATGTTTTTCTGACTTCCAGTGCTAGCTCCTTTTCCCATTAAAACCACACTGCCCTTTACCTGCATAAAATTTTGTGGACATAAAATGTATTCTAAAAACTTTATAATTCCTTGCTTAGCTTTTTTTCCTCCTTCAGTTTAGAGGCCGAGCATTTTAACAAATACTTCTATTTTGAGAAACTTATCAAATGTTTTTGACATAGCAGAGTCATTTCTTTATATTAGCCAGATATTCATTTATAGAATCTTATACTGTCATAATTAAAGTTTCATGCTACTGGTTTGCAAATAACATTAAAATTTAGATTGAAGGGGCAGCTAGGTGGCGCAGTGGATAGAGCACCAGCCCTGAAGTCAGGAGGACCTGAGTTCAAATCTGGTCTCAGACTCTTAACATTCCCTAGCTGTGTGACCCTGGGCAAGTCACTTAACCTCAATTGCCTCAGCAAAAAGCAAAAAAAAAAAAAAAAATTTAGATTGAGCCATTTTCTTTCCCTGAAAATATTCTATGGAAAAAATGATTTTAAGAAATAATAATTTTCTGTTTCATCAAACTGATAGATTGCCTACTCTTGGATTGAGTAATTAATTTGGTATGTTTATTCATTAAGACATAACATGTCTTTAAATGGTTTTTTAAACAAATGATTTCGATCATAATAATGCAAAAATCTTTGCTGAAGAAATTAATTTTATTCTAATTCAGTGGTTCTTGAGATATATTTCCTCATGTAAAATGAAATAGTCTACAGTGCAAAATCACTAAAGTAGCCAAAATGAAAATGTTCAGTATTCTCTACAATCTTAAAATAAAAAACACTCTTCACCCTAAATTAATAACTACAGTATCAAATTAAATGCTGTCAAAATGTAAAATATCTAAGTTGCCATGAATCATATTTATGAATTTTTAAAAGTCTATATTTTAACCTTTTCTGAATAATTCATAAGTTTCTGAATAGGTAAATATATGAATTTAAATTACTGACATTCTTTGGACAAACAAGAGAAAGATAGCTTATACATTTATGAAACAATCCTTGTTTAGTCATCCCTTATGAGATTATATATAGTTAGAAATGCATTAACTTTCAGTTAATCAAGAAGCATTAAACATCTAATATGTATTAGTTACTGACCTCAGTGCTAATGATACAGTAATCTTTCTTCTCCCCTCCATATAGAAAATGCAGTAATCCTTGTCCTCAAAGAGTTTCTTTTCTAGAGAGAAAAACACAAATGTGTGTGCGCATGCATGTGTGTGAAAGCTTATGGAAAATAAATGCACAACAAATATGATAGTTAAACAATAATGTTAATATTTTTGTAGTTAAAGCTTGCAGTAGTGTGTGTGTGTGTGTGTGTGTAAAATCTCCTTTGATACATCCAGTAACCATGTGATAGATAATATTCTCATTTTACAGATGAGGAAACTGAGGCTGAGGGAGTTTAAGTGATTGGATGCACAACTAGTAGCTATTTGAACACAAGTTTTTCTGATCCCAAGTCTTCTGTTTTTCTAGGTTACTTAGCTGTCTACTGGTTAGTTAAGAAAGGAAGTAGTGCTTAAGGTATATTTTTAAAGTAGTGAGTGTTTTTGTGAGGAAAGTACATTTACATTATGGGGTTTGGCCAGTGCAAAGATAGGAAGTTAGAGGGGAAAGAGGTGAGGTAGTACCATTTATCTGCATAGACATCAGAAATCTTACTAATCTGCATAATTTTCTGCAACCTTTCCCATTTCCTAGCATTAAGGAAAGTATATATTTCACAATTTAAGCCATTTTCTTTCTTTTTTTTTTTAATATTTATTTACAGCTCTGTGCTTTCAAGTTTTAATCAGATCTAAGATATGGCTGTAGTATACTATTAGAACTTTAAAAGTGGAGAATTGGGACAACTAGATAGGGCAATTGGATGGGGCACTGACTCTAAAGTCAGAAGGACTTGAGTTCAAATTCTGCCATAGATACTTAATACTTCCTAGCTGTGTGATCTTGGGCAAGTCCCTTAACCCCAGAAAAAAAAAAAAAGTGGGGAGTTGATATTGGCCTAACTGCCTTGATTCCAATGAAATCAAGAATCAACCAATTGTTTTGAAATATATTATTATTATTGGCTTAATCTATTGTAGAATAAAATTAGTATCAACATCTATCAGTAATGGTAGATTTGCTGTTGCTTTTTCCTTCCTTAGATTTGTTTGAGAAAAGACACTTTGAAATTTTCAGTTTATTTGTTTGAAAGCTTCTACCAAGTTTGTATAAGTCTCAAGAACTTTGATTGGGTGACATTAAAAAAAAAATTAGTACAGAATTATAGTGAATCTAATTTTACTTTGTGGGCTTTTTTTTTTTTTTTTTTTTTTTGAGAAGTACTTCTGATCTAGTTTAATTCTTACGTTTTGACAGGGTTTAGTCTGTTGCTTGATGTATTTTGTGCTCTACATGGACCAAGGGAAAAATGTGTTGAAGTACTGAAGAGTGGCCATTTGTTAGCTATTTCACCAGGTGGAGTTCGAGAAGCTCTTCTTAGTGATGAGACCTACAGCATTATTTGGGGAGATCGTAAAGGCTTTGCCCAGGTTGCTATAGATGCAAAAGTGGTAAGTTTTGTTTACAAAATTTATTACTAAATTGAAATTGTGTGGACTTTAAATAGCTACCTTTTTTTTAGTGCAATAGCTTAAAATTTGTAAAATTGTCATTTTCATAAAAATATTTTTATAGATGTGTTGTGAAATTATTTCTTGAAAAGTAGGAAAATCATTTCTTAAACAGTCTGAAAAAGAAAAGTCTGGAAATTTGGTCACTACAAATAATAATGTTTTTTATAGTCCCAAATCTAGCCTTTTCCCTCTAGACAGTAAAATGTTTGTTCTTCACTCTTCTGCAGCATGTTATTTTATTTTGAGGTAGAATTTGTGTGTGTTAATTAAAAAAGCTAGAAAAAGACCAAATTAAAAACCCTCAATTAAATACCAAATTGGAAATTCTGAAAATTAAAGGAGAGATCAATAAAATTGAAAATAAGAAAACTATTGAATTAATAAATAAAACTAAGAGTTGGTTTTATGAAGAAACCAACAAAATAGATAAGCCTTTAGTTAATTTGATTAGAAAAAGGAAAGAGGAAAATCAAATTGTTAGTCTCAAAAATGATAAGGGAGAACTTTCCTCCAATGAAGAGGAAATTAGAGTAATAATTAGGAGTTTCTTTGCCCAACTTTATGCCAATAAATTTGATAATGTAAATGAAATGGAGGAATATTTACAAAAATATAGATTGCCTAGGTTAACAGAAGAGGAAATAAATTATTTAAATAGCCCCATTTTGGAAAAAGAAATGGAACAAGCTATTAATCAACTCCCTAAGAAAAAATCTCCAGGGCCAGATGGATTTACATGTGAATTTTACCAAACATTCAAAGAACAGTTAATCCCAATACTATATAAACTATTTGAAAAAATAGGGAAAGAAGGTGTACTACCAAATTCCTTCTATGACACAGATATTGAGCTGATAGCTAAACCAGGTAGGGAAAAAACTAAGAAAGAAAACTATAGACCCATTTCCCTAATGAATATTGATGCAAAAATTTTAAATAAGATTTTAGCAACGAGATTACAGAAAGTTATCCCCAGGATAATACACCATGACCAAGTAGGATTTATACTAGGAATGCAGGGCTGGTTGAATATTAGGAAAACTATTAGCATAATCAATTATATTAATAACCAAATTAACAAAAACCATATGATTATTTCAGTAGATGGAGAAAAAGCCTTTTATAAAATCCAGCACCCATTCCTATTAAAAACACTGGAGAGTATAGGAATAAATGGGCTTTTCCTTAAAATGATGAGTAGTATTTACTTAAAACCTTTAGCAAGCATCATATGTAATGGAGTCAAACTAGAACCATTCCCAGTAAGATCAGGAGTGAAACAAGGCTGCCCACTGTCACCATTATTATTTAATATTGTCTTAGAAATGCGCGCTTTGGCAGGAAGAGAAGAAAAAGAGATTAAAGGAATTAGAGCAGGGAATGAGGAAACCAAATTATCACTCTTTGCAGATGACATGATGATATACGTAGAGAACCCTAAAGACTCAACTAAAAAACTACTAGAAACAATTCACAACTTTAGCAAAGTTGCAGGATACAAAATAAATCCACATAAATCATCAGCATTTTTATATATTACCAATAAAGTTCAGCAGCAAGAGATACAAAAAGAAATTCCATTCGAATTTGTGTGTGTTGTATTGTATTGTGTTTTGTTGTGTGTGTATAGAATTTAATGGATTTTACTATTTGATACAAAGGGTTTTCAGGATCATCAATTTTCAACCAGCTACTAGAAACAAGTAGAGACGTTTCTCTATCCTTGATGGCTGTTTGTGGAGAATTAGAGCATTTTTGAATACATCATTTTTTATTGTAGACAGTTTAGAATGTACACACTTAAGACACAATTTTATGTTGGCATTTGACCCATATAACTGTCTGAAAAAATACTCCCAAAAGACAAAGTCACAATGTACTGCTATTCTTTTAAAAATGTTTGATTATCTAGTTCTCTTTTTAAAAAAGGAATATTTGTAAATACATTGAAGATACTATATTTTATTATTTTGTCTGATTTTGATATGTTTTCATAAGGCACACTGGCATAATAAGAATATTTCTCTCCAGTGACCCTATTTAGCTATATAAGCAAGAAACCAAATGGTAAACTTTCACATAATTTTTATTTGTGAATGGTGAACAACTAACATTATTAAGGAGAAAAAAAATATGGATTAGTGTAATTTTAGGTATTTTTGAAGGTTTTTTTTTTTTTAGCCTTCTACATTGCTAATGAATTGTTTTTATCTTAAGAATCATTTGTTTTATTACTGATTTTTCTCCTTTAGGTTTCCATTCATTGATTTAGTTTCAACTTGTCCAATAGAAAAAGAACTCTTTGTACACTTAAAATAGAATAGTTATTTTTTACTTCTAGTTTCATATAGTTAGAGCATAGTGCTTGTGAAGTCAGGGTTCAGTTCAATTTATCAGAGAGCTTAAGAATCTCATGTGGATAGGAACCTATTACGGAACAGTTCCTGCAGGATCGATTAAAGGTTTAAGAAATGAAATTGATCTCTTTCCACATAGACTTTATATTCTATTAAGTTCAGTCTTATTATGGACCAGTTAGCTTCATATAGAGATAATCTTGGTTCTGTGACCATAAACTTGCACTCCAAATCTGGCTGTCTGTCTTGCCAATAGGAGTCTTTGGTTATAAGAGAATACAGAATAAAAATGAGTGATTGTCATGTGTAACCCATGACTTCTCTTGGAAAAAGGAAAGTAGATGTCTTTCATAATTAATATTTGTGTGTGTTATACATATACACATATCTAATGCATATATAGATGTAATATATCCATAAACACATACCTGTATATAACATATGATACTATGAACCATAACATTTGTAATAAAATTTACATCACTGGTCTCTGTTCTCTCTGGTGTTTGTAGGCATATAACACTTGAGGGTATCATTGATTTAGTGTTTTAAATGGCACCCTAGTGGCCAGGATGACTTAGTATAGTTGCTCTAAGTACTTTAATTTGCAATTAGGGAATATATAATTAACCAGTTGCCACCTTTCTTAATAAAAAAAAAAAATTGTTCATATAATGCTGAAGGAATTTAATTTTTTTATGGTTTTTTTTGGTATTGTTTTACATAAATTTGTGAACTTTGAGATGAAAAGAAAAAGAATAGCAGCATATTTGCACAGGAATTAAGGGTACTTCATATTAGGGCTATTCATTAAGAGCAATAAGAAAAGTCAAAAACCCAGCAGCATTTCAGAGGGAAAACATGTTGATTTTTAAGGTAATTTAACTTAGAGAAAAATTTTTTTTTCTATAGTAGCTAAAAATGATGATGGCCAAGGTGGATTTGAATTTTTTTTTTTTTAACAAGCATTTTTTTTTTAGTTTCTCAACCATTGAAGTTTAAAGGAAAATGAATTTCTTTAAATAGAAGTATGAATAAAACCTGAAAGAAGAAAATGATGGAGAGTAAATTGTTGAATATGTTTGAAAAAAGTGAGTCAGCAAGACTGATTTGGGGAAGAACTTCATTGAAGTTCAGAAACATTCCTTTCTGAGTGAAGAAAAAGTTTTTAGAATAATTGATTCACAGAATAGTTTTAGTAGTTTGGATTAGCATCTTCATAAAGGAATAAAAAAAACTGTAGTCATTATTTTGCTAATTTTCACAATACTGAAAGGTAGGTAGGTGACATAATTATGCTTAGGTTACAGATGAGGAAACGCAGGCACAGAGAAATGAAGGGATCTGGTCATACAGCAAGGCAGGTAGGTGTAGCATCAGAGGAGAAAATAGAATTCAGGACTCCATATGCCTGGTATCTATGACAATGTCTGACTGCATAACACAGTGAGTCTCCTGATCTCTGTAGTTTAAGGGACTTTTCTAAATAACTGAGGGAAATCTCTCCTTTACACGTGTATCATTACAAATTTCATAGAGGTCCTTTCTTCAATATGCCTTCTTGATCATGAATTAAGGTAATTGCGTAGAGATATTGTTAAAGAATTAACTAGATTTGTAGTGTAAAATAATGACTGAGTAAATGAAGTTTCTAGATTGATCAGTTCCAAATTCAGAGTTATCTTCATTGAAAATGATTGTAGGGATTTTTGATGTGATGTGGATCTTCCCTTCCTGGAAAGTTTCCTAATAGAAAATTTTGTTATTTTGGGGAAAATCTTAAGAAGACTTTATGTTTGAATGTAAAAGATTTCTTCTAATCAGAATAATTTAACTGAAAATTACAAGACCTTCAATCAAGAAATGCATATTTGAAATTCTTATTGTTAAAACAAGTTGTAGAAATAAATTTTTTGGTGACTGATGCGCCAAACAAGAATACAAGCCTAAAAATCTTTTGCAGATTAATTAAAAAGGCAGAGTATTTATTTTCAAACTAGTTGACTCAAGAACTATCCAGTGGACTTAGTTATCAAGTAGAGTGATGATTTAGTCCATTCATAATCAGTCCTTCAGCTTTATCCTGACCTTTGGAAGTGGCCCTAGCAGGTTCAGTTCAAGTATATGTGGCTGATATTCATTCTGTTATCTTATTGGACTTAAGAATTGTATTACTCCAAAATATAATTTTGCCTCTACCTTTTAAAAACATAATTTGGGGCTTTGTTAACACGTTTTTAGTGTTTTAGAGCAATGTTCACTTGGCTCTAAAAGACTAAAGAATTGAGCTATGCAGTCATGTGGAGATAATTCACAGTCAAGAATTTACCACAAATTTTTAGTTCTTAGTTTGCTTTTTTTTTTTTTTTTTGCTTTTTGCTGAGGCAATTGGGGTTAAGTGACTTGCCCAGGGTCACACAGCTAGGAAGTGTCTGAGACCAGATTTGAACTCAGGTCTTCCTGACTTCAGGGCTGGTGCTCTAACCACTGCGCCACCTAGCTGCCCTTCTTAGTTTGCTTTTTGATGATTAATAAACATATTTTTGGCTGCCCTAACCCAATCATTTTATAAGTAATTTTAACAGCAATCTAGTTGATCTTATTATCTTGATTTTAATCTAAATATCATATTGTCCCTCTCCAGAGCCTTTAAAATTAAAAACTACTTTTAACTTGTCACTGTCCTTAAGAGTCTACATACACCCACATATCTTATTTGCCTAGAAAGGTAAATCTGCTACAAACAAAATTAGAGGATGTATTTTAAAAGTGATTGTATTGATTATCTGTAATACCATTAGTTCAGATAACTGTGTTTACTACATCATATAGGAATAGCGGGGAACCTGCTACAAAATCATAATTGATAGGTACTCTAGAGAAAGATCATCTTTGCTGATGTATTAATTAACATTTCCCATCTAATTTTTCTTCACATTTTGTATTTAAAAGTCACACTACTTATTTATGAGATAATTCATCTATTTCTTTATATTTTCATAAATTTTATTATCTAACATACTAAACCGTTAATATACAGAAAAATAAATATCTGTGAACAAGTGCTGTCTAAAACTGATAGAGTGAATATGTTAATGGTAATTGTTTTTCCTTTTCTAAATGTTATATTGCTATTTGATTTGTATACATTATTTGTTTATGTTAGCTTAGATTTAAAAATTCTAAACAAAGAAAAGCTTTGTTTATTTCCATAAATTTGATAGATCTTTTCAAGTTCCATTATCTCTCTGATTTAATTTACTACATGGAGGGTAATTTTGTCAAAGTATGACCTGTAATCATTTTGTGCTTGTTTCCTCAGTGAGCATATGGGGTTTTGTTTTTCTTTCGGTTTCCCATGTAAGCCAAATTAATTTGCCAGTTTCCACTGATTATGATGAGATTAATGAATTGATATTCTGAATGTCAAGAAGCAATTGAAGAATGTCAGCCAAGTTAATAAAATACATTTTGTTTTTTACCACTAGAGGGTAATATTTCCAATTTAGACTTTTGTTAGTAAACTAAACTTGTATTGTGGTGATGTGTTGTATGATATTTATCTTGTAATAGCTCGGGTTTTTTTGTAATCACAGCATAAATGCTCCAAAATTCTAATGGTAATTACAATTCATTGATATCCATTAAACTATTTGAGCCTTTTTATTATTTATTGATATTTCTTATTTTCCTTTAGCCCATCATTCCTATGTTTACACAAAATATTCGAGAAGGATTTAGATCACTTGGAGGAACAAGTAAGACGTACATCATATTAATTTTCTCAGTTGAATATTTTAAAAGGTATTTTTTACATTTGAAAACTGTTTCACAAACACTAGTGAATTATTATGTTTTATAATACTTGCTTTAAATTTAAATAGTAACTCGTGATAGCTATTAATGTTTCTTGAGTTTCCAGATTTGAATAATGGCATATTGCACATCTCAAGAAATGTATGTTGTAGGTCCTAAAAATCTCATCTCTAGTTTCTTTTGTTGCTGAAACTTAGGGGAAAAAATATATATATGTATGGGCATACATAAGTAGACCCATGTATGTATATAGGTGTACCTATATGTTTTTCTATCTATCATGTAGTTTGTCTTCTCAGCTTAATCCTAAGAGAATTCTAAGTTTCAAAGAAGAGCTTTGGATTACTATTGATTTCATATTTAGCAATTAAGAAAGTTGTTACATATTCCCATTTATCTGGAATATTAACGAATGTGTTTTGTAAACATTATTTGTTTATTTACATGATATTTGTTTACTTTAAAACAGGTTTATTCAGATGGCTTTATGAAAGATTTCGGTATCCATTTGCCCCTATTTATGGAGGTTTTCCAGTCAAATTACGTACATATTTAGGTGATCCTATCCCATATGATCCAATGGTGACTGCAGAAGAACTAGCTGAAAGGGTAATTTATTTTTTCATTTTAAAATCTCAATACATATTTTTGTCTTTTATTTTATATTACTTGTGTAAGAGGAAAATGTCATACTTTGTCCCCTCCCATTCTATAAAAATGGCTTATATACAATATAAAAAGATGCCTATATCACTAAACTGCTTTGAAAAAAAATCATGAGTTAATTCACATTAGTTTTTTTTAGCTAAGAACATTTGAAGGACCTGGCTTCCCTAAATAACGTTAGGACAAATGCCCAATTTGAGAAACTCTGCTTTGGTTTTCTGGGAGTTTATACTGAGGGGAGGGATTGTGCACACAAATAATTACAGTTAGGAAAGATGAACTCTTGACAGTTTGGGGGGATCAGGGAAGTATAAAGGATATACTACCTAAGCTAAGCCTAAAGGAGGTTAAAGGAATCTGAAAAGTGAAGATCAGGAAGGAAGTGCATTTTAGACATGGGAGACTTGTATGAATGCATGAAAGTAAGATAGTGTGTACCGTGTTTGGGGAATACTTAGTAGTTCAGTCTGGCTGGAATGTATAGTTCATAAATGGTATTCTAAATAATAAGGATTATGGATTTAGGTCTACAAGGAGCCTTAAATCCACATTATCAGCCATCACCACTACCACCACCACCACCACCAAAATGCCCTTCTTTGGCCGAATGTCAAAAGCTATAGTGAGGTCAAGAATAATAACTGAAAACTAATTGGGATCAGCATGCTAAAAAAAATCATTGGTAATTTCTGAAAGAGCTGTTTTGGTAGAATGGCAATCAAAAAACAAATTTTAAAGGAAAGAAATACGATGGGGGCAACTAGGTGGCACAGTGGATAGAGCACTGGCCCTGAAATCAGGAGGACCTGAGTTCAAATCTGGTCTCACACTTAACACTGCCTAGTTGTGTGACCCTAGGCAAGTCATTTAACCTCAATTGCCTCAGCAAAAAAAAAAAAAAAAAAATATGATGGGATGAGAATGTGAAATGAAGATTATTTCCAGGGCTTTGATAGTGGATTTGTCAATGAATTTATCTTGTGGGAAGCCCTTTTATCCAGAATTATATTTTTTTCCCCTGGAAATAGGCTAAAAGTGTTAATGAAGTTTATTGTGCTTATTTATCTCCCTTTTGGCCTCTTAATTAAATTTAAGTGAGTCAGAAGTGGTAAGGAATAGCTAAAGCATATAGTCAAAACAAAACATAATTTGAGATTATTTTCAATTTAATTCAATTTTAGCAGTCCGTTATTAACTGCCTAATCTGTTCAAAAGATTTGAAGGTGGCATGGCAGTCAATAGACCTGAATTCTGAGGAAGCTAGGTGGAACAGTGGATAGAGCACCAGCCCTGAAGTCAGGAAGTTCTGAGTTCAAATCTGTTCTGACACTTAACACTTCCTAGTTGTGTGACTCTGGACAAGTCACTTAATCCCAATTGCCTCAGGGAGGGAGGGAGGGAGGGAGAGAGAGAGAGAGAGAGAGAGAGAGAGAGAGAGAAAGAGAGAGAGAAAGAGAGAGAGAGAGAGAGATTGTTTTAATTGTGTTGTATCAGACTCTTTCCTAAACAATGGGACTACAAAGACAAAACGAAATGGTTCCTCATTTCTGGGAACTTATACTGAGGGTAGAGACTGTGCACACAAATAATTACAGTAAGGAGGTAATCAACTTTTTTGGCCATAGGACTGATATATACTAGCTATAAATAAACTAGCTATAAAGATATAGAAGATTTGTGATCACATCACTAAAATATTGCCACACTAATGATGAAATTGAGTTTTTTGATAACAGGAAAAAAGTTGAAGCATATGTTTTTATTTTTATGAAAACATAATGAGGAAAAATAACTACCAACATGTTAACCTAATAAGTATTTGTATGTATTTTTTTTCAACAAAGAATCATTTGTATGTTACTAAAGTAAGATGTGCTTGAAAATAGTTTGCTTTAAATAATTAAAATTTCACTTGATTATTTATACTGTTTCTTAAGTTATTCAAAAAGTAAACAGTGATCTAGGCTTGGACTTAACTATTAAAATTTCAAATAATTACAGTCTAGAGTAATGAAACTTTCCTACAGAGATGACTCTTGCAGGGGGGAAAAAAAAAAAGAGCAGTTATCTAAGGAGGCTTATGGCTGAGGAATGAAATGGTGTATATATTAATATAAGATGAATCTACAAAGATTTTGTTGGAATATAATTGTTAGAGAGCCTTTGAAATCAAGCCAGGGGGGTTGGGTTTGATTCACCTAGGGTACATGAAAACTTTATCCCCAGACATTTAGAAGATAAATCTGGCAGCAGCAGCATGAAGGGGTAAGAATACATGAAAACTAGATTGGTGATAGTCATAATAGTGGGAAGGGAAAGAAGAGAATAGTTTTGCAGAAGTAGAATTGAGAGTATTCTGAATTGGAGTGAGCATCTCTTACTTTGTTCCAACTTCATTTTAGCCTTCATTACTTTTAGAGTAGCTTTTCTTTGGTCTCCCCGCTTCCTGTTTCTCACTCTTCATCACTCTATCATCTTATAAAATTATTATTATTACTCTTTCATATTTCTCATCTTTGTTGCTGGGTTGTGGTGGTTTTTAAGGTTTGCAAAGCACTTAAAATAATAATATATGGAGGAAATTAGTATAAATATCATCATTCTTATTTTACAAATAAAGAAAATAAGGTAACAGGAAATTAAATAACTTGCCTAAGGTCTCCTAGACCATGTGAGCTGGGCCTAGAGCCCAGGTCATCAGCCTTTTTTCTTTTCCCCCTCTTCTCTCTGGCTTCCAATACCACACCCCAGATCTCACTCTGTCAGCAGGTGCCCTCACATTTTATTTTACTAGGAAAATCAAGGTCTTTTCCACTTCACACCCCAAATTTCCTTTACACCTTTATCCATCTTTTTCACTGCAGTCATCGAAATCTGGGGTACAGTTAGTTCTCTCTTTAAGAAAGACTGGAGAGGAAAGTGAGCTGAGACCAAAAAGATGCTAAAGAATATCATGCATGGTAGCAGTCCAGACAAAACACTGTATTGAAGTGGTAGAAAACATGTGAAGATTCATTACCTCAGAATATAATATTAGGACTACATAGATAGATTTGGAAATGGAAATAAAGCCATAAGAGCAAAAAATTATGGAGAGAGGATAGGGAGTTTTTAGGAGCATGAGAATGCCCGAGTGAGAAAATAAGCAAAGAGAAGTGGAAGAAGCATGGAATATAGGCAGGTTTTTGTTTTTTTGTTTTTTTTTT
>JAJPUD010003196.1:169497-200728 GCA_023553655.1 Myrmecobius fasciatus
TATAACGTACTTTGCCAACCTTAAAATTCTATCTAAATACTAGTGAATTAGTAGTAGTAGTTGTTGTAATGGTAGTAATCGTCTTTAAAGTTTCTAATAGGAAACACCTCTCAAAGTGTACTCCCTTCTCTGTGATCATCTCTGGTTTTCCATCCATCCTTTTTACCTTTAAGTTGGACATCATTTGGGGTCTCTCCTGAGACACATGTTACTCTATTAACCTAAAACGTTTTTGGGGGGAGCCAGTTGCATATGATATATACTTAATAAATGCTTGTTAAGTTGGATTTTTTCTAAAAAAAGTGTGTTTCCAATTTCAAAAAAGTGAGTGCTTTGATTAGCTCCTAGGAAATGTTGATGTGTGCTGAATGAAGTTGAACACCAGATACTGACTTTAATCATGAACTATTGGAATGTATTTTAAATATATTGAGTTGTGTCATTCATGCTTTCATGACTCTTATAGATTTAATATGAAGCAAATGGTTTTGGAAGACAGTCTGTTTTCTTGTCATGTGGTCATACATCCTAATTTACCCTTCTATCATAACTTAAGGCATGTCACTCTTAAAATTTCCATTAAACTGTTTAGAGTTAGAGGTAATAAAACAAAATATGTTGAGTCATTCTTATATATTGTAGCAAGCTAGAACTTCCATCTAAGTATTGTATCTACAGAGATAATTGTTTAGAGAGTGCTATTAAAATAATATAATTTGGAGCCTGTTCATGGTTCAAATGACATTTTTCCTTTCCATTTACTAATTAGAAATTTCCCAACCACTTTAAAAAATTTGTTTTAGGATAATTTTTTGAAACCAATTTTTTTGTAAAAACTTTTAAAAGGAAATGATTGTTGTGGATTTTCTTATGAAGGTAATATGTGATGTATATAAAAGAATTATAAGAATAACTTTTTATTTTCTTAATAGACAAAGAATGCAGTTCAAGAGCTGATAGACAGACACCAAAGAATACCAGGAAACATCATGAGTGCTCTGTTGGAACGTTTTCATAGAAAACAAGAGGTCAACTAGAATTTTAAAAATATATTAACATGAATTTGAATCCATCACATTATATGCTAAGTTTTTAAGTTGTAATTTTTATTGTTTTAAAAATCATGTTAAAAACTTTTCACAAAACCTATTCATTAAAAATTGTGTTGTTTTTAATCTTATTTTTGCATTGAGAAGTGTCGAGTTCATACTGTAATAGCTGATCAGACGCCCAATAATTCAGAACACGATAATAGCGATTTACTTAAAAATTTCTAATAAGTCATTGGAAAATACATGGATTAGAATTAGGTTTCTGAGTAATATTGAGTTTGATGAAATGAACATTCCCAGATTACGTGTATAATTTTCACATTTTTATTGCACTCACCTAATTTTGAGAGGCAGTAAAGCCTTTTAATCTAAACATAGGTACTGAAGTTATAGACATTCTTTTTCTTTATTTATCTCCCTTTAATTCACTATGTGACTTTGGACAAGTCCTTAATTTTTCAGTGCCTCAATTTTTCCATTTTTAATGTGGGCATAGTACTTTTTCTATATAAAGATATAATTTAAAAAGAATTCTTCTGAAATGCTGTACTTGTGTTCTGTAATTACTGTAGAACATAAAATAAATTAGCTTATTCATTCCTCTATATTTAACAACTGATCTTTAGTTTAATTATAAATATTTAAAATAATTTCTGTAAGCATAAAAGTCCAAGTTGCCAATGAAAAACCTTAAAAAGTATAGTGGTATTCTTTAAATAAATGAAAATAAAAAAATCAAAACTGGGAAATCTAAGCTTTTTCTAAATATTGCCTTTTAGTATTTATTATATTTCTTTTAAAAGTCACAGAAAAACACAAACATATGTTGTGTTGTATACTAGGTCAACCCTGTAACAGGGTATTTAATAGCATAATGGTAAAATTACAGTCAGGTGCAACATTTTATAAATTTAGAGGTCTGTTTTAAATAAGTAAAGATAGAGCTAATACTATCTGTCTTTTTGCACAGTTATAGGACTTGCTCATTTTTAATATTAAGCAATAAAATGCTTTATAGTTTGAACAGAATATACTTGAATAATTAATGCACTCCAAAAAAAAAAATCAGCGTCTAGATTTGTGGTCTCCTTAAAAACTTAATTTAAGAGTATTCAAACAAAAGTATAAAAAAATCAAGTGCAGTATCGTTTCTTTTTAGATCTTAGTTCTTCTAATTTGTAAAAATTTTATATATAAGTCTATATTTATGGCCTATGTATTGTATATAAAAAGAAACCAACTTAAAAATAAAGTTAAAATTCCAACAAATGTTTCTACTGTGTCATGCTCTTCTTTTTGCACTAGGAATTTGAACAGAATTATAGTTTGGGCAGCAAGGTGGTACAGTGAATGGAGTGCCAGGCCTGAAATTAGACCTTTTCTTTGCGAGTGCAAATCTGGCCTTACACATTTACTTAGTTGTGTGACCTTTGACACATCACTTAACTCTTTTTGCCTGAGTTCCTCATCTATAACATGACCTGAAGAAATTGCAAACCATTCACTTATCTTTGCCAAGAAAACCCCAAATGGGGGCACAAAGAATAGGACACTACTGAACAACAATTATAGATT
This sequence comes from Myrmecobius fasciatus, assembly GCA_023553655.1. Classification (NCBI taxonomy): domain Eukaryota; kingdom Metazoa; phylum Chordata; class Mammalia; order Dasyuromorphia; family Myrmecobiidae; genus Myrmecobius; species Myrmecobius fasciatus. Next base: position 172,125 of record JAJPUD010003196.1, read on the forward strand.
TATTCTCATTTTTATATTCAACACTAACATGTCACTTTTTCCCCATTGTCACAGAAGCTTAAGTCAAAAAAGATAATAAAATCTCCATTCTTATAGGATAAAATATATTTTTATTTAATTTGAGAGAAAAAACAAACAAACCTCATCACGAATAGGTTTTGTGTCACATTCAACCATGAGCCATGTTTGGCCCATGCTTAATAAAAATTTTTTGGTTAAGTAGTTACATTTCCAGTAGAGAAAGAAATGGCACTATTTTTTTTTTGGCTTTAAGACAAAGTAAAATGCTGTTTCATCATATATCTGAAGATTTTTCTATTATTTGTAAATTTTAACTGTTCTTACATGTACTTGTTTCCTTTTATGTCATTTTAATGTTTCTACTGTGATTAGAACCACAGGTTATCTTTGAAAATAGATTTAGTAGTGGTATTGAATGTGATAGAATATTTCCATGCTATAAGAAATGATGAGCTCATTTAAGAAAGACATGGAAAGATTTGTGCAAAATAATGAAGAGTGAAACAAGCAAAGAGAAGACAATTATATATACTATCACAGCAATGGTTTTTAAGGACTTTGGATAAGTTATTTTGACTGTTATAAATACCCAAATTGACTATAAAGCAAATATGAAGAAAAATGCTATCTGCATCCAGAGAAAGAACTGATAAATAGAAGTATATATAGAAAAATTTTACATATGTACCTAAATTGTGTCTAAATGTGGCCATCTCTGTGATGGGGAGGGAAGGGAAGAAAAAGAGGGAAAAATGAAATTTATATGATAACTTAAATATTTAAAAGGAATAGCATGTTGTACATAGCTGATTTTCAGTTTAATGTGTAGTCACCTTTTTATTGTTATGAAAGTGCTTTATTTTATAAATTAAAAATAAAATAACTTTTGAAAATAATCACAGATTATCTGTTTTAAAGGAACCATAAAGCTATCTGACCAACCCATACTTGAACAAGACTTTTCTCTGAAATATACTCAGCACTGAAGATTTTAATTTGTTCCCAAATTTTACCAAGACTAGACTCAACAATTTCCTTAACTTTAACTGTTAGCTTCTAAATCCTTATTTCAGAAAGTAGAATATAATTGAAGAATGAATAGGAACTAAAGTATAATGTACCGTGATTCCAAGTCATGTTAGAGTAGCCTTATTTACTTTTTGAACAGGGTAAATAGATTTGGAAAGGCAGTATAGTATAGTGAATGAATCAGGAAAACTATAATGGAGTGCTACCTTCAACATTTAAATATATGACCTTATATAAGTCACTTCAGTTTCCTAAAGGAACTTGAAATTGGGGAAGTGAAGTGAAGTACTCACACACAGGATTGTTGTGATGTTCAAATGAAATAATATATATAAGGCGCTCTGTAGTCTTTTGAGTAGTACATAAATAATAGAGAAATAACATAAATACCTAGATTTTTAGCAAAGTCTTTATTAAGTATGGGCAGATATTTTTGTGGAAGTGAGGAGTCTTGAGTTCACATGTTATGACAATTATTTGAGGAAACTGGGATTACTTGGACTAGTTAGCAAATGATTCAACTGTAGCTATATTCAAGTGTTTAAAGGCTATAATAAAAGAGGGATTAGACTTATTTGGCTCTTGAGGAACCAACCAGGAGCAATGTTTAGATGTAGCAGAAAGGAAAATGTTAGGAAAAACTTCATCACAATTAGAATTGTCCCCAAAAAGAAATATACTGCTTTGGGAGGAGGTGGATTGCCCTTGAGGTCTTTTATCAGGTTAAATGACCTGTTGTTAGTTGTGTTTCAGAGGGTAGCCTTATTTAAGATCAAGAATGAATCACTAGTTGGCTTCACTGCTCCCTTCTAACTAGAATTCTCTTGTACTGTTTGTAAGTAGGTACATATATGTATGTGTGTATACATATATGTATGTATATATACATAACACATCAAATAAGCACACAGAAGTGTTTGTATTTGCAATGATCTTTGAGATCCCTTATAAACTCCCAAATTTTGTGATTTTTGAAGGGTCCCAGAACCAAATGGGATATGTTTGTGTGTGCGCACCTAGCGCATAAATACATACACATACCAGAAATATGTCTATTATTCAACATATACACATACACAATATATGGATATGTGCATATATATCACAGGCTTCACATGGTCATGGACGTTGTTAGAATCAAAGAATTTCAAATTTGAAAGTGACCTCAAGAAGTCCAGCTTGCCCCTGGCCAAAAATCTACAACCTATCTGACAGTAGACCTCTATTGTGGGGGAATCTACTCTCACCTGAGCAGCCCACTTCTGGATAACTGAGAGTAGGTTTGCCCTTGTATCAAAGTTTAATCTTCCTTTTTGCAATCTAGACCAGTGCATTCCTGAAGTGTTATCCTCGGAGGACAAACTGAACAAATCCAGTCTATCTTCCTTGTGATTGCCTTCCAAATAATTAAGAAAGTCATTCCTAAAATGGCACTTAGATCCAAACTCAGTACTGACATTTGCAGAGTACAATGAAATGGCTTCGTAGATACTGTGTCTCTTAAAACAACTTAAAATCCCTTTACCTTTGTTGTTGTTGCTCATAACTCCTGATTTATAGTAGACTTGTAGTTTGCTAAAAGCCTTAGATCTTTTTCAGACATAACGCTATTTAGCCACACCTCCCTTTTGTACTTCTGATGCCAAATTTGATCCTTAGCAAATTCCATCTTACTAAAATGCCAATCCTATGTTCTAGCCTGTGGAAATCCTGATTCTGTCTTATGTTCATGTGCCTTTCAAATAGTTCATAGACAGCTTGAAAGAATTCAAGGGAATTCTCTTGTGGTCACCAAGCTTTATTAGTACAAACTAATTTTGCTAGATCTTAGCTGGACCGTCCTGAGGCTGGCAGCCTCAGGACGGTCCAGCTAAGATCTAGCAAAATAGCTGAGGGGTGGGAATGCTTGTAAGGGGGATTTTTGGAGGGCAGCCAAGACGGCTAATAGATGGTCCAGGTAGGGAGTGAGGATGTGGGTCTATGCCTGCTTTCAGGAGTGAAGTAGGACATAAGGTCAAAGAAATAATTAGACATGGGGCCAAGGTACAAGAAAATAGTCTGCTGTCAGGGACATTTCCTTGCACCCCAGGGTGCTGCAAGAGCAAGTCACGAGGTCCAAATCAGTTCCCAAAGGGTGAATCACAAAGCCCAAGTTAGTTCACAAGGGGACTCTGAGTTAGAGACTCCTGAGTGGGGATATCAGAGGTGTATCAATGTGGTCATCAGTTCCAACTTTGTAAATCTGATAAGCATGTCATTTATGCCTTTAATAGAATTATTAAGTTGCTAATTTATCTAAGGCATGGACAGACACCTTGAAGTGTTCTACCAGAAACAGCCCTACAAATTTATATGGAATCATCAGTGAACAATCTGTGGGTCCAATCTTTCATTCAGTTCTAATCTATTTAAAATTATACAGTTAGCTTTTCCATGTCACAGTATGATTTCTCCAAGGTCAATATATCAAGGGTCGACATAAGAAATAAAATGGGAATTTTTTTGGAGTTTTGTGGAATCCACAAACTTATGCAGGCCAGCAAAGAACACTGAACCTATGGCCAAATACTTATCCCAAATTTTACAATAAAATATTGCAAACATTCCATAAAAGAAAAAAGAAAAAAATTAAGACTTTTTTCCAGGTCACAGGGATGGTGCATCCTTAACTTCCAAGGTGTGTAAGGGAAAACTACAATTATCTAGTACACAGCTGTCCATTTTTCCCCACAAAAATATTGAAAGACTTCATCAATTTTTTTTGCTATTGTCAGGTAAATTAAATATATATCTTGACCCTACTAGTTAAATATTCTTGACAAAAAACAACATAAGATTAGTTTGGTGTGACCAGTTGTAATTGGTTCCCTTCCTACATGTTCACTAACATCCTTCTGTTAACAGTGAAATATTAACTTAAAAGACTTGAGAATTCAGCTCAATGAAATAACAAACCATGATTCCAGAAGACTCATGATGAGTCGTACCACCTGGTTCCTGACAATGAGATAATGAACTCAACTACAGAATGAAATATTGAAGGGCAATGCGGGTATTTATTTTGTTTGGCTAAGCACATTTGATATATGTCTTTTTCTTTTAACTGGGGTGGGGGGGGGATTGGGAGGGAAAAAAGGACTAGGGGTTGAGTTACCAAAATAGGAGGAGAAAAGGTAAGAAAAAAGGTCTCTGAAATATTTTAAAATGTCCTGAAGAGTGAAACAAGGCTGTCCACTGTCACCATTATTATTTAATATTGCCTTAGCAATATTAGCTTTGGCAGTAAGAGAAGAAAAAGAGATTAAAGGAATTAGAGTAGGTAATGAGGAAACCAAACTATCACTCTTTGCAGATGGCATGATGATATACATAGAGAACCCTAAAGACTCAACTAAAAAACTACTAGAAACAATTCACAACTTTAGCAAAGTTGCAGGATACAAAATAAATCCACATAAATCATCAGCATTTTTATATATTACCAATAAAGTTCAGCAGGAAGAGATACAAAAAGAAATTCCATTCAAAATAACTGTTGATAGTATAAAATATTTGGGAATTTATCTGCCAAGGAAAAGTCAGGAATTATATGAACTAAACTACAAAACACTCTCCACACAAATAAAATCAGACCTAGTCAATTGGAAAAACTTAAAATGCTCATGGGTAGGCCGAGCGAATATAATAAAAATGACAATACTACCCAAACTAATTTACTTATTTAGTGCCAAGAAATTATCTTACAGATCTAGAAAAAATAGTAGCAAAATTCATTTGGAAGAACAAAAGGTCAAGAGTTTCAAGAGAATTAATGAAAAAAAAGGCTGATGATGGTGGACTTGCTGTACCAGATCTAAAACTATATTACAAAGCAGCAGTCATCAAAACCATTGGAACTGGCTGAGAAATAGAGGAGTCAATCAGTGGAATAGGATAGAATCACAAGACAAACTAGGCAATAACTATAGCAATTTAGTCTTTGATAAACCCAAAGACCCCAGCTTCTGGGATAAGTACTCACTATTTGACAAAAACTGCTGGGAAAATTGGAAACTAGCGTGGAAGAAATTAGGGCTTGACCCACATCTAACACCACATACCAAGATAAGATCTAAATGGGTTCATGATCTGGATATAAAGAGTGATACTATAAATAAATTAGAGGAACGTAATACAGTTTACCTCTCATACCTATGGAGATGGAATAAATTTACGTCCAAAGAAGAACTGGAACTCTTAATTGAACACCAGATAGATAACTTTGACTATATTAAGTTAAAAAGTTTTTGTACAAACAAAACCAATGCAGACAAGATTAGGAGGGAAGCAATAAATTGGGAAATCATCTTTACATTTAAGGGTTCTGATAAAGGTCTCATCTCTAAAATATATAGAGAATTGTCTCATATTTATAAAAATTCAAGCCATTCTTCAATCGATAAATGGTCAAAGGATATGAACAGACAATTTTCAGAGGATGAAATTAAAATTATTTGTAGTCATATGAAAAGGTGCTCCAAATCACTATTGATCAGAGAAATGCAAATCAAGACAACCCTGAGATACCACTACACACCTGTCAGATTGGCTAAAATGACAGGAAAAGTTAATGATGAATGTTGGAGGGGATGTGGGAAGGCTGGGACACTGATGCATTGTTGGTGGAGCTGTGAACGGATACAGCCATTCTGGAGAGTAATTTGGAACTATGCTCAAAAAGTTATCAAACTGTGCATACCCTTTGACCCAGAAGTGTTTCTATTAGGCTTATATCCCAAAGAAATCATAAAGGAAGGAAAGGGCCCCACATGTGCAAGAATGTTTGTGGCAGCCCTTTTTGTAGTGGCAAGAAACTGCAAACTGAATGGATGCCCATCAATTGGAGAATGGCTGAATAAATTATGGTATATGAATGTTATAGAATATTATTGCTCTGTAAGAAACGACCAGCAGGATGATTTCAGAGAGGCCTTAAGCTTGCAATTACCATCCTTTTGTAAGTAAGAGTGGAAGGAGATGGGGAGTTCAACATTTGGAAAGACTCATCTTATTTGGTGTTTGTAAAGTTAATTATTGTAATTACACACATACATACATGTGTATATGCATATATACACATATGTATGTAAATATACATACATATGTAAATATACACACACGTGTGTGTGTGTGTGTGTGTGTGTACACATGCCTCACTCTCACACACACAGCATTCCAGAATTTTTCCAGTAATCAAGATCCAGTTTACTGACTTGTAGTTTCTTTTTTTAATCAGGACATTTTCTCCTCCCTGAGTCCTTTAGTAACTTGTCTTTTCCATTTTCTCCCCATTTCCTCCTTGAAATCATCTTATCAAAATTATGTTTTCTAACCAGGATCCATAAATCCATTTTTAACTAGGAAGGAATAGGAAAGAAAATAACAGGGAACATACCTTATCCACCAATAGCTACTGTTAATCATAGATTACTAAGCCATTGCTAGGAAAGATAACTTCTTTTGCTAAGGTTGTATCCTGGTTGAGATCTCTTACCCAACTCCATCTCCCTAAACTGGCATTTCCTGGATGCTACTTTTCCTCTGGGATGCTGAACTTCATGAATCCTAAGCTGCTCCTGCCACCTGCTCTAATTGTCTCTAAGGTGCTGAGTCTTTTGTGTGTTGTGCCTCATTTGTGGAGCAAAATAGCAAAACCAACCAAAAACCCAAACCCAAACCAAACCTATGACTCGGTTTGTAGTAAATTACCCTGAGACACACTAGGACATACTGAGGGGAATAGAGGATGAATAAGGGTGTTGGTGACACTTGCCTTTCATTCCTACTGCTATTCTCAGGTCTCTCCCCTTATATATAAAATTACAAATCTATAGAAAAACATCACATTCATGTGTATTTGATAAATATATATATATATTTGCATCTAAGTGCATTTTTCATAGCCCCATTATGTTAATTTTTAATACTCATTTTTAAAATTTTGAATTTTAAATTTTTTCCTCTTTAGCCTGTCTTCCCCACCCATTGAGAAAACAGTATGATACTCATTATTCATGTGAAGTCATGTGAAAGATATTTCCATATTAACCACATTGCAAAAAAAAAAAAAAGCAGGAAGAAGGAAGTGAAAACTTCAATATGCACTCAGTTCACCAGTTCTTGAGGTGGGATAGCATTTTTCATCATGAGTACTTTGTAATTGTCTTGGATTATTATATTGATTAGAGTAATTAAGCCTTTCTCAGTTGATCATCAGTACAATGTTGTTACTGCATATAATGATCTGATTCTGCTCACTTCACTTAACATCGATTCATATACATTTCCACAAGTTTTTCTTAAACTATCCCCTTCTCCATTTTTAATAGCTCAATAATATTACATCAAAATTATATGCCACAATTTGTTCTGCTGTTCCTCAAATGGTAGACATTTCTTCCATCTGTTTTTTTTTTCCCCCATCACAACAACAATTCTTTGCTAATGGTTTTAGGTAAAACAAGAGACCAACATGATCAGTGGTATTATTGTGCTGGACGTGCAGAACCTCCCCCAAAATGACTACTCAGAGGTCTCTCAAAGTGAAAAGCAAGAAAATATTTAATTAGAATTTCATGAAATTTGGGCAGTCCAACAGCCCCCGGGCAAAAGGGAAGTACTCAGAGGAAGGAGAGCCACTTCTCCAAAGTACATGCACAATTTTATTCCCTCTCAACCTTCAAAAATCATTAACCCCTCCCTTTACCCCTTTAATTGGCTGCAACAATTTCATTCCCTTTTTTGGACGATTATAACCTAAATTTTGTGGTATGTCCTTGTCTACTTTCTCCCTATCTTGTGACTGAGTCCTACTAGGCTTCTTTTACTCTAGATGATAGTTAAAGAATATATATACACATTGATTGTTCCCCTCTGTGAATTCATTTTTCCCTGTCTTGCACATTATTAATATCACACAGGAAAAAACTTTTTTTCTTTTATGGTCTGGGCAGATAGTTGCCATGATGGGTAGAGAACTGGACATAAATACAAAGGAAGACAAAGCTAAGTTCAAATCCAGAATCTGACCCTTATTTAGCTGTGTGATCTAGGCAAGTCACACCTCATTTTTCTTAACTGTAAATGGGGATAATAATAGCACCTACCTCCCAGGATTGTTGAGAGGATCAAGTAATAATAATAATAATAATAATCACTCCATTAGTGACCTGTGTTATTATACTGGTGTTCCTCCTTTTCCTCCAGGATACCATTTTATGTTCTCAGTTTCAAGTTATATTCTGATATTTTTGAAGAATGTTTCCTATTTCACCTGTGATCATTCTACTTCAAGTCACCATATAGAATCTTCACATGTTCATTCATGTGCTGAGAGTCAGAAAAACTGGGGTTCGTCTAGTCTCGGATACTTAATAGCTTAATAATACGATTGGGCAAATCACTTTAACCTCTTTCTGCTTCAGTTTTCTGAATTGTAAAATGAAGATAATAGCAACACTAACCTCACACAGTTATTAGGAGGAATAAGTGCTTAGTAAAAGTGCTTATAAAGTGCTTAGCACTGTGCCTGGCACTCCCCTATTCACATACCATCTCATTTAAGTTATAGTGAAGCTATCATTACCAGTCAGTCCAATTACTTGTATTTTTGGTAGAAATTTGGTTTTGTGCTTAACAATGAAACTTTTCTGATCTTGGGTACCTTCTCAGCATAGAAATGGGTGGAAATGAATGAATCCAAATTTACAAAAAGGAAAAAAAAGGTAGATTGTTTATATGAAGAAATTTCTAGGATGGTAGCATGTTGCATGAAATCTCTGGATTGAACTTTTGAGAGATTGTCAGCAAGAATATCCAAGGATGATGTACATGGATGGGTTGTGATCTACATTGTTGGAAGCAATTCTTGAATCAGTGAGATCACCGATATTATTAAATATAGTTAATTAGTATTTTAAAAGATATTTTGTGTAGAGTACTTTAGATATGTTTTTGGTACTTTTTTTTTGGTCATCAAATAAAATTTTATCAATGTTTGTGGAAAGCAGGGAAGATAAAAGATTAAATTGTTGAAAACTGGGAGATTCTGGAGATTAATTGTGGGAGAAAAGTTTTTTTTCCCCCTTATTAATATTTTCATTAATTGATATAATTAGAATTAGTCTATGTCAACTTCTTTTTAAGGTTTCCAGGACTCATAATTTCATAATATAGCTGATTACAATATAATATTCTCCCATTAGTCAAGAACTAACTAGTACAATTTCTCTTTTAAAATGTTTAGTTTTTCACACAGGAGAGGAACAGCTGCTCAGCAACAGATTCATTTCCAAATACAACTTATGCATCTTTTATGAAATCTATTTAGTTGGGCACATGTCAACATACAGAACATCTTTTCCCAGCCTTCCATAGTATCAGTGCCAACCAATAAAAATGAACATCTAAATTCTTAGATTTGATTTATAGGAAATAATATTTTCCCTAAAGTGTATTTTTTTGGTAATGATATTTTCTCCTCTGGTTCATCTAAGGCTAGATGTTTTTGCCTCTGGAAGAATCTCAGGACAGTTTGACTAAACTTCACCTCCAAGTGAATTGTTCTGAAGGTCGGCTATGGTTCCTTTAGACAAGAAATATTTAAGTACTTTATTTTGATTCCATTGGAGAGCTTCTGAAAGCTCCCAGTGGGGCTATCTTGTTTTTACCTGAAAGTCATGAAGAATGTTTTTATTAAAATAATTGTGTCTCTGAACCTTTAATGGTCTAGTATGGAAAACACTGGTGATTAATCTTCAGAAATAATAATTTTTAAAATTATCAATCTAGACAGTTCTTTTGAACTAATTATAGCTTATTAACTACTATATTCAAATAGTTGGTGTTTTTTAAAAACATTGGCATATTTTTAAAACAAATAAATACTTCAGTTTTTAAAGGAATCTGTGACTCCCATATTGATGTGGAAATTCCCTTTGATGCTGAAGATCATAACCAATCCACACCTCATTCTCCTTTTCCCTTGTCTATAAATTATCATACATTAATTAAACTAATATCTTCTCAATATTCTGGAGATCTAAATCTTGGTGACATTCTGTGTGTATGAACTAGTACCATGGTCACTACACTTATTATAATTTGTCCTCACTATATGTTTAGCCCACCTCCTTTTCTGATCATGTAATTCATAAAGAAAGCTATTTTTTATGTCTATTCTTATGCATGAGTCATTATTGGTAATGGGATTCTGTCCAATTATGCCCAAAGTATGCTGCTTCTTTGAGGTACTTTCATTTTTGATTCTTTAACCATTCTTATCTTCCATGATCCACAGCTACTAGTATTTGAAAGATGGATTTTTCTGTCATGGATTGTTGGGATCCTTGAAGATCGTGCATAATTTCTATAATATGGTCCAACATGCACTCATTCTCCTACTCAATTCTAGAATTAGTCTCTTAGTCCATGTACAGTGTTTGTTCAAGACATTATACTCTGATGGCAATATTAACTCAAAAAGCCACCCACTCAACTGCTTATCACATTTTGGATAAGATGAATTCTTTATCCATTTTGATCTTCCTATAGGGATTGTAAGTCTAATCTCTTATAAGTAGTCACAGATCCTATTGCAGGAATTCATATATTCAGGAATTTGATGGAAATAGTAAAATCTCATTCAGAAATAGACACTTCTGAAGACCCTCTGATCTATAGGCACTTCCTCTTCCATTTGGAATTTGTCCAGGACATTTTCTATTACAATAATAGAGAACTCTAGAATATGCCTCTCAGTTTGATAATTCATTTAATATTGACAATTATTTATTTTTGAATAAAATTATTTCTCCAGTTATCTCTACTAAGTTATACTCATTTGATACAAATAAATACTTGTTAAAAGAAAAAATGAAGTTCAAAGGCTTTAAGGTACAAACAATGAGGACATGTTAACATCTTAAATGTATTGTAGAATGATTACTTGTTGCATTTTGTTTTGCCCCATTTTTTTCAGAAACTTGTTAGTTTAGTTTGCAACAGATTTCTAAAGGCATTTCTAATTTTAATTCAGTATTATTCAGAATTCAAGGAAAGCCACACTTTGGGGAATCACAGTCTTTATCTACCATCTGAGAACCCATTCTTGAAGTGTCAAAGCAAGCTTCTGGCTTAGAAATTTACTGATTTTTCCATATTTTATGTGAAATGTCGTTTAAAGAGCATTCAATTTCTTTTCTCAGAATCTAGCTCACTAAGCCATTTTCTTATCTTTAGTTTGACTTTTTGAATATATTTGTAATGGGAAAGTGAGCCCTAAAGATGTACTGTATCTTGTCACTAAAAAGGAATATCCTCAATATGAAGAAATGAACTGGAGTTCTGCTTAGAAATCAGTCTTTTGGGAGATTATATAGCATGAAAAATTTAATCAGGACCTAATATCATTGTAAGGGTAGACAGTCAAATTTGTGGACCTGTGTGACTGAGAGCTCAGATTCTGAATGAGGGTAAGCAAACTTGAAAGGACTTCTACCTTTATTTTCTTTTACATCTAAATGAAATCATACTGTAGTGTAATTCTCCCTCCAATAAAAAGGAAGAATTAATGGAGATTTCTACTTATTATTTTAGTCTTTCTAATAGCCAAATTTATTGAAATCCCAAAGAAATGAAGAGATGATGATTAAGTCACTTTTCTGGGACCTATGCTGCTAGTAATTCCTACTAAATTCTTTGGTTTCCTAATTTTCTTTGCCATTCTTCTTGATTCTCTCATTTATTAATATTTGTGATATTTTCTCTGTTCTCAAATGATCACACATTTGGTTACATATTTTCTCATGCCCTAGCCCTAGAAGCTAGGGAATGGTTACCATTTTGTATGACCAACATTTAGCATATTTTGGGGGAATGAGGGGTCAGATTCGTGACAACATCTGTACTTTTAGTTTTGGAAAAGTGTGAAAGCATGTAGATCAGCAACTCATCTTTAGCTTACAGGCATAACTTAAACCCTAGAGAAGTGATTTCCAAACTTTTCTTTTTAAATTATATTTCCCATTGATTAAAAAAATTAATGTACCTGCTCCTCCAATGATATTTCTATGTAGCTTCTTCAATGAATGTCTAGATTTGGATTATGTTATTATTGTACCTTCAGCTGTTTGATCACATATTCATTGGGGCAAGGTCACAGCTTCCCATAAGAACTATGACCCTTACTTTGAAGACCTCACTTTGAAGAAAGTTGAATGATTTATTGAGAGTTGAAGTAATTTGCCCACAGGTGTCAAAGGCAGAACTTGACTTGAGGTCTCATCTGATTCAAAAACTGGTCCTGTATCCATTATATCACGTTCACACAATCAAATGTTTAATAGATGCTTGTTGAATTGGAACGAAAATCCTTCCTTAACTAAGTAGGAGTTAAAACCAAAATGGGCCTACATTCTTAGAGGAAAATGTAGCATCAAGGGGGAAAAAAAAGGCATAAAATGTTAGAGATGCTGATTTTTAAAAAGCTTAAAACTGTTTCTACACTAGACTCTAATGAACTGAAATTGAGACTTATCCAAATGCTATTTGGGTCCCTGCAGGGGATGAACAAGGTGCAATACATCACATATAAGGGATTATAACGGAGAAATCATATAAAGGATATTTTCAAAGTAACACAGAATTGAAAAAATAAGATGGGCTAGACACATGGAATGAGTAAGGGATAATTGAGGGACAACTTGAAAGAATTAGGGAAGTGGCAGTGGTATTAGAGATAAAAATTTTTTTATGTGTTGAGTTTCTAAGATTATATATATTAAAAATATATGTATATACATGATATATATGTATAATTATTATATATAAAAGATTATATCTATAATGGGCATGTATTCTAGACATATAATGATATAAATATAGACATAAACACATACACACACATATATGTGTGTGTGTGTATATATGTGCATGTATATGTGTAGGAAGTTCAAATAGTCCAACTTCTTCATTTTACAAATGCAGAAACTGAAAATTAGTCAAGTCATTGACACAAGATTATGCATATAATAAGAAGAAGCAAATTTGATTTTCAGTTTCCAGGAATTCAAGCTCCGGGCAAAAGTTCAGTACCATTTTTACTGCACCATGCTACCTCCTTCAGTCAATTATATGTTGATTCTACACCATTTCCTCCTTCTAAGACATATGGATTGCTGGACTATCTTATATTCAAATCAACATCTGATCACAAAGTCTAATTGTGTTATTATATATTTCTATACACCACTGGTCAAATTTTTGTTGTTTAGTCATTTCAGTTGCATCTAATTCTTTGTGTACCCATTTGGGGTTTTCTTGGCAAAGATACTAAAGTGGTTTGCCATTTCCTTCTCCAGAATTGACCTAACAATGCCCTATAAAATACAGTTATTTAGTAACACCTAATGTAGTGGTCCAGAAATGGCTTTTCACTTGTGCCTTCCTAAATATTTTTTTTTTTGCTCTTCTTGCTTCTTACTCAAATGAAGTTTTCTTGGTATTATGAGGATACCTAGTGAAATCCCTGTGAGGAGCTTTTGAGAAGTTATGGACGAGAAGCATTCTGGATGGAGAGGAATGGATATGTTGATATTTACATCATTGGAGGGAATGCCCACATTAATGATATAATAGGTCACCATATATATATATGTATATATATGTAATATTTTATATTTTATATAAAAACTATATTTTCCTTTAAAGTTCTGTTGGAAAATGTACTCAGAAGTAGGAAAACAATACACATAATAACTACAATAATATAAATGCACCCATATTCATTTCTTTTCCTTTCAGAAAAAAAAAATGTAGGCTAAGTTTAGGTTTTACCCCAAAGAAATGATGCACAATGGATCTTCTATCTTTCCAGATATAGGAGGTTGGGCATTATGAGTATGAAACACTATAAACAATATCAGATTTGATTGATGTATTGGCTAGTTTTGCAGAACTTTTTTCCCCCCTTCATTCTTTTTTATTCTTTATTATGAGGGATGGATCTCCATATAGGGGAGGAGGAGGGATACATTTGGAAATAAAGGTGATATGAAAACAAAATATATTAATAAAATTTTTCTTTAAGAAAAAAAAGCCAGCTGGGTGAAGAAAACATCCACTTCACACCTGCCATCTATAACTTCTTCAATATCTTCTTCTTCTCCCAAACTAATAGGAGGATAAGGATAAGGGTTAAAAAGCTAAATCTTGTCTATTATTAAACATCCTATTAGGTATCTAGATATTTCTTTCCTGTGAAAAACAAGATGAACAAGGAGAAAAAATGCAAGTGAAAAGCCATTTCTTTACCACTACATACAGTCTTAAAAATACATATAATTATATTTTAAGGGACATTATTTTTTTCATTGGCACATATATGTATATACACATTCACACATATATAAATATATAATACTTTATTTACAAATGAAACAATTAGTCTTTATAATGAGGATCAGATCATGAGAGCATATATTCCAGTTTTTGAAAGAATACAAGAGAGAGTGACGAGTTAGTTTCATAAGGATTAAACCAGAAATAGTTAATGTAGTCTTCCCTTTACTAGAGGAAGACAGTTATGAATGGATCTCATTAAATAAATCCTGACAAGACTGTAGTATAGTTACTGCTTTGGGTGATCAGTGATGAAGAACACCTGTGTTAGAATGGTGATAAGTAAAAATTTTGTTAGTTATAAATAGCATTAGTTATAAAAATAAAAAGGAGCTGTATGATCTCTTTCCTGAGAACATGGCTTTTAGATCATCCCCCTCCCACCCCACATCTGGGAATGAACAGCAAATATATTTCCATTCAAATTAAGAGTATCTAGCTATCATTTTAGTAATTTATCACTTTGATCTTTGGCAAAAGAGACAGCTCACAGGGCAATTTATTGTCATTCGAGTATTTTGTGAGCTTCTTATAGGAATACACATTAATACCATTAATATTTTTACAGCCTATGAAATATTATTGCTTATATTTAACAACATAAGTTAAATATCTTATTCTCACATGTTTCAGCTTTGTGCCTAATATATCATACTTAGCATGGTGCCTTGTAAATAGGAGGTACTTCATAATTATTTGTTTAATTAAATTGAATTGAACAAAGAAAATGTTAAAAAAAATCTGAGGCTTCAGAGAAAATTAACTTATTAATAATGAGATTGGAAAACACAAAAGCTTGTTACGTGTGGAGATTTGCCAGTTATAAACTACTACCTAGGGGATGGATAGTGGTTCAGCTCTTTGGTATGTTTACTCATCTGTATTTAACCATCACCAATTGCTGTGTGCTTTTAACCTGTTCTTATTTATAGTAAGAATCAGGAATTGGGGAATCTCATACTGGCCTTGGAGGTTCATGTTCTCCATCTAACACCAGAAGGAGCTCCAGGAAAGTGTCATGCTCCTGGTCCCTCAAGACCTGGAAACTTCTCTCCTAAAACCCCAGTTTAGATGACAGATCTTTGGCCTATAATTTCCAATTTTTTTGGAACATATATCCTTATTACTAAGAAATGTTTGAACTCATATACTCAAAATGTATCTGTATCTATATCTACATATCTACAATCTATAGACATATACTAATAGGTTATAAAGCAAATAGAAATTTTAAAAGATGAGATGAAGATGAAATAAGTACTTTACAATATAATTTGAATTTACTGTTGCATTTTTTATGTAATATGGCAATTTTAATTTTCATTAAAATGTTTACTGAGTATGTATATATATATATGTAT
Source organism: Myrmecobius fasciatus (assembly GCA_023553655.1). NCBI lineage: Eukaryota > Metazoa > Chordata > Mammalia > Dasyuromorphia > Myrmecobiidae > Myrmecobius > Myrmecobius fasciatus. The sequence continues at coordinate 187,973 of JAJPUD010003196.1, forward strand.
ACTTACATATGCATATGTATATAAATATATTGATATATGATAAATACATATATAAAAGCAATGTGATTATGTGTCATTATTTTTCGAAATCTTGGTTTAAGGTTGTAATAACAATCCAAAGCTATTTAAAAATATATATATTTTAGTTTTAATACTTGTCATATGGTAAGATTCTTCACAAAGATACAAGAATATAAATGGAAGACATGCATAATTGGATGTACTTATTAATCCTGATATAATTTTTTTCAATCCCTTTTATTAGATATGTAAAGATTTTTATAAAATAAAGCTAGTGAATTTTTATTCTTTTTGATAGCAATCAGTCATTCTTGCAAATTAATTAAAAAATATACGTATATTTTTTTTTGCTGAGGTAATTGAGGTTAAGTGACTTCCCTAGGATCACACAGCTAGGAAGTGCTAAATGTCTGAGGTCACATTTGAACTCATGTCCTGACTTCAGGGGTGGTGCTCTATCCACTGCGCCACCTAGCTGCCCCAAGTACTGGAATTTTAACCAATCAATTCAAAACCTACTGAAATGCTTAATTTGGAAGAATTAAGCAGCTTTGAAAATTCTGTGTCTGATTTAAGAAAAAGTATTTCTGTTGCACTTCCTATAATGCCAAATGTCATGAAGAAGAAGACTACTACCATTATAAGGTCATCATAACATATACCTAGCATGAAAAAAAATATTCAACAATGATATATCACTCACTTCTGACAGAAGTGGCTTCTTTTCCATATGGAAAACTGCTTGGTAATTAAGGAAGGGTATAGTGTCTCCTGTGGTCTTGGAACATCACCCAAATCTGAAGGTTCTTGACGCCCAAAGGCAGGAATTTTCACAGTCAACATGACCTGAAGCTACTAAGAAGCTCCTCTACCTGTAGGCAGCTTAGGTCTTACTCTTTGGGCCAATCAAATCTTGGGCAAAAGCATCCTTAACTTTTAGAAAAAGAACTAGCCTGACTTGTGTAGGGGAGAGGGGATGGAAAAAAGATATTCTATTTTGTCAGAGATACCATTTTATCTATTAAGACTTCTTAGATGGAAGTGATATTTCCCTCCTTAAAAACATTTTGACTGGATCTCACCATTATACATATCACATGTCTTGTATCATATTTATTTGTATACATGTAGAGTTCATATACACATATGGGTATGTGTGTGTATTTATATGACTTCACATCCCCAAGTTCTAATACAATACTGGAGATTATAGTGAGTGCTTACTAAACACTTATTGGGTTGAATTGCTTTATTAGTGTGGGATAGGGAGGTGGAAGGAGGAGGAGGTTCTGCCAGGGTGATATTGAATTATTAAGACTGAGTTTTATCCTTTCAGATAAGATTTTTAAAATTATGATTTTTCTTAGAGTTGATATAGAGTAGGTTTTATTGTTGTGTATTGCAAAATAAATTTTTATTATATACTTAGGCAGATTTCTATGATGGTCTATGCTTTAGAATTTCAATGGAAGTGAAAACTGTTACATAGACTTATGAAACAAGAAAGCATTTACTGATGCTTCTTTTCTCCCACCAGTTTTTATGACCATTATGTTATCATTTTAATTTATGTTCCTAACTTTAATTTTCTTCCTTCTGAGTTCTCAGTCAGAAGAGAAGGTTAAGATTATATATTGAAGAGAGTAAGAAAATATTTTCTTTTTCTTTCTTTTTTAGGATCAGAGTATAATAATAAAATTTTCATTTCCTTTTATGAGTATTATTTGGGGTTCATGACTACTTCCCCATTTTAGGAGGTTATTTGGTTGGTTGAAACATATCCCATGGGATATTTAATGAAGGCTCTCAAACATTTCTGAGATAAGAAACCAAAAGAAAGACCAAGCTTCACAAAGTAATTTGACTTGCTTCATTTATGGAATGTTCTCAATTTATTCCAACATCATGATTATCTCTTGGCAAGAAAATCTCCCTTTTCGATTCCTGTTGTTATTCCTAAACCTTACCCAGCCACACCTGGAAAAATAATTCTTTTAAGTTTAAGTTTATAAACTTTGTTTTTTCTTTCCCTGGTTAATGTGTAAGATCTAACATGGTTGAAAACTATATAAGCTTAAATGGGGTTTAGACTTGTTTTTTCTAATCTCTGAACCCATCTTTAAGCATTATAAAACCTAGATTTTAACCTTTGGAATCACTGCATCGTAATAGAGTTACTTGGTATTTACCTATCACAAGAATTCAGTGGGAATATTTTTCCACCTTTAATAGCTATAGCAATCCTATTCAGACCAGTGTTCTTGCCTACTACTTTGTTTGTTCTTTTTGGGTAAGCAGCCTTTTACAACTTCCTTAAAATCTCTTTAAACTTGATAGGTGGCTGAGAGAGTGATATGAAATGTGGACCACAACTTAACATTTTCATGCTCTCAATTGATGTTTGCTTGCATTGTGTTTCCTTTCTCTGATTTTTTTTCTTGTAGATACAATTTTTCTTGCACAACAATGATAAGTTTGGAAATATGTATACATATATTCAATTTGTCAAGTATTTTAATATAATTAACATGTAGTGGATTTCCTGCCATCTAGGGGAGGGATGGGGAGTAGGGAGGGGAAATTTGTAACAGAAAGCTTTGTAAGGGTCATTGTTGAAGAATTACCCATACATATGTTTTGCAAATAAAAAGTTTTAATAAAAAAATAAAAATAAATAAAAAAGTAAAATAAAATTGATAGGTGGAGTAGAACAAAATGTATGGGATAGATTAGATAATTTCTGAGTTACTTTTTAATTAATATAACCCTAATCCTGTCTCAGGTAGTTTGAGAAGATTGCTATTGGAGGCTATATAACTGGGACTCTTGATTGGATAAAGACCTATGGGTACATGACACAGATTATAGTTTATGTGAGGGAATGATATTTTGGGGAAAACTTTGTAAAAAGAGAAATAGAAAGGAGCTCAAAAAAAGAGGAGCAAGAGAAAAGGGGCAAAATTTTGAATGATAGCTGGGACATCTCCCCAGAGGCACAGACTTGAGGAGAAAGCCACATGTCTCATTTCCCAGAGCCTGTAAGAACAGACTTCCCTAGTAGATCATTCCCTCCTTGTTTAGTTAGTTAGTTGGCTAGCATAGTAGATCAAACTCATATGTCCCCTTTTCTAACATTGCCCTTACTCTGGTGCAGATCCATATCACCTCATGTCTGGATTATTGCAATAGTCTACAGGTTGGTCCCCTAACCATGTCTCTCCTCTCTGCAGCCTAGGTACTGATCTTCCTAAAGCTCAGTCTGATCGTGTCATCCCCCTACTTAATAAACTCAATGGCTTCTTATTGTTTCCTGAATCAAATATAAAATCCCTTGTTTGATTTTCAAAGCCCTTCATAACCTGCCCCTCCTTTCAGTACTACACGTTATGTCCCCCCCACACGTATGTGTATATACATACCCACACATATGTGTATACATGTATATATATATATGTGTGTGTGTATATGTATGTCTTTATATGTCTTTTTATATATGTCTATATATGTAGAGTCTCTTTCTACATATATAGACATATATATGTCTCTCTCTCTCTCTCTTTCTCTCTCTCTCTATAAATATATACACTTACACACACCCACATATTTGTATTCTTCAATCTAGTGACATGGACCTCTCTTTGTTCTTCAAATAAGGCACTCCATATTAAAACTTAGGCACTTTCACTGACTGTCCTCCATTTATGAAATGCACACCTTCCATATCTCTAACTCTTGGGTTTCCTGGTTTCCTTCAAATCAGATAAAATCTTACTTTCTAAAGAAAAAACACCTTTCTTTAGCCCTCTTTTTTAGTTATAATGCCTTCTGTCTATTATTTCCCATTTATTTGCATATAGCTTGCTTTTACTTTATTGTTTGCACATTTTCTCTGGCATTAAATTGTGATCTCCTTGAGGACAAAGATTATTGTTTGCCTTTTTTGTATTCCCAATATTTAGCATGGTTGGTGCCTGACGTATTGAAAGTGCTTAATAAATGTTGATTCACTATTGACTGGAATCGGGAAGAAAAATTTGAATCTTAACTCAGAAGACAGTATTTAGCTGTCTGAATCTGGGGAAGTCATTTAACTTCCTATAATCTCAGTTTCCTCATTTATAAAGTATAGATAATAATAGCTCCTACTCCATAGTATTTTTTTAATTAAAACTTTTTAATTTTCTAAAGATATGCATGGTTAATTTTTCAACATTAACTCCTGTAAAACCCTGTGTTCCAATTTCCCCTTCTTTCCCCCAATCCCCCCAGACAACAAACAATCCAATATATGTTAACATGATAAAAATATATGTTAAATCCAATGTGCATGCATATTTATACAGTTATCTTGCTGCACAAGAAAAATCAAATCAAAAAGGAAAAAAATGAAAAAGAAAACAAAATGCAAGCAAACAACAACAAAAAGAGTGAGAATGCTATGTTGTGGTCCACACTCAGTTCCCACAGTCTTTTCTCTGGATGTAGATGATTCTCTTCATCACAATATCATTGTAACTGTCCTGAATCATCTCATTGTTGAAAAGAGCTACGTCCATCAGAATTGATCATCATATAGTCTTATTGTTGCTGTGTATAATGATCTCCTGGTTCTGCTCATTTCACTCAGCATCAGTTCATGCAAGTCTCTCCAGGCCTCTCTGAAATCATCCTGCTAGTCATTTCTTACAGAACAATAATATTCCATAGCATTCATATACCATAACTTATTCAGCCACTCTTCAATTGATGAGCATCCATTCAGTTTCCAGTTTCTAGCCACTACGAAAAGGGCTGCCACAAATATTTTTGCACATGTGGGTCCCTTTCGCTCCTTTACGATCTCTTTAGGATATAAGCCCAATAGAAACACTGCTGGGTCAGAGTATGCACAGTTTGATAACCTTTTGAGCATAGTTCCAGATTGCTGTCCAGAATGGTTGGATCCGTTTACAGCTCCACCAACAATGTATCAGTGTCCCAGTTTTCCCACATCCCCTCCAACATTTGTCATTATCTTTTCCTGTCATCTTAACCGATCTGACAGGTGTGTAGTGGTACCTCAGAGTTCCCTTAATTTGCATTTCTCTGATCAATAGTGATTTAGAGCATCTTTTCATATGACTAGAAATGGTTTTAATTTCTTCATATGAAAATTTTCTGCTCATATCTTTTGACCATTTATCAGTTGGAGCGTGGCTTGAATTCTTTTATATCTCATAGGATTGTTAAGAGCAAAAGCATTTAATGCTGGCTTACAAATTTTAAAACATATTAAAATGCTAATCACTGCTAATGATTGTTGTTGTTGGTCTTGCTCCCAAGATAAAAAGATTATTTACTTTTATTATTCTATAATCTGAGCTAATCTGCATAAATTCCCTGTTTTCGGTTTACTATTTTTAAAAATAGATAATTGTGTTTGTTTATTATTTGAGATTATCTTTTATGTAACCAGCATTTTGTGTGATAGAGCTAAATTGGTTGAGGAGGTGCCTTACCCAGCCTTCTCCAAGCCCTAGTGGGCAATTATCTATAATGAAAACAAAGCTTTTTCTTGTTATCTGAAGATCCTGGGATTCTTTGAACTTGGCAGTCTCTGTAGTGAAAAATGTATTTCTAAGATACATATTTATGTCACACAGAATTGTACTTGATATTTGGAAAAATGTTTCTGGTTCAGCTTTGTAAACACGATCTTCAATTGACTAATGTGTCAAAGTATTTAAAGATTAGCACTATGAAGTTATGCAGATAGCTCAACTATTTTAGTATTTCTATATCTTACTAATAATCTCTGTGAAATTTGAGAGGACCTGGTAATGCTATTAGAAACACAGAGTAACTTTCTTGGCTATCAGTATGCACAGAGAGAAACAATACACATAAACACACACACACAGATTTAGTGATAGCTTGGTCCAATGGGACCCTTCTACTTTTAGGAATTGCCAAGTAATGAAGAGAAAAATAAATACAAAATAAAATGAGGTAATATCTCTGAAGCACTTTGCCAACCTTTAAGTTATATACAAATGCTACCTATTATTATTGTTGTTACTATTTTTATTATAAAAGTTTTGTTCTTCAAAGTCTATAGGTTAGGAGAGGATGTCATTTTTTTTCTGAAGAGAGGATTTAGGAAGACAAAAATCATTTTTTATATTTATATATTTATAGTAGCCTTCTCACAGATTGTTTTGAGGAAAGTGCTTTGCAAACCTTAAAATGCTATTAGAGTATGGTATTATTTGAAAAAAAAAAGGGCTACCATTTTCCTTTTTTTCCCCCCTTGCCTTTGTGCTTTGCCCTTATGTAACCAGTGTTGCCATGGAAATGCAAGCCCAGAATCTACCAGCTTGTCACTTTCAGAACTGGAATTTCTGGGAACAGTTTTGCAAAGATTTTTATGAGAAAGAAGAAGAAAATCAAGCTGAGTTGAGAATTGGAGTTTGGAAGTTCATCTTCCATCTTTGGACCGTAGAAATATTTTAGGGTTGGTCAAACCCTGAGCCAGACTTTTGAATTTGCTTTTTTCTTCCAAAGAGAGATGGAACCCAGTGGTCTAAAGGATTCTTGCAGCTAATATGTCTGTTATTGTGTGACTGCAGATCCTGATTGCTGGGATTCCTTAAGTGGCCCCTCAGAACCAATTCCTTTCTCTTGTGAATTCAAGTTAAGGAAGGAAGCAGTTTCTGTTACTTGAGAACAAAGTTTTCTGTTTGTTTTGGAAAGATTCTTAAGCAGGAAGAACTAATTTCTGCTGATTTGTTAGCAGGACTTATTTCTAAGAATGGTCCCCTATCCCTTTTGCTCTTACTTCTTATATTGCTATTGTTTAATTCACTTTTAAATAAATCAAATTAGCAAGTGCTAATTGATGTTAATATCAGCAGTATGAATTACTCTTCGAGGAGAAATATGGCAGGATCACATTCAGTCAAGTCCAAGGCTTTGAGAGCTCTTGAATCAAATTATGCATGGGATTATCTTCACATAGCTATCTGGAATGGCTTGCTATTTCCTTCTCCAGTGATTAAGACAACCAGAGGTTAAGTAATTTGCCTAGAATCACTTGGCTAATAAGTATCTGAGCTACATTTGAACTCTGGTCTTCCTGACTCTGAGCCACCTACAAATATGATAGGCCAGGTTAAAAAAAGCAGAAACATTCCATCTCAGCATCAGGGAGGTGGCCAATATCTAGCACTTTGGAGGCATTAAAAAAAAAAACAACAAACAATATTCCTATTCTAGTTCAAATTGATAAAGAAAAATGATTTTTAACAGAGAGAAATTAGAAACTTAAAATGAATCAGAAGCCTCCAGTTTTGTGTGAGCTAGCCCAGAACTGGGGCAGGTCAAGTACTGTGTGTACAAAATGGTTCTCTGTATCTGTGTATGTGTGTGAATGCATGTGTATATATTTGTGTGCATGCTTGCATTGTCCTTTTTAAATATATATCTTCTGATGATGATTTCTAGTTCTCTACTATTATCATAGGCAGTAGTAATTAGGGAAGAACTAATATCATCTTCCCACTTACAAGTGGAGTGTCATCTTGATCTGTAGTTCCTTTTAAGTGATCCACCTCTAGAGTTTAGCTAAGTGATCTTCCAACATTAGAAAGAGAACCCTCACTGCCTCTGCATTTCCCTTCACTCATTATACATACACATGTATATTTGTATATATCCCCAGCAATAAGTGTTAATATGCATATAATAAATGCAATGTAATATATCAATAGGCATAATATATGTATAACATATAATACAAATATACTTATTATTGGGCTCTGAAAAGAAGGAAATTTTGTTAGAAGAATTGACAAGGATGAAAGTAGGAAGATAAAACAACAAGAAAAATAAAGGGAAATAATTTAGGAAAAATGATGTAGAATACAGAGATCTAAGGAAAGAAAGGGAGATTTAGTTTAAAAAAAAAAAAGAAGGGGGGAAGAAGTTAGTGAAATTTCACCCAGGCGTCTGTTTGGAAGGTTCTGCTAAAACGGAGAATGATAAATTCTTGACTTGCTCTTTTAACAGTTTCATTTCTAAGAAGACTGGAGGAAAATATATAGAGAACCATTACTCTGGGCTTAATTCTTATTTCATTTAAAGAACTGATTACTCCTCTTAAAGAAAGAAGAGATTACTCCTCTTAAAAGGAGAGTAATATGAGAGAATGTTATAATGGTAAATTCTAGGCAACTGAGGTGAGAGAAAAAAATGAAAGTTGAATCCCATGACCAGAGATTCTAAAAGGGAAGGTGATTCAAGAAGAATTGGAAACTCTAAAAAAAAATTACAAAATTTTGACATTACAATTATAAATGATTCTGATGAGGAAGTGAACCTAAAGAAATAAATGTAGCCAAGGATAAATATGAAAGAGTAGCAGGGACAACAAACCCAAGCAAAAAAATGATCTTTTTTATTTTGTTTGGGGAACAAAGAAAGGGTTAGTTTATAGCTCTGGTCAGATGGTTTAGCTTCAACAATACTGAGACTTTACTGTTGTTGCTTAGTTGCTTCCTGAAGCCATTTGGGGTTTTCTTGTCAAAGACACTGGAGTAGTTTGCCATTTCCTTCTCCATCTCATTTTACAGATGAGGAAACTGAGACAAAAAGAATTAAGTGACTTGCCCAGGGTCACACAGATAATAAGTGTCTAGAGCAGGATTTGAACTCAGACCCAGCCCTTTATCCATTGTACCATTTAGCTGCCCTAGTTTGGTTGCCTCTTTACAAGCAGCTATGTGGCACAGTGGATTAAGCACTGGGATTGAAATTTGGAAGATTCATCTTCATGAGTTCAATGACTCAACAATCACTACCATTTTTTACTACTTCAAAACTGATTGTCAGCTGAAAGGGGGGTATTTTAACTGGTCCTGGGGTGGAATTTGAAATTCAGAAGGTGTAATTCTATCTTCAACCCTCAGATGGCACTGAGGAACAGCAATAAATTCTAAGAAGAAATCTGACTTGCAATCAAACCAGACTAGTAGACAGAATTGTTATAAAACTTATATAAAAAGTTAGCCAAACTTCATTCTACCAAATGTTAGCATGAAATACTGTTGTGCAATTATTGAATTTAGTGTTATGGTGTATTTCTTAAAAACATGAATGCTATTGTATAATTCATTATTATATGTTGAGACAATGAAAAAGTCTGTTGTTTTCATAATTTGAATTCATCTTTTGCTTTACTATTGCATTGCTTAAGCACAACGTGTTAATACAATAAAACATTGTTGCTACAATACTATAATTTTTAAAATTACATTAACATTAAATTGCATTACATTAATGTGGACTCGTGAAATAATCTCTAGAAAAATTGGAAGCTAAGGTTATTGATGAGCACTATTTTGTTTTTGCAGTTGAAAAATCAGAGGTTTTAAGTGTCTACTCAGACTCAGTCCTTAAAAATGAGGATATTTTAAGAATATTGGACAGAAAAGTGAAAGGAAAGGATGAATATAACATTAAATCCTCTCAGAAAGGTCTTCTATTCTTGCCTGAGAATTTTGACCGTAGAGATATACCTGAAGAATTGACAGTAGGGTATTATTTTTGGGAATTTCAGGTTTGTTCACCCACCTTCTGAGACTGAGGTATTTCCAAAGATGTAGGAATCCTGCTAATCAAAAAAGACATTCCTACAAAAATACTAAATGTCACAATTAAATCCAGGAATTCTACTTTTCTATGAATAAAGCTGAGACTACATCCTCTGGGAGATGTATATCATATGCCCAACACAGGCATTTTCTTTGGAGGTGAACCATGTCCCCTAGTAAAACAATCCCAGGATATGGATGGGATAGCAAGAGTGGTCCTGGATACTAGAAGATCTCTGGGCCAGTGAATAATCTCTGGACAGACGTAACTTTCTGGGCTATCTGTCTCTTCTCTGGTGGCTCTCTTCTTGGCAGATAAACTGTCAGGCAGCAAATATCTCTTCTGTTACTTTTCCTTTTTAACTACTTCTTTCCCTCTCTATTGAACAAAATTTTCTGTTTATGTAATAGGTTTTAGCTACCATGAAACCTATTGTTCATTGGCAAAAAGATTCTTTTTTTTTAAAAAAAATTTTTATTAAAGCTTTTTATTTGTATAACATATGTATGAGTAGTTCCACAGCATTGATCTTTACAAAGCTTTCCGTTACAAATTTTACCCCCAGTCCCTTCCCCTCCCCTAGATGGCAGGAAGTCCACTACATGTTAATAATGTTAAAATACTTGACAAGTTGTGCAAGAAAAATCCTGTCTACAAGAAAAAAAAAGAAAATCAGAGAAAGGAAACACAATGCAAGCAAATATCAATAGAGAGCATGAAAATTGGCAAAAAGATTCTTAAAGAGAACACCAAATTTTAGCATACTTAGTGGAAGAATGTGGTCATAGAATTTTAAAGAGAGATTGCTTTTAACACATCTGGAGGAGAGCCATGAATGGTCCAGAATTTTATATCAAGATGTTCTATTTACCTAAGTGAAAATCTGATAGGAGAGAAGTGATGGAAAGCTTTGGGGGAAGAAAAAAAAAGAGAATTAGAATACAGTTGGGGGTAGGATAGATTTTGGGCTGCCAGATCAGTTAGAAGAATTAGATGACAGGTTCCTGGGAGTGAGACAGGATATAATTATGATAGAAAATTTCAATTATTAAGAGTTTTCCTTCTGATAAAATCAGAGATGTTGCAAGTTCTTGTTGTGCCTTGTTTTTAATTTTATGTTTCAAAAACTGGAAGAAACAATGATAGGCATATTAGGATGTACTATTAAATGGTTAACAACTGGTTCTGGGGAGAAAATGTACTCATGACACATTTTTGGAGTTACTCTTTAATTTCCATTAAATTTTTTTTCGCTAGTAGTATTTATTTTTTCCCCTATTACAGATGAAGATAGTTTTCTACATTCATTTTTGTAAGAGTTTGAGTTCCAATTTTTTTTTCTCTCCTTCCCTTCCTTCCCACCCTCCCCAAGAAGCAAAATAATCTGAGTTATACACGTACAATCATTTTAAACACATTTCCATATTAGTAATGTTGTAAAAGAAAAAATCAGAATAAAAGGGAAAAATCATGATAAAGAAAAAACAAACAAAAAAAGTGAAAATAGTATATACTTTGATCTACATTCAGACTCCACGGTTCTTTCTCTGGATGCAAATGGGATTTTCCATCCCAAGTCTAATAGAATTGCTGTGACCCATTTTAAAAAATTTAATATGTTTTACTGATATTTCTCCATCACTTTAAGTCTAGAAATCAATAAAACAATAAATAAAGCCTCTATTTGTAGTATTTACTGATTTCTAAGGTGTAAATGCTCACATTTAACATTTAACAAAACACCCTCAAGGCAATATGACCTAGATTCAGCACATATTGGACCTGATTCTTATCAATAAACTGTGATTGGTGAAATGGGGATAATAGGAACCTTGGGAGGAGGTAATTATACATTCTTAGGATTTATGAAAGAGCATTTGGTATAGTTCAATTAAATTCAGAAAGGCAAATACTAGGCACAAATGAAAATCTTTACCCTTAAGGAGTTTACATCCTGTTGTGGGGAATACAATGTATACCCAGATAAATAAATACAAAATATATAAATGGTGATTTGGGTGGGAGGAGAGTAACCATTGGGGAAATAAAGAAAGACTCCTTATGGGAGATGACATGAGCTTTGAGGGGAATTAAGGGATGGAGGTGAAGGGGAAGAGATTCCAAGAATGCTGGACAGTTTGAATAAGATCAGTGGCCGGCACTATCCCAAGTGCTAGTGATTCAAAAGCAAAAGCAAAAGGACTCACAGTTCTTAATCATTACTTAACAGAAACATGCACAGATAAATTTGTTGTTCAGTTGTTTTAGCTGTGTCCTCCTTTCTGTGACTCCATCTGCATTCTTTGGGCAGAGATCTTGGGGTGTTTTGACATTTCTTTCTTTAGCTCATTTTTACAGATAAGGACACTGAGGCAAATAGGATAAAATGACTTGTTCAGGGTCACTTAGTGTGTGTCTGAGGCTGTATTTGAACTCAGGAAGATGAATCTTCCTAATTCCAGTTCCAGCACTCTATCCATTGTGTTGCCTCATTGATCACAGATGAATAGTATGGAATAAGCTTGGAGGGCATGGGGCAACAACTGAGAGATTCAGGAAGTGACACTTTAATTGACTCTTTAAAAAATCTAAAGGTATTAAGGAATTAGGGGAGGAAGAAGAACATTCTAGGCTGAGGTCATTCAAAGACATAGAGATAACAGTTAATTTTGCCCTCTTCTTAGCTTTTACAACCTGCCTTTCTAGACTGAATTCATAATACTCACTCTTAAAGACTCTATATTCTAGTCTAATTGGCCATTATTTATCATACGCGATAGATGGACTCTCTCAAGGTTGCTGTGCAGAACTTTGGAATTGATTGTGAGACACAGGAGACACTGGTTTGGGCCACCCAGCATGATGTGCTCATATCCAAAAAGGCGCTGTGTTCCATAAGGAAAGCAAAATTGAAATAGCTCAAAGGAAACATGAGATGCTCACATAGAGAGACATCTCCCACTTCAAATGCCACTCATCTTCTAATAGAGAGATGATGAAACTATAATGCAGAAAGAGACATAGATTTTTGCAGACGTAGCTAAAGTTAGGAACTTGTTTTCTAAATTATGCAATTATGTACTAAAGATGTTTTCCTTGCCCCAA